>OZ019976.1:0-600000 GCA_963970395.1 Ephialtes manifestator | reverse complement strand
AGTAAAAGTTGAAGATAGGGGAAACAGTTTGTTCATTTCTATTAATTCCAAGGTATCGGAATTTCGATTTCTCACGGATTAGCCATTTATAAAGTATACAAATTTTTTATCCCCACCTCACGATCGGACAACAACTTTTTGCCGTACCTCGCGAGTAGGGTGAATAGTTGTCGTCCGATCAGGAGACGAGGATAATATTTGAATTCTTTATAAATAGGTAAATCCATGAGAAATCTAATTATTCATACTTCAGTACCAGTATAAATAAAACAATTGTTTTTTTATGTTTCCACTTTTATTATACTTCTTAAAATTCGCCGTAAATCTCGGAAAAAACCATTGCGCATGCGCATCGAACAACAAAAAACCTCGTCATTCGGAACGCACCCCCGGTCTCGAGTTCGCCTCACGGCACCGGAGCTACGTCACGTTTCGTCGAGAACGTAAACACGGACTACAGTTGTATACATGTGACCTCCACAGGTAGAAATACCTGTGTGGGTCTCATGTATACATCTGGAGCTTCATCGCGCCCATTGTACAAAATCTTTTTATATAGATTTTATGCTTGTCGCAAATTAATGAACTTCTGGTACAATAAAAATTTCGTTTAAGACTGCATATGTACAGCATCCTTAAGAATAAATATTTATCGAAAGGTTTTTTTTATAATGATTCAAATGCAAATATGTAGAAATGGTATGAAAAGTATTTTTGTTTAAACACTTGTACTTGAACTACTTTAGGTACCGAACAAGTATCATGAGCTGCAACTGCTGCCCAAGTCTGGTATATAAATAAATATATATGTTTTGCATGATCTGTATATACGGTTATCTCACTGATCTCAGGGACGATCAACTTCATGCGGTTAAAGACACACAGCATCGACGGCATAACTTTTCTCGTTACTCTTAGAATTCTTCGAGGTCAGTTTTGCTTGTATTCATAAAGAACATATCAATTGTACAATATTTTATTTCCGAGTATACTAATATATGACTTCACCTAGAAAATTATTGACATACGATAACAAGATGTGTTATGAATATATTTACTACTTTTTTTTATATATGCTATTAGTGTACAATAACGTAATAATTACGGCTTGTTTTTCTTGCTAAATACACTTGAAGAAAAAAAAATTGCTAAATGGAATGAAATGTTTTTATTTATGAAATCGAAGCATTCGATAAGCGATTTATCGAAACAATAGCATGATCCAATCAAATACGCGCATGAATCTGTTACAATATTAAGCTTAATAAAAAATAAAACTTATTAATAGATAAACATGATATATACTATTTTTTTTATTCGTTAAAATAATTCGATTAATCGGATCATGACAATCGAATTACTTGAGCATAAACAAATATTCGGTGATCAATTGACGAACATTACTTAAAATTTACTTTTAGTGTGTGCAATCAACAGCTAAAGTGGTGAATGAAATAAATATTGCCTAATCTTCAAGAATTATAATTTTTTAAATACAACGACACGTGTTTAGAAATTATAGCGACACCACGTGTTTAGCGCCTATTGCATCGACACGTGTATAGCAAGTGATTTAATAATTAACCCAAATGTATGCACTTTTTTTGCGAATAGAACTTACAGCACGTATGTCGATTTACCGAGAGTACAGAGTTACACCGTCACGATAATATTTGAATTACATGTGTCGATGGTATGTACGAAGGTAATACCGCAAAGTCAGCAATTATCGGTAAACTAACACCCGGCTTGCCTAGTGCCCGATACCGCTAATTAGATACTTGTGTTGCAGCTGACTCTATAAGTAAACAAAAACCGTGCGTCCTTCGTATGTACGTTAGCTCCGCGGCGTAAGTTTTTGACGATAAACCGCAATGCACTTTTTATGAAACTGGTTAAATAGTCTAAACAGTGTCGATCGCATTCGAAGCGAGGGAAACGATCATAAAATACTATTCGCTTAAGTAGAGTGGCTTCTTCTTACACTCCGCAACAGCAATAAAAGTCGTTTACCAATAACCGAGGTTTTCACGGCTTAAAACAAAGTCACGACTCGCTCGATATATGATTTTTTCCGGATTGCCTAGTGCTCGATAGCGTTAATTAGACGCTTCGATGTTTTTAACGATAAACCACAATGCACTTTTCACGAAACTGGTTGAATAATCTAAACAGTGTCGATCGCATTGGAAGCAAGGGAAACGATCATAAAATACTAATTCGTTTACGGCGGTTTCTTTTTACACTCGTTTTTAAACTAAATGAACGAGAACTTCGCGCATCAAAACAAAAGCACGACTCGCTCGATATATGATATTTTCCGGCTTGCCTAGTGCCCGATAGCGTTAATTAGAAGCTTCGATGCTTGCCTTTCAGGCGACCCTATAAGAAAACAAAAACTGTGTGTCCTTCGTAGGTACGTCAGCTCCGCGGCGTAGGTTTTTAACGATAAACCACAATGTACTTTTTACGAAACTGTTTGAACAGTCTAAACAGCGTCGATTGTATTCGAAGCGAGGGAAACGACCATAAAATACTATTCGTTTAGGGCGACTTCTTCTTACCCTCCCGAACAGCGATAACAAAAAGTCATTTATCAATAAATGAGGACTTCACGCATCAAAACAAAGCCACGACTCGCTCGATATATGATTTTTCCGCGTAGGTTTTTGACGATAAACCAATACCACAATGCACTTTTTACAAAACAGGTTGAACAGTCTAAACAGTGTCGATTGCATTCAAAGCGAGAAAAACTACCATAAAATACTATTCGTTTAGGGTAGCTACTTCTTACACTCCCGAACAGCGATAACAAAAAGTCATTTATCAATAACTGAGGACTTCGCCCATCGAAACAAAGCCACGGCTCGCTTGATATATGTTTTTTCCTCGTAGGTTGTTGACGATAAACCACAATGCACTTTTTAAGAAACTAGTTGAACGGTCTAAATAGTGTCGACCGCATTCGAAGCGAGGGAAACGACCATAAAATACTATTTGTTTAGCGTGGCTTCTTCTTGCAGTCCCGAACAGCGATAACAAAAAGTCATTTATCAATAACTGAGGACTTCGCGCATCGGAACAAAGCCACGGCTCGCTTGATATATGGTTTTTCCTCGTACGTTGCTGACAATAAACCACAATGCACTTTTTAAGAAACTAGTTGAACAATCTAAACAGTGTCGATCGCATTCGAAGCGAGGGAAACGGCCATAAAATACTATTTGTTTAGCGTGGCTTCTTCTTACACTCCCGAACAGCGATAACAAAAAGTCATTTATAAACAACCGAAGAATTCGCGCTTTAAAACACAGCCACGCCTCGCTTGATATATGTTTTTTCCTCGTACGTTGTTGACAATAAACCACAATGCACTTTTTAAGAAACTAGTTGAACAATCTAAACAGTGTCGATCGCATTCGAAGCGAGGGAAACGACCATAAAATACTATTTGTTTAGCGTGGCTTCTTTTTACAGTCCCGAACAGCGATAACAAAAAGTCATTTATCAATAACCGAGGACTTCGCGCATTAAAACAGAGACACGACTGTTTCGATATATGATTTTTCCGCGTAGGTTTTTAACGTTAAACCAAAACCACAATGCACTTTTTACGAAACTAGTTAAACAGTCTAAACAGTGCCGATCGCATTCGAAGTGAGGGAAACGACCATAAAATACTATTCTTTCAGGGTGGCTTCTTCTTACACTCTCGAACAGCGATAACAAACAGTCATTTATCAATAACCGAGGACTTCGCGCATCAAAACAAAGACACGACTCGCTCGATATATGATTTTTCCGAAATCGCGTTAGGCCCGATGACCACTGCACCGACTAAGACAAAAGGCCGACTCGTACTAACAACAAAATTGCGGGAACAGCTTGATATACATATATATATATAGCTGTGCAGTATGTAACCCCAGCGCCAACCTCGACATCGAGGCGCATATCAAAACTCGTCTCAGTGTCTGTCTTACTGGCCACCTTGATGAGCCGGAACTCTTCTCCTCTCGGGCTGTATCTTTAAGTTCGCATTGCCATTCCGTACGCGAGGTTTCTCGACCCTCTCGAACCCTCGGCGATGTTCAAGGTTCTCTATAATTTCCGCGTATACATTGTGGTTAACGTACTCTTTGCAAACACGATTTCCAATTTGTTTTTTGTCTATATATGTATGTTTGGGATGTATACACTGTACAGAGTCCGCAAAAATATATCACGGGTTGTCGATCACGTTTCGTTTACGTGACTCATACAGCAAGGATACTCATACACATACATTCCCAACCAGAAGTAAGTTTCAATCTTAATTTCAGCATTTACTTGTAAAAGAAAATAACCCTGATAAGACTGAACAATTTTTCCGCATATTCGGGAAAAAACAGAGAATTTGTGAAAATAATTTTTTTGTAATTTCGGAATACCCAATTACGAGACATTTTTAAAGTTTTTTGTTTCCGAAACAATTCCTTCGATGATCCTGAAACTTTTCATTAACATATATCCAATCTGCAAAAATTTTGCAACTTTATAATCAGTTTTCAAAACAAACTATGGAGCGATCGACCTGGACATTGAAAACTATAGAATTTTCACCATCAATGTACGATTCCACTTTGTACATTCACGAACTAAAGTCCGTATTGAGATCGTTACAATTTTTCTCGTCGTATTCTATCAGATTTTTTTACCATGGGATTGTGTATTACTAGAGAGACCATTGCACTTGATCTTGTCGTAAAGGACAAGGTCACTGACTTGACCGCTCGTTCACATCATCACTTTCCCTACCCGAAGAACGTATAAAATTGCTTTCGGATGGCCTTCACCGGCTTTACTCGTAGTATCTCCGGTCGTAATTACCTCACGCAGAAAAGAGATGCAGCGACAGCCTTCTAGCAACCTGAATGATCGTAAAACAACCCTAAAAAGCGATCGGTTGTGTATTTAAAAAATTCACTTCACAAAAGACCGTAAAATGACTACCGATTCTGACAGTATGCTCGTTTTTTAATTTTTTTTTTAATTTTGCGACCATAAATGGCGATGGACGCCTTCTTGGGAGGTCGCTTTTCGGTCGCAAATTAAAAAACGACTTCATTCCGTCATATATAATCATATAGAATTATATATAATTATATATGAATTTTGTCTCTATAGAGACATTTTAAATATATCGTTATACATAGTTATATATAATTCTATATGGTTATATATGCTCATACCTGATCATATATAATCATTTTTTCCCGGGTTGTCAGGATATTTGGATCTTTTCCGGTCCTTATTATTATTATTATTATTTATTCTGACGCTCTAGGACTAACGTCCCTTGAGAGCTGACACCAGTTACAAAATTGTACATAGTAATGAGGCATTGCAATATAGACACAAATATACATACAAATAAATACATAAATAGATAAATGAACACATGAACGAATGAATGAATCGCTCCTATTATGGTTCGGCATAGATCTAATAGAATTCTCTATCTATTCTAGTCTACTTCTATCGGTTTTTATCAGTACTTTTCTTATGAATTATGAATGCAATATTACCTTATTTAATAGCAGCCCGAACTGCCTCGACGTGCAAATCGTGACCGGAGAATCAACGCTGCCAATAAATGAACGTGCATTAAAAAAAGTTCATTCATTGGGTTTTGTCGTCTGCTTAATCGTTCATTCATTGATCGGATCACCCAAGAAAAAAAATGTTTGGACGTTCATGTGATATCGAAGTTTAAAAAGTAATTCTCAAGTTTTTCAACCTTTTACCTTATTAATAATAGTGAAGCTGTTTTGCATACTGATTGAAAAAAATGAGGGTAATTTACCGGTCTCTTAGATTGGTTATTCAATCACTAACTTCACTATGTTTACCAGCAGTTGGTATCTTAGTTCATCGAAGAAGAAGGAAACGTCAAACTGAAACAAAACAACTTAAAATCGACTGCACAGTAGTGTACAGAATTCTCATTGTTTAATAACAATAAACTAACTTACTAAGTAGTTTTGCGTGTGACGTCCAGTGAAAATTATCGTGGAGAAAAAAGTTCGGTTATTTGATATATATCAGTGTTACTCGTTTTCAATGAAAAATAGCAAACGCTCATAACCTCAAACAACTCATTGATTACCAGAGAAAAAGTATGAAATTACGACTAATTTAGCGTGATGCTAATAAATTTTTGCCGAAAGTCACTAAAACCAACTGTATGCTGCAGCACCGTCAGCAACGATGGTTACGAAGTTACGAATTTAATCAGTGATTCGGACAAAGGATTTCTCGCTTACTCCTGTATAAAACCTCCGATTCACATAGATTTCACTTTTATCTGTGACATACGAATCAGTCATGTGGTCATATGGCCAAATGTTGGTGCACAAAAGTCATCAGGATTTGAACTGTGCGTAAAATCTGGCAACAATTTGTCCTCCGAGTACAAAAGAGTTTCAACTGGCTTTCTCAATTCCACACATTTGGGTATATTATTCTATAGAAGAGACATTTTGGAAAGTAACGTTGGTGCACATCCAAACTTTCTGCAACGCTACATACAATCCTCCGATCGTCAAGCCATTGATAGTGTTAGAAACTTGAGAATATCTATTCTCAAAACTGAGAATTCTGTTCCTGCAATTGGACGTGTCCAAATTTGGGGCTGGGTGTCAAAATTTTGTAATAGAGAGACAGCGATTAGTGTTCATAATTTGTGGGAGAACAAAAGTGTATGCCAACCAAAAGACGAGGCAGGAATCATTCAATCCAGCTCTGAGAATATTCCTACTGAGAGTGGGTGGGTATATAATTTAAATAAATTGCTAAAATATTTATAGAATTTAATAAAATTTGTGTATGGGTAATTCCATCAGTTGCCGATAGAAATCCATGCTCCTAATTTTTTTTTTCCCTGAAAAGTTTGCAGAATGTTTACTACAATACAAAGTAAATATCTGCCAAATATTAGAAGGGTAAAAATTTTTTTCTGATTAATATAAATTAATTGGTTTTTTGATTTTCATTCAATTGTATATTTTCTATTATTTTTAATAAATACCGGTGAAAACATTAAATTATTGACAAAAATGTTTTCAATGTCTAAACTTTCTAAAATAAAAAAAAAGTTAGTTGTGTAAAAAAAATATTGAACTTCCAATAAAATTCAGCAAATAATACGATTCGTTTATATTATCTATTTTCAGAGAAGTTGCAGAAACGGCGTTAAACGTGCCAGAAAGTTTTATGGATCCCATCACATGTAGCATAATGATACAGCCAATTGTACTGCCAAGTGGTGTGACGATTGATCAAAGCACTTTGGAGAAACACGCAAAGTCTGAAGCAACTTGGGGAAGAGCTTTGTCAGATCCTTTCACCGGGATTCCATTCAGCGAATCTCGCAAGCCTATTTTTGCATCAGCACTGAAAGCTCGAATAGACAAATTTCTACTGGAGAACAAACACGCACCGGATATAAAGAATCTGCCGCGATTATCAGGCTACAAACAAATTCTAACTTCGATGCGAAATCGCTCTGTGAAATTGTCGGAAATAACGCCTGAAATTAACACAGTGAAGAGTCCTTCAAATGTAGAAAGTAAAAAGTCGTATTGCGACAAATTAGCAAATAGAACTTTACCTCAATTAGCTGTATCAGCAAATCGTGCTTCACATCCAAAAATTCAGGATCAAACACGAGTTCACAAACTGCCGGTGATTCCCATGTGTTCAAAGCGGGCGATTGCTAAAAGAAATACGAAAATGACAAAAATGAAACCCACCGTGAGTTTGGCTATTAAAAAGGAAATAAATAGCAACATTGCTAACGCCCGGCTGATTGCTGATTCTAATATAGAAAGTAATTTGGATAATAGTTTACAAACTGTCTTATCGACTCTTCAACGTTTCAATGAGGCAGAACGATCAGTTTCTCGCGAATGCCTAAAGGATTGCTCTTGCAGCACTCGAATATTCTACAAACTGCCTTGCAAACACGTAGTCTGCAAAGACGTATTAATATCGACGAAGAACTCCCAGTGCGCAATTTGCGGTAAAATTTATAGTTCGCGGGATCCGGAAAGAATTCATACGCTTTCGATACTTGACTGACGTCGGTATGTAACCGAAAAATCTACTTTATAAAATCGTTTTCACTTGGTTAATAACATAAGACTATAAATAGGGAGATAAAAATGCAACTGAAATAAATTTATTATTGTAGACCAATTGTTATTCCTAATTTAATCGAAAATGTTTATTTTATCAAAAACTGATATTTGGCTATGGCGAATCCCCGAGTTATAATGGCATCCAGTTTCTGGAAAACTCCGATTTTTTCATATAAAGTACGAGTTAACTGTACGATTAACTCATTCTGTTATTTGAACGTACAATAGAATTTTTCAGAGAAAATACGATTTATTTTGAAATTGGGATTTAAACAGAAAACCAAATTTAAGTCAATTACAGGTGGAATTCGTTATTCCATCCAAAAATCAACAATTAGAATGTTGGAACATAAGTTGCTTTGACGCACCAATTGATCGGTCGGTTTTAAGGTTTGTTTTAGGTTGAGCGGAAATCGAAAGAATGATTAAGAAGAATTTTTTTTTTGTAAATAAATGATCAAAAAAATAGCTTTGTTAATATTTATTTAATAAAATCTCTATATATCGGCACACACAAAACGCATATTTACACGAGTTTTAAATAGTTCTTTCCCACATTCAATCCTGTCAATTTTGATGCTGAACACAGTCTAAGTTATCAGAAATTATTGTACCAATGTCATTAATGCTCATCGAAGATTTATCGCAATTTCTTTGGCGAATAAAGATAGCCAACAAGAACATTGCCTCGAAATCTTTTACTGCGATCTAGGAAGAAATAACGTCTTCTTCTTCTTCCTCTTCTTCGTTTCTCTGTTGATTTTCGCCCTCCCGAGTGGAAACGGTCCACATGAAGGAAGGAAAATCAAAGAGAGGCATTCCCAAAGGTGCCAAAGGCGGAAGTGGTGCGAGTCTCGTCGAGTGGCTCTCGTCCAAGCGAACCTCGACGTTCGAATCGGGCGTCAAAGACTGTAGACGTTCTTTGAGAAGGCGAACTTCGTTCTCCTTCGTTTCAAGCTTACCCACTAAGCTTCCAACTAACGATCTTAAGTGCCTGTTCACCGTGCGTAATTCTTCTATGACGGTAACCGTGTCTTTGGGATGTTTGAACGCGTTTTTATCGTCCGACAATGACATGAGATTAAGTAAACTGTCCTGTTCCTCGATAGTCTTGTAAATCGCTAACTTTAAGTAACCGTCGGTTATACTAGCCATATCCTTCTGCAAACGCTCCGGAATCATCTTGTCCACGGCAATGCCTGACTTCTTCTGGAGAGTCTGCCTGTACTCATCGAGCTGAACTTGCTTCATTCTAAAGCATAAATGAAAAATAAGTTGTATATGTTGAAAACCTAATGAATCGTTTATTTGTGTAGAGGTTTCCACCTATTACAAAGGATGGTGGCGCATTTAACGCATGTTACATCTTTAATCTTAGATGAGTTGTTTATGACTATCAATTTGTATTTTTTATCAAGTTGCAAGAGTTCATATATACGATTTTAAAACAATGATTTTATTATGATTTTTCGGTGACTCAGCACCCTTAACATTCTATTGTCTTCATGCCACTTGTTCAATATGTTTGCCAGTACTTTCTTTTTGCAAAATGCAATTCACTCACCTAGCTATTTTTGCTTGCCTGATGTGATACTCGTGCTGCAAGTTAAGGGACTCCAGAGTCATCAAGGACGGATCTGAATGCACCATCGGTGGATTATCGACTAAATTACTGGCAATTTGCGTATGCACCTGCAGGAAAAGTTCCGCTGCTTGTTCATGACAATCCGAAGCTTCCTTAAATCTTCCCTCTCGCGACAACGCCTCCGCTCGTCTTATTTTTTCGTGAGCCTAATTAAAAATACAACAATTAGAAGTATTCTTTAACCGTATCCCCCTTAAAAACAATTTAAAATACATGGGATTTCAATTTTTAAATTCAATTTTTTTTCGGGTCCCTAGATATTTACCAAAAAAATCTGTATCTTCGGAAAAAAGGGACATATATGTTACTTATTCCCGAAGTTATAGATTTTTTGGCCAATGTGTAGAAACTGAAAAAAAAAATTTAATCGAGGTATAGCAAAATCCCATGTATTTTGAATGGCGAAATTGAGGCCTCTAGATGAACGGTTAAATATTAAAAATAAAAATTATATCTTTTAAGAGGATTTTCATTCATATATTTGCCAACGATGTGAGAGGCGTCAATGCAAAAATTCGTCCGGACCCCAAATAACGACGACGCAAATGTATAAATCATCCTCAAAAAAACATTCTCTATAAAGAAGAAAAATTATACCGAAAACACTGTATAAGTATATTGGTAATGATTCGAGACATTTTTCTTTTTTTTCACCCAAACGAGAACTCGAAGAATTTTTATGTAAAATACTTATTGTTTGATTTTTTTTCAAATTGAGTTAATTATTATAAAAATTAGCATTTATAATAGAAGATAAGATCTTTTATTGCCTTCCTTATTTTTCGTAACATATGTTGACATATATATTTTTGGTAACATTTGATATATTTATTGCACGTTATACTTTATTTCACACTTATGATTCGTATTCATGAACTTTTTCTATTTGCTATTCAATAAATATTATTCGTCTGCTATGTCTGCCATATGCAAGGTCATCCCGAATAAAAAAATAGGTTGAATTTCATTAAATAAAAACTTTTCAATAACAGGAAAACACGTATTCAAAAACACAAACGCAAAAAAGATGCAAGTATAATTTCGAAAATGTCTAAATAGCTCTTATTATTACTTAACCTCTGTTATCATAACCCTTTAAAACATTCTTCATTTGACATTGCATTGAGTCATAATAGATTTAAATAAATGACACTGAGTTTTCAAGAGATTACGAAAACATGACACTTACCGTGTTCAGAGCAGACGACTCCATGGCTGATCAATGAGCAGCAAAACAAAGAAAAAGTCGTAACGTCACGTCTCGTTGTACCTACTCCTTCTGACGCGAAAATAAACAGCACTCCGCTGTGTTCCAAAAGTCTGCCACACGCGCACCAAACACTATAGACCGATTAAATCATCGACAGATTTACAGACAATTGGTTAATCACTTGCCAATAAGATTCCTCCGATTCGTAAAAGAAACCAATGGCTGTAATGCGTTAGACATTATGATGATATTGAACTCTGTCGTAATCTTTACCGACTGCCAACAATGAAAGCACTAGCTACTTCTCTTGAAATATCTTCTTGTATCATCGAGTTAATGTAGCAGAACGAAGTACATAGCTTGCCTAACAGATGGTGTTTGTCGTACTATTAACGTCGTCTACCATATCGAAACTGGATGGGATAAGAATTGTTTACACAAAATCCTTTTTTAAATTGAATAAACGAATAATTTTTTAAAGATCTAAAGGAAATAAAATTGATCGGATAAAATGTCATTTAAAATCGGTTAAGAACACCCAAAAAATAGATTTAAAAAAATCTGTTTTGCGGTTTGCGCAAGTTTGATATCATTAGAATTAGAGTATTTTTTTATAAAATCAACGTCATTGAAGATTCTAACATAAGATCTTGTATTTTGAATAATAATCATGGCCACAAATTATCAATAATTATTTTTTCCTAATTTGTTAGAATTTTTCAGCTCAATTTTATGAATCTGTAATATGGTACCTTTCTATGAAAATATATCTGAAATTTGTAACATTTCTATAACTGTAGAGCAGTTTTAAAAAAAATCATTATTGTTAAAAAAAAGTGTATTCGTTTCGTGAAGAAAAGAAATTAAATTTTCTATAGTTTTGGTAATCTATTTTTACTTATTAATAACGAAATTTTTAATTCATAAGAAACTAAAATTGCGATAAAATATAAAGGACAGCACGAATTTCAATAAAATTTATCACGATGATTTTTGTTACCGATATCGCATTTATACACACATATAATGGCCATTTTTGTCTAGTCGTTTCAGATAATTTAAAATATACGATAAAAATTTGTTTTCTCATAATAGACTGAATACAAAACTGTATTCATTTGTATGAGATTATTGTATTCAATTTATTTTCAATTGAAATATAAAATTAGCTCGATATAAATATTTTTTTCGAAAGAATTCATTTTATTGTTTTATTCGATTTATAATCATAATTTCTAAATTATTGAAGAGAACAATTAAATATTTGATAGCAAATAATGAACATAGGTTAATTAGAAACGTTTTGATAAAATGAAATAATTCAATAGCTGAGGATAAATTGAAATATGTTTGAGAAACCGTAAAAAAGTAAAAAGAATATTCGCACAAGTACATCGATACGCCATTGGCGAAAATCGTCGCAAATAATTCTGAGTGATCTGTGACGAGGAAACCTCGATATCGATGGGAGGAGTCAGTTGGAATGATTTCAATGGCGGATTTTTGTGAATTCGCCAATAAGAGTGGACGATCGATGGATCCATGGCACAGATGGGTGTCGCACATTGAAGGCTTTTGCGCCTTTCTCATCGTCTCGTCTCTCCAACTCTAACACGAGGATATTGGCGATTCACAATCCAACACGTAGTGACAAAGTTAATTACGTGATTTGATTTCAGGCTTGTCAATGTGAAGTTGAACACATGTTACAATCGATTATAACATGCCTCATACTTTTTATTTTTATTTCGTTCCCACTCGATAAATTTGGTATTTATATACTTTGAAATCAGACATAATTAACCCTAAAGAAATAGAACCATTTTGGTGTAGACAAGAAAAAGGCTTGTTTTTAGATGAGTGAAAAAAAATATATAATTAGTTGCAGATATAAAAATAAAAAAATGGATAAAATTAATCGAAAACCACCATAATTTTTTTTCTTCATTTAGGAAGTTATGTTTTCATAATCATTTTTTTTTTTTTTTTTTTTTTTTTTGAGATTGTCATGTCAGATATTCAAAACGATCCAAACCGTGGAGAAAAGTAGTCTAGAAAGTAATAATCCACATGTATGTATGTGTGTTTATATGTATACAACTTTGAAAATTCAATCGCCTATAACTGAAGAATAGTTTTAGCTAACGAACTTAAAATTGGTCCACAAGTAAAGCACCAGCTCCACTTTGATTATTGCTTTGACTTTTTAAATAAATTGTATACACACACTGAGAGAAATTGGGATGGTCCTGGTAACTGTTCAGTGATAATTATATTTTATTAGTCCAGATGACTATTTTTATTGTTACATTAACGCTTTTCACTGTTAATGTAACTATGTTAATGTTAATGCAACTACGAAAATAGTCACAGTGGACTAATAAAATATAATTATCACTGAATAGTTACCAGGACCATCTCAATTTCTTAACTTTAACTTAACTTTTGCAAAACTTGAGATAGCTAGCCTGAATTTTGTATGTAAGCACAATAATATTCAGGAATTACAAACATAATTTAGTAACGAACAATTAAAAAAACTGTATTGCATGGAATTTTGAATTATTAAATAAATTTACATTATCGTTCTAACTTTAGCAAAACTTGCGATAGCGAGCCCAAATTTTGTATGTAAGCGAAATAATATGTAGCCATGATACACGTCTAATTTAGTGCCAAACTTTATAAAACTTTTGATTTTGTGAAATTTTGAATTTAAAATAAAATTACGTTATCCCATTAATAAAAGAGTTAAAATATATCACAGATTTTTTTCGGACTGATTGCAAATCATTTTTTCTTTCTTCTCATCAAATGTAATCTGGCATAAATGATCACAAATAAATGTTCGTTGCACCAATAAAAAAAGTGTGAAAATTTTGCACAAATATATAATAAAATATATTTTTATGTATGTAATAAATAACAGGGAGGGTTTTCCTAATTAAGTATGTACACGGGTTACCGTAATTATTGGTTTTGAAATGAATAATAATAAATAAGGGCAGAGAGTCGTAGATAGCCATAAAAGACGAGGCTCGGAGTTGCTCGAGAGAGAAAAGTAAAACGAACGTGAAGCGAGAGAGGAAACGCCGTGTCTGTGCAGCAGAGAGAGGCTTGCGGTCAGGGCGAATGGGCTGATGGGTACGGCACACGCCACACGCCATTATAATGGAATAATGAGGCAAAGACGATAGCAATCGTGCAGCAAGGTTCCTCCTTTCCACGCGAACGAGTCTCATCTCTCGTCTCTACTGGCGGAGCACGCGCTCTTTGCCTCCTTCTTTAATTTCTCTCTCGGTCACTCGGCGGAGTCTTCGCGGCGAGTGGCAACCGGCGCTGGCCGCGTAAGTTGGAACGAATTGAGCAAATCAAAGTCACATCCGATGAGGTCACCTCGCCGGTTCTCCAGGAGCATCTCGAATTCCTGTCTTTCATGCGTCCTCCTTCTAGGGATTCTGTACTGGCTATTGTCAAGAGGCTTCGCTTATGCACCGGAAACGTTCCGTTCGCGCTGTCTCACAAATTTAACAGAATATCGCTAAAGTGGAAGACGAAAAATTATTCTAGGCTAAATTTCGCATGTGTTTTCCACTCGGAAAATAAGTAGATATCTCATTTTTTATTTCACTTCGCGCAAAGCTATCGATGATTTTTTGCTTACGCGTAGAAAAAGATTTTCGACAAAATTCAGAGTGCATAGATTTCGTGATAATTTCTTTAATACATATCATTTTCTTGATATTTGTATTTTTTCTTAGAGATTCTGTACTGGTCAAGAAGCTCCGCTTATGCACCGGAAACGTTCCGTTCGCGCTGTCTCACAAATTTAATAGAATATCGCTAAAGTGGAAGACGAAAAATTATTCTAGACTAAATTTCCCACGTGTTTTCCTCTCGGAAAATAAGTAGATATCTCATTTTCTATTTCACTTCGTGCAAAGCTGTCGATGATTTTTTGCTTACGCGTAGAAGAAGATTTTCGACAAAATTCAGAATGCATAGGTTTTGTGATAATTTCTTAAATACATATAATTTTCTTGATATTTTTTTTTCTTATGCACTGGAAACGTTCCGTTCGCGCAGTGTCACAAATTTAAAAGAATACGACTAAACTGGAGGACGAAAAATTATTCCAGGGAAAATTTCGCATGTGTTTTCCACACTCAGAGAAATCGTAGTAGTACAGTCAACTATAAAGTGACAACTATTAATTTTTAGTCCATGTAACTATTTTCATAGTTACGGTAACTACACTGAGAGAAGAGTTTGTTAACAGTTAATAAATCTTGGTTAAATATGGCGAAATAAACCGTTTAGTTATTCTTATTGAATCTCACTTGAGCCAAATAGGATTTGTTAACTATTAACAAATGTCAGCGAGCTTCATTTGCGACAAGCAAATTTTATTTAGCTCAAGTGAGATTCAGTAAGAATAACTAAATTGTTCATTTCGCCATATTTAACCAAGATTTGTTAACTGTTAACAAATGTTAGCAACCTTTTCTCTCAGTGTATGAAAATGGTTATGGCAACTATTTGGTAGTTATGGCATTTGATAGTTGTGGCAACAACATTAAGAAAAAAATGCAATAATCTTCTTAATAGTTTCTTTTTGATGTTTATGAAACTGTTACTTCAATTATTGTGAAATTTTTTTTTGTGTAGCATGTAACATATTTATGAAAACATCGAAGATTTGTTACTTTGTAATCATCTTTGAAAATTGAAGAAAGTACGATAATTTTTTAATTCTTAAAATTTAACAAAATAAGTACTCTCATAGTTTGTTACTCTATTACATTTCTTACTTACTCGTTAACAACTTTGAGTTGGATGTATAACTTGAAATTAATTTTCCCGCCATAAACAAAAAAAATTAATTTTTGAAAAATTCTTTAGTTGTCGCGAAGAACTTAATTTTTTGAAATCATTGTACGTTCCATCCTTAATAACTCACGTGGTAGACGTTTGATTTTTTGCATATATGTAGAATAAATATCCATAGAATATACAGAATAGATTTTTCATATTATGGACCTAAAATGGATATACATCGAATATCTGATGCTTCCTCATTTTTTTAAATTTTCATTGTTGATACAACTTCCTGTGTGAGGAAGCAAAATTTAAAGGGTCGGAAAGATATGTAAGTAAAATAGTCTCAAGGAGGAAAGGAAAGAGATAATAATAATAAAATATAGAAGAAGAAGAAGAAGAAGGAGGGGAAGCAGTAAGAAGCCGCGGCACGTGACCCCGAGGACCGACAGAGTCAACTCGCTTAAGTAGTCGGGCCCTGCCCTTTGAACCTCGGCAATTTCGAATTATATCTCCCGGAGAGCGGATACACTCGGTCGCGATGACAGTAGTACCTACTATGTACCTCGTGCTTGTATCCCAAAGCTTCTCTCAGATTATAGTATTGACCTCGTTTGCGAATGACATGCCTCTTCCAGTGAATACTATGTGATTAGTGACTATTTTATATGGTACACCGTAGCCACCACTTTAAGGTAGTCCAAGTCAATTGATCAATGATGGTTTCGTCATAAAGAAAGCTTTCTGCACGGAGAGAAAAGCATATCGTTGATTTAACGATTTCACATGATAAAACGAATATAGGAAGGCTTGCAATGTTTTATCGTTGAAGCGATGATAATATGATATAATAAACGATAATTGCAAGGTTATTGGAAACAAACGTTGAAATCGTATATGCAACGAACGGCATATTTGAAACTATTATCATTTTGATGATTGCTACTATAATTATATTTGCTAAAACCATAAAATGTATACAGTGACCCAGGGAATTATATTAATGGTTCATCCAACTATTTTGTTACATTTGCTATAACCATAATATATAGATTACAATTAATGGTAGAATTATCGTTAGGTTTACTATATTTTTTTTTAAACGACCATATTTTTCTCTCAGGGTGAAATCTGGAAAATAATTCTGTTCTTATCACCTACCAAATATTCTGGTAATGTCATTTATGTATAAATTTTCACACGCAATAAGCACACGCACTTTTCTCGACGTTGCAGATAATTTGAAGTATACTGACTCGAAAATCGCAACAAAAAAAATTAACTACTATGTCGGTCTGAGCAAAAAAATATAGGTGGGAACAACCAATTATTTCTCTCACGATTACTAGTTCGCCCAATGTCCACTCGTGTCGTTGTGAACGTTAAATGGGCTTATTGCAGGGAGATTGATGTAGTTTTGTGTACTAACCACGGTCGCAGCCAATCAAAACAACCCTTAATGATTTTTGCGCTTCTTGCGAATGAAACGGGAACCACGTAAACTGTGGACAACAAGCGATTTGTCCTCTACCTTTGCAATTTTACGATCTGTATGTAGAAATTGTTTCATAGAATCAGTTATTCAAAAAGCTTGAAAGCTGTAATTTCGAAAAAAAAGTTTCATATATGACTATTTTCATATTTAGCAATCTTATATCTTGTCATGCTCGATTGACTTAACTGTTCGGCAAGTACTGCCATGAAACCTGTTCTATTATACATGAAATTCATACAAGATGGCGACGTTTGCTTGTTGAATAGAGTTCTATGTAGCAGACACCGAGAAAGATAGCTATCTCATGTCGTCGTTATCACGATGATGGAACAATCAGCCTATAACACTATAATACAAATTACGTCGTAAGATCTGCGAGTGCAGAGCAGCAAGTGCTCATAGTCGGGTCAGTTGACATTTTTCTCGTAGTTAAGCTAGGAGCTGCTCGCCATATGTCACGGATTCAATTTTTTTAAAATTAATTCGACACAGCCACAACTCGACACAGCATAACTCGACACAGCACAACTCGACATAGCACAACTCGACATAGCACAACTCGACACAGCACAACTCAACATAGCACAACTCGACACAGTACAACTTGACATAGCTATAACTCGACACAACCAAAACTCGACACAGCCACAACTCGACACAGCACAACTCGACGTAGCTACAACTCGACACAGCGCAATTCGATGGAGCCGCAACTCGACACAGCCACAACTCGACACGGCACATACTCAACGCAGCTACAACTCGACGCAGCTACAACTCGACACAGCCACAACTCGACACAGCACAACTCGATGCAGCTACAACTCGACACGGCCACAACTCGACACAGCACAATTCGATGCAGCCACAACTCAACACAGCCACAACTGGATACAGCACAACTCAACGCAGCTACAATTCGACACAGCCACAACTCGACACAGCACAACTCGACGCAGCTACAACTCGACACAGCCATAACTCGACACAGCCACAACTCGACACAGGCACAATTCGACATAGCACAATTCGATGCAGCCACAACTCGACACAGCCACAATTCGACACAGCCACAACACGACACAGCCAGAACTGGACACAGCACAACTCAACGCATCTACAACTCGACACAGCCACAACTCGACAACGTGGCAGATCAAGTTCTGCTGTATCGTGTTTTACTGTGAATAGTGAATACGCGGCCCAAGTTGAGTACGACCTCAGTGTAAACCGTAGAAACGAGGAACTGCCCTTGATTTTTCTAATTTCCCCTATGTCAACTCCTCCCCAGTACAAAAATTTAAATAAATATATATACCATTTGTTTGAGAACCACTGGACACGTCATTGAAGAATTCGTGGATGCTCTCTTTCCCGCTCTGGGTTGCCATGTATTCATGTGTCAGAGAGTGACCACGCTTTTTCAGGCTACACTTGCGAGAGATGCTCGCAACATCGCAGCGAAAAGAGAGGTACTCTTAAGTATTCTTGAGTATTCCGGTCGAAACTACACGACCTAGAGTTCCCATTCAAACCAGACCATTATTTTCGACTATTCGCGCTCACAGATTTGTCCATCTTGCGTATGAATGGAAAATATGAAAGGTACAGGTCGAATCGTAGGCGAAGGAACGTTAGATTTGATGAAAAAAAAAATTAAACCTGCTTTTTAACGCTGTGAACACAGCTTTGGAGCGTCGCGTTAATGCACTCCGATACGATAATAGCTTGGAGTGTTGATATCTTTTTGATGGCGAGATAAGTTCGCTCGGATGAGTACGCCGCCCGAGGAGTGACACGTGAGCGATCGTTGGCGCGCGTGGGTGAGCAGCTCGCGTGGCCGATCCCGTAAGGCCATTCGAGAGATGATACTTGAAATACAGTTGGGTCTATGGTCTCTTGTGAACGGGGATTAAGATCTCCGTGGTTGAGATCCAATGTTCGATAATCACGCACCCGATTAGGTAAGAAGTACGAAATTTTACCTATAATTTAGCTTCTATGTACACTACACCGAGAGAAAAAGTTTCATTGATTCACGGAAATCTATGCCAATGGAATGAAATAATTGAATTTTAATACTATCTTTTCTTTGAGTGATTTCAAACTCAATGAAAAGTAGTGTCATTAATTCGAAAAAACATTTCTTTAAACCAATGTACCTTTTTCATTGATTTCAAAGATATCGTCTCTGATTGAATGAAACCTTCCTCTTACCAGCTCAAAATTTCGAATCCTATTTTTTCTTGAAGTACGCGGCAGATAAAGCTCAAATTTTGTGACTATGTAAGGAATTACGGCAGAAATAGGCTTAGCTTCTGGCTCCTCGAAACTCGAAGCCGTTCGTTCGGGAGAACCGGAAAACAAAAAAGTGAGGTTAGGCGCGAGAACGAGAGATCAATGAAAACGTTTCTTTGAACAAATGAAAACGTCTCTTTAAAACAATGAAACTGTTCTTTTATTATATGCTCATTAAGTAAATCTTTATTTACAGGCAATGAAATGTTCTCTGTGAAATTGAAATCGACTATTTCATTGAAATCAATGAAAAATGTTTTCTCTCGGTGTAGCATCTTTGACGAATTTTCCATCGGTTCAGCTACTTTTTTTCTCTCTTATAAAGTAAGCTTCGTTTTAATGGGTTTCGTTGTCGTCGTCGAGATTTTCTTTTCAGAATACTTACACGGAGTTTATAAAAAAATTAAAAGCTCGTGACTGAAAAAATTTGTGTATTAATAAACAAAAAATTGTGAAACAACAATCATTCGCATTTTATAAATGTTGATTTGTGGAAAGTTAAAAATAATGGGGAAGCAATTTGCTAAGTTCTGCTTTGTAGTTTTTTTTTCGATAATCTTAACGCGTTCACAGGTGCTTTTTGTCAATTTCTAATGGATTCTTAATCCTCCCTTATCATCTAGTTGCATTATCGAAAAAAGCTCTAATGTGCTCTTTTTCGTTGTTTAATTACCAATGAGTGGGTATTTTTATTTTATTTATTTGGTCATTTTACGACGCTCGGTCTCTTTTTGCTACTTTTTAATAGATTTTGGTTCGTATTTTTCCACTTGCTTGTGGAATGGAAAAATTTCTTCGGAAATTTTATTCTTCTTTCGATTATCCGTTGGCGGGTATTTTTATCGTTATTTTTTCGATAATTTTAAGGCTTGCGCAGATTCCAAAGGACAACATAGAGAGCTGATGTGACTCAAATATCTCGGCATTCCAAATATAAATGGAACAACTAAAAAATAATAAAACGACCTGCATTTAAAATAAAACTGTCACTGTCAACTATTTCTATTAGTTACTTTTTTCATTTCGAGATTAAACAGCATAAAAATAATAGTGCTTTCTAAAATTTAGTAAATTGCTACCGAATTAGAAATAGATATCTATATTATTAAATATATTGGCGGAGAAGAAAATCAACAGTCATATTTTTTCTATTATTTCGAATTGATTGAATAACACATTCGTTGCAAAATTATAATTGCGAAAACCAGATGTACAGTCTGTCTCCTGAGCTGAGATAGATGTTTTTACTAAGCGTGCAAAAGCTTGTGGAAAAAAAAACGTCGACATTCCCTCTCCAGATCTTTCGCCCACATTGGATTTGCCCTATAAAGCAGAGCCACTATATCCCGCTATCCGCTCGTAGCAGGAGCGAATTATACATTTTTCTTATTTGGAAAGTAATATTGATTGGCACGAAGGAATATAGCGAGAAGACATTTCGACATTTCTATGTATAGCTGCCTGCCTCATTTTCAAAATACAGGAAAGTCCTTTCCTAGCGTATACGAATCACGTATGCATTTATGATTTTTCCCTGCACCCAGACAAATCGATTTGATGGGTTTATTTAAATCAAATACGGGATCTATTTCGAATTTAAAAAAAATTATTCCACTCAAATAAAACTTAATTGATATCAAGACGATTTATTTAAATGAAATAAATTTTATTTGTATCAAATATGGGATCTACTTGAAATAAATGAAATTTTATTTCATACAAATAAAATTTATAAAAAATTAATACGATTTACTTGTATGCAACAAATTCTATTTCATCGAAATAAAATCCTATTAGGCCAGTCATTAAATAAATTACTTTTTCGAATGCTAGAATAAAATAAAATTTAATTTATTACGAGTAGATCTCACATTTCATTGAAAGAAAATTTCATTTATTTCCAATAGATCCCATATTTGATTCAAATAAATCCTATTGTGCAGAATTCGGCAAGACAAATTAAAATCATATTTGGTCCAGATCCGGCAAATAGTGGCATCGATATCAATTCCCATCCAGATCAAGTTGACATCAGGCACGCCTGATAAGCTATATATTACTTATCCCTGATTGGGTCGGTATAAAACATCAGCTGCCTGATTATATTAAATATCTACTCCAGTATCCTCTTAATGTTACAAAATGAACAAAACATTACAAATGTTTTTCATGAAAACATATCAATATTTTACATACGAAAATATTTGATTTAATTATAGTTGTCAAATGCTGCTATTTATAAAGCTGCAATATTCAAAACCTTCGATAGCAATGTATTTTTCTTAAAAATAGCATCAAAATTATTAGCACGCCTATAAAGCTGTGTAGTACCTATCTAAGCTACCGGATGTTGAATTTTAGCTGATAATCAGTACATCTGTGGCCCTTACAGTCTCTCAAGAAGGAGACACACGAAATCGTACGTAACGCGTGGGTGTAGAGTCGGACAGGATGGTCGGTTGAAAGGCGAAGAAAAGGAATAATATGGTTCCGGTCCAGGAGCGCCTAGGGCAGTGGCGTCGAGTGAGAGAGAAAAAATAAACCATAGAGGAAGTGAGAGAGAGAGAGAGAAACCCTCGTGTTCATAATCCGCGCGCGCGCGCCGGCAGCCCTCGAGATCATTACAATATTAATGTAACGTTCGCGCGCTAAAAAGGTGTGTTTGCTCGCTCGGAGGAAGGTGAGGTAAGGTTTAGCCCACGTAGGATAGTCTCGCCCGATATGGCGTGTGCCGAGCGCCGTTGCCGCTGTCCTCCACCTTTCCTCTCGCTCTCCTGATCCTCGGCCGTCCGCCGTGGTCGTTTCTTGAGTCAATCGCCCCTATCCCCACTATTTCCCCACCCCCTCAATTCCAAACAACTTCCTCTCTCTCACCTCCGAGATTTCGTCCTTCTCTTCACTTCTTGTTCGCTCCCCTCCCCTTTATTTCCCTTCTCTCTCTCTCACTCTTACATCTTTGTTCTCGTCCTGTTTCAACTTTCTGTCTGTTGCTTCAATCGTTCTCTCTTTTCAGTCTCTTGGCGTTGCTGCGTTAGAGACCTACAGGCCAGCAGCAAGTCGACCTCGTATCTTTATTCGGTCATGCCAAGAGCACGCTCCTCGGTGCGCGACAGGGTGCCTTTGGCAGGAGAACCCCTCCGGATCACGCGTGTGGCTGCTGCTGCTGCTGCTGCTGCTGCAATGTAATCCCTACTCTACTTTCCACCTGGGGGCTTACTCGCACCGAAAGAAAAGATTTCATTGACGCCAAAGAAATGGGTGGATTGATTTTTTTTTTCATTGATTTCAATGAAATAGTGCATTTGAATTTCAAAGAGAACATTTCATTGCCTGTAAATAAAGATTTACTTAGTGAGCGTATAATAAAGAAACAGTTTCATTGTTTTAAAGAGACATTTTCATTGGTTCAAAGAAACGTTTCATTGATTTCTCTCTCGCACCTAACCTCACTTTTTTGTTTTCCCGATCTCCCGAACGAACGGCTTCGAGTTTCGAGGAGTCAAAAGCTTAGCCTATTTCTGCCGTACTTCCTTACATACTCACAAAATTTGAGCTTTATCTGCCGCGTACTTCAGGAAAAAATAAGTTTCGAAATTTTGAGCTGGTAAGAAGAAGGTTTCATTGAATCAGAGACGATATCTTTGAAATCAATGAAAAATGTTAATTGGTTTAAAGAAATGTTTCTTCGAATCAATTTCACTACTTTTCATTGAGTTTGAGATCATTCAAAGAAAAGATAGTATTGAAATTCAAGTATTTCATTTCATTGGCAAAGATTTCCGTGAATCAATGAAACTTTTTTCTCGGTGCGGATGTCTTGACCGCGCGAACTTCTGGACCCTTCGCGCCTTTTTATCTTCTACACGGTGTATGATGATACGGTCTGTGTATACAATCAAAATAAATATTGATTTTTTTATACAGTATTTAGATCGATGTAGTTTGTGCATTAACTGGTCTTGGTCCATTTCGGTCAAGAGAAAAAAGATTACTAAAATTAATAATATACACTCAGAAAAATCGTAATAGCACCGTCAACTATAAAGTGACAACTATTCATTTTTATTACATGCAACTATTTTTATAGTTACGATAACTACGAAAATAGTTATGGTAACTATTTGCTAGTTATAGTAACTATTTGATAGTTGCGTCAACAATAAAAAAATTGTTGTACCAACCATAAATGAATAGTTGTCACTTTATAGTTACTAATACCATAATTTTCTCTCAGTGCATTACTTTACTAGTATCTATAAAATTGATAATGTAAAAGATAATATAAATATTCAACGGCTTTCAAAGCTATTTTTTTATTTTCATTATTTCCTAGCAAATATTTAATTGTGTTGTAATTTTTGAGGTTGCTATTTTCTTTAGTAGGATTAATTAAATACACGAAAAAAATAAATATTGAATTCATTCGATACAGGCAATATTTAGATCGATGTAGTTTATGTATTAACTATTATTTACTAAATACAATAGTATATTTTGTAGCAAGAGTCGAAAGTTGGACAATTTCGGCCATCGTTACACACGAGACTCTTTGCAACGAGTGCATGAATTAGTTTCGCGGAGTTGAAAAGAATGGTTGAAATGGCTGTAAAATGGTTTTTGATTTTTTAATTTTTAGTTTTCTGTTGTTCGTCAATTCACACTGTTAGAAAAGACCGGAAGTTATTATCCATAAATTATGAAACTAAATAAATAAAATTTTGTAATTTTAGTAAAACAATAATTGAAAGAGATATCAATTGCATAATTTATAGTACACGTTGGTAAAAGAGAATCCTTAATTTTCGACAACAATAAATGTTATATGAAAATATAGAATTCAATTAAAAATATATAACTGGAGTTGCGAAATATACATGTGGTAAATTTCTGCACGCTAAAATTGCGGTCATTTTTACGTACCCGATTAACGATGAGCAACGACACGAGGAAAGAGAAATTTTTGGACTTGAAGAGTGGCATGTACCCAACTAATAGGTGAGAGGAAGAACTAAAGCCTAATTGGCTTTAGTTCCTGAGACCTTAAGTGTTCTGGTTAGAGGACTGAACTTCTGTGTAACAAAATAATAGTTTATTTAAACTTCCATAAACGCAATCCAGAATTTACAGTAAAAAAATTGAAAATATCTGAAAAAATCTTATCCACTATCTTTACACTGAGATAAAACTAATTAGATGAATAAGTGATTCGTTTATATTTTGATAAAATATTTCATTCAAGTTAGTAAATCCGGTTTCTCCACTTGAAACAAAACTTTATAGTTTTTATTATGCATTCAGTGGAATTTTTGTAATATTTGTCATAATATAAATTGGATCGATAAATCGAATTACTTTTATAACCATTTATTTGTTAAATCATTTTTATTGTTTTTTGTAAGCAAAGCGAAATCCGTAATTTATTAAAATCAAAAAATTTAAGAGTTTATGGCAAATGATGATAAAAATGTTAAATAGAGAAGGAGAAAACATTTCATTGAATTCACAAATCTTTTCTCCCTAGCCATTTTATATTGTACAGTTTTCGAGGTGTTTTTCAAAATAAATATTTCTAAACAGAGAGCAAATATGTTTCAGAACTAATGCTAATGAAGCCGATCACTCCTGGTCACACTTATCGGAAACGACCGAGCAACATGCTCTCTAATCAGAGCCATTAATGGCGTCAGAAAAATATTACATGGATTACCATACGATAGAAATAGAATTATTAAATCGATATAATTGTTCGATCCAATTTGTATAATGTTAGTTTCTGCTGCGCACCACTTAAATACGTTATCTATTTCATAAATGAAGTAAAACCGTATTGAATAAATTAACAATTATCCCGTGGTTATTCCATGAGTCGATGGGTGACCAAGATTAATAAAGTAAATCAAGATTTGATCTTGACATGCTTGATTTAGATTGAAAAAAATAATTCTTCGAGGTCTTTTCAAGAGATTGAGGATTAGATACTTGTCTGATATACTATTGCATATATATTGATGATACACTGATAAGGGTCATGTGCATGAAGAAATGGGTGAGATTTCTAGAAAGTAAGCAAGCACAGAGAGAAATTTCTGTGTCATGACAATATAAAACGGTGACAACAAAAAATCGTTTTTTCAGGCTAACAAAAAGATTGGTCACTCCAGCAAAAAGATTTGTCAGCCGAACAAAAGATTTGTCAGCCTAACGTAACGATTTTTGTTGTCACCGTTTTATGTTGTCATGACACAGAAATTTCTCTCCGTGAGGATTAAGACATGTAAATATATTCCAAATTCATCGAAGTAAACAAAAATTCGTTTCGACCACAGAAAATAATGATTTTAAAAACCATGTTTTAAAGAAAAGTGGTATTTTTCCGTTTCTGATTCCAGAATTCACAAATCCGACTTCCGATCGGAAAATTCAACCTAATTTTTTCTCTCTCGAAGATATCAAATTTTGGCCTTCATTGTCATTCTCAAGTCGCATATTCTATCACAGAAAATGCCGGTTACAAGCCTTTTTACCATGATTTTATAAAAAGTGACTTTTTTCCGTTTCTAATTCCAGAATTGACAGATCCGACTTCCGGTTGGAAAATCCTTTGTAAAAAGCGTAAAATAATGAGGAAGCAATTTGCAAGGTAGGACCTTGTAAATATTCTTAAATTATCTTAACTATTGGACAAATAAAGTAACTTTGATTGCTGAAAAGTGAGGAGAAGCGTCATCCTCAGACATAAATCATAATCCCAAATGATAACGAGATAATTATCAACATATTGCATATTTAGCTTCACATCTCATGATGCACTGTCGCACGGAAGAAGAATGTTCCTCGACCTCCAAATCGGTTGCTAATATAGTGACAGCAAGCCTTATTTGCTCTCCTAACAAAAATATTTGATAGCATAGCAAGGAAATTTTCTAGGTTAACAAATCTTCTGTTAGCCCAGCAAAAATACTCATTAGGTTAGCAAATAGGGCTTGCTGTAACTATATCAGCAAATGATTTTTCTTCGTGCGTTTGACGAATCGCTGTAAAAAGAAATACCTTAACCATCGTACCAAAGTGAAATAAAATGCGGTAAACGATTTATCCCAAATACGCAGAAATCTGTTGCCCTTGCTGAGAAAAAAGTGCGTCGATAACGCAATGGACCATAGCGCTTCCAGCGTGAGGAGAGTAAGTTCCGCGCCCGTCGGATCAACATACGAGTCCCGCGGTACAGAAGCGGTGGGTTCACGGGCGCGTGTGCGCCTGCAGACAGTCCGAGGAGTGGTCGCGCGCTTGATATCGCGCAAGACCGAACGAGGCATCGCATTCGTGCACAACAGAGACACCAGGATTCGTGTGGGGGTGCGCCCACGCCGATGACGTCACCCAGCGAACGTTGGCAGCGTTGACAGCGTTACCAGCTCCAGCGGAGTCGCTTGGTATCCACCAGGGTCTGCACTCAGAGAAATCGTCGTAGTTCAGCCAACTATTAACCCATAACTGTACATTTTTTAGTCCCTGCAACAATTATTATATTTTTAGACCCTCCAATAGTTATTTTCAATGATTTAATCATTAAATTAACTATGTTATACTTACTAATTCTATAGTTGGCTTAACACAATGTTGTAGTTAAACAGTGAATATATAGTGAAATACAACATCAGTTATTTTCTTATAGTTAATGCAATTTTATTTATTATTTATTTATTTAGGTATAGTGGACGGGACAAATCCTTGAAAATATATAATAATAATAATAATAATGGCAATAGAATAATAATTAGGCTCTAAAATAAAAATATACAGAATATATACGAAAGTGGTTGCAATGACCATTTCAAACTTATGAATGCTTATCGTGATGTTTTTTATGAATAGTAACTCGCATCTACCGCTAAATTTTCAAAACATTAAATTTTTTGGTACGATACCTATTATTAATTATTGCCTATAAATAATTAGTACAGATAACTTTTTTAAAATGGCTGAGGTTGTTAAATCACTATAAATTTATAGTTTCCAGTATTTTTTTTTCTTTCAGTGTGTATAAGAGCCCTACTAGTATAGGTCCAGCGTATGTGAGAGAGGGCAAAGAGGAAGAGGGGTTGGTGAAGGGGCAAGAGGCAGACGAAGACCAAGACCAAGTTCAGTCAACTATTAAGCCATAACTGCCGATTTATTAGTCCCTGCAACAATTTCAATAGTTATTTTCAATGATTTAATGATTAAATTAACTATGTTATACTTACTAGTTCTCTAGTTGGCTTAACACAATGTCGTAGTTACTTTAACAGTGAACATATAGTGAAATACAACATCAGTTATTTTCGTATAGTTAGTGCAATTCTATTTATTATTTTCTTATTTTGGTATAGTGGACGGGACAAATCCTTGAAAATATATAATAATAATGGCAATAGACTAGGCCTTAAAATAAAAATATACAGAATATACGAAAGTTGTTGCAATTACCATTTCAAACTTATGGATGCTTGTAATGATGTTTTTTATGAATAGTAACTCGTTAAATTTTCAAAACAATATACTTTTGTTACGATAACTATTATTAATTATTGCATTGCCTATAAATAATTAGTACAGATAACTTTTTAAAAATGAGCTTGAGCTGAGCTTGTTATTTCACTATAAATTTATAGGTACCAGTATTTTTTTTTTCTTTCAGTGTGTATAAGAGCCCTGCTAGTGTAGGTCCAGCGTATATGAGAGAGGGCAAAGAGGAAGAGGGGTTGATGAAGGGGGAAGAGGCAGACGAAGACCAAGACCAAGTTAAGACGACGAGAAAGAGATGGTATAGCGGTTGTGGCGTTTTGACGCGGAGAAGGGACTCGATGGCGTTTCGAGGGTAGGGTTGCCGCGCTCTTCGTCGTCGTAGTCGTCATTTCCAACGCGAGGATCACGGCACGGCGTAGGTAGGTTGAAGAGAGCATGAACGGCGAGAGAAAGAGAGAGGGCGAACACCAAGCAAAAGGACATACACTCTGGGCGATGGGCCAGATAGAGAGAGGAGTGAGGAGGGAAGAAGGAATGAATGGAGATTGCATACCGGGCAGGAGGAGAAGCGGGGGGAGTCCATGCTGAAGGTGCTGTGTGAGCTGCTGTTGCTGTTGTTGTTGCTGCTGCTGCTGCGAGTTTGCTTATTTCCTTCGCGCCTAATCCACCATCATTGCTCAAGATTGAAAATGGGATTTTGAAAAAAAAATAAAAAAAATTTATTACTTGACTCGGGGAGATGGGCGTTGGAACCCCATGAGGGGTGAGAAACAGAGAAACAACTTTTTATTATGCATTGGATAATCGATGATCAACGTATTTTTATAAATAAATAAATACATACTTTTTAAACTCTAAATTTAAATTTAAAAAATAAATAAATCAACATATTGTTTTTACACGGGAATTTAATATCTAGCCCCGCTGAATATGAGTTTATTTTAATTGAAAATATTTTTGGTTGAGCTAATCAAAGTTGACATTGGTTAAGATCATTTTCTCATTTTCAGTCAATTTTGGTAGGAAATGACGACTAAAACGACGGAGCTTTTTTTGGTTCAGGCTTACGTCTCATTAATTCCCAGTGATGGTGTTAAAATGACAGAAAAACGATGTCCCAAGGAGCTTGCGGGATTGTTATTTTATTCGTGAAATGATTATAAATTGTCGTAAACAATCACGCAAGCTCTGAACCAGAAAAAAAGCTTCATCATTTCTGTCATCATTCCGAACATGATCAACATGCCAGAAAATGATTTGTCATTTTTGTGTCATTTTTGCCATCATAAAGTCGTGATTAAACCGTCACCATTTTTGCTAGGGTTGCTGTGTAAAGTTTGATGTGTGCACGTTTCTGCCGTGTATCCTCGTCGTATCGAGTTTGTTGCGTGTACGATTCTGCTGTTTCGTATTAACTCTGTGTAAAATCTTGTTGTGATGATTCAATAATATTGAATCGAGAACGCGGAGAGTTCTGCTGTATCGTGTTGATGATTTCGAGAGATTTGTTGTGTGGATCCTGTCCGTTTGATTAAGATTGAACAGGGAAGTGCAATTATATTAAGCCCTAAAAAATATTAACCAGCGAATACAGTTTCATCATATTCCAAGTTTCTCCACATCCAGAAAGCGTACATTTGTAAATTTTATGTGGCCATAAATTTCGTAGTTTGTTTAAATGAAAGTTTTATGCAGTGACTTCAGATCTTCTTTACTGTACTTAGAGGTTGCCGTTGGATTCGTCACGATATCTTTATTTCTGCGACAAGAAAGTACTTCAAAACTCGTAAAAAAAAAACCGGTGTGGAACGACATTACTATAAGACTACAAGATTGCAGCTTCATCTTGTATTACAAACTTCCCATTTTAGGCAAAGAACCATGTTAAGTCCCTTAAGCTTCCTTAAAGGCATCCACGGCTGGTGACTTGGCGAACTTATTCTAACATTGGTCCAAGAAAATTCAATATTTTACTTATGAGAATATAAAATAATATTTTATAACGACTAAGACCATATGAAATGAGCGATGCTGCATTTCACTACAATTTTGTCCAACAGCATAACTTAAAAATAGTCAAAACAAGAATCTCTGATAATGCAACCACTGGGACCATGTCCTCAAACAGAAAAACAAAGCTACTCTCAAAATTGACTAAAATCACGTGACGAAACGTTAACATAGGTGAAAGACACTGTCTAAGAAGGATCAAATAAAAGCACTTCAAAATTCGTAAAAAAACCGGTGTGGAACGACTTTACTATAAGACTACAAGATCGCAGCTTTATTAAAAGACAACTTGTATTACAAGCTCCCCATTTCAGGCAAAGAACCACCTTAAGTCCCTTAAGCTTTCTTAAGGCACCTTCGGCTTGTGAATTGGCGAACTTATTTTAACAGTGGTCCAAGAAAATTCCATAATTTTCCTATGAGAATATAAAATAATCAGGAGTAACAGCCCGTCCAGTCAAGATCAGACAGACATATCGTATTGTGAAGGCAACATTAATTTCTTTTTTAACTTGGCGTCGAGTCGCTACCGCGACTCTTGATATTCTATAACGAGTAACACCACAGGAAATGAAAAAGGCTGCATTTCACTACAATTTTGTCCAACAGCAGAACTTAAAAATAGTCAAAACAAGAATCCCTGATAATGCAACCACCGGAACCACGTCCTCAAGCAGAAAAACAAAGCTGCTACTAAAATTGATTAAAATCATGTGACGAAACGTTAACATAGGTGAAAGACACTGTCCAAGAAGGATTGAACAAAAGTACTTCAAAATTCGTAAAAAAAACCGGTTTGGAACGGCTTTACATAAGTCTACAAGATTGCAGCTTTATCAAAAGGAAACTTGTATTACAAACTCCCCATTTTAAAGAACCACCTTAAGTCCCTTAAAGGCACCTACAGCTGGTAAATCGGCGAACTTATTCTAACACTGGTCCAAGAAAATTCAATATTTTACTTATAAGAATATAAAATAATATTTTATAACGACTAAGACCATATGAAATGAAAGATGCTGCATTTCACTACAATTTTGTCCAACAGCATTTTTTAAAAATAGTCAAAACAAGAATCCCTGATAATGCAACCACGTCCTCAAGCAGAAAAACAAAGCTACTCTCAAAATTAACTAAAATCACGTGACGAAACGTTAACATAGGTGAAAGACACTGTCCAAGAAGGATCGAACGGTAGGCAGGCAGGAAGGAAGGATAGTCCCGGAGTATATAAGAGATCCCCGTACAAGAAGAAGAAAGACACCACGAGGTACACACTGGAAAGAGGCGTGGGAGTTAAACAGAAAATGTGTAGGTGGAGGTTCTCTTCTCTCCCCGTGGTGTTTCACCACGGTGTCTCTCCCTCTCATCTCGTTTCTTGGTTTTCATCCAAGGAGGACGCATGGGTAAAAGGGCGTCAACGGTATCAGAGGACTAACCCCGGGTAATGTCGACGACACGTGACGTTGGCAAATCTCGTTGTGACGCTTGCTTGCCACCGTCGCCGTCACCGCCGACGCCGTTTTCTTCTCTCTCGTCTCTCTTCCCGTCTATTTCTGTCACTCTTTTTCTCACTCCCTCCTTTTAGTCGTTCTCTCGATGATTCGAGCGCTATCTTCCTCACGCTTCCTCGTCCTTCCTTCTCGTACTCTCAGTCTCTCGTCGTTCAATGGGCACGCCGCCTCGCGTTCTCGCTCTTGCTCTCCGCGGCCACTTCGCGCGCGAGCCACTCTTTATTAGTCTAGCACGGACCATCGCGAACCCCCTGCCTTGGTGCCCGTTGCCTGCCGCCTGCCGCCGGCCGTCCGCCACCGCACCGACAACACTCCGCGAACCTCAGGAGTATACACGAGTCTCTCTTTATTCTCCCGTACGCGACGCCGCGACGACGAGATTAATCCTGCTATCTATTCCTCACGTTTTCACCAACAATTAATCCTCACAATTCGCCACCGTTCAATTGGTTCCACATCTAAAATACATATTCTTTTTTTTTCCCATCAGTGTTTTAAAAACTTAAAAACAAAAGACTACCAATGTTGTAGCCTTAAACTCCACTGTGCCCTTCGACTGTGTTTATTCTTCTGGGATAAAGAGTGACGCGAATTTCTGTGACACGAGAATTTCTCCGCCACCGCGCTGGCAACAACTGCTCAGGAATATACAGGAGTATCTCTCTTTATTCTTCCGTATGCAACGCCGCGACGACGAGATTAATACTGCTATCTCTATTCCTCAGCAATTCTCACAATTCGCCACCGGTCAATTGGTTCTACATCTAAAATACGTTGTTTTTTTGCTTACCCTCAGTGTTTTATAAACTTAAAAACAAAAGACTACCGATGCTGTAGCCTTAACCTCCACTGTGCCCTTCGACTGTGCCCTCTACGTTGTTTATTCTTCTGGGATAAAGAGTGACGCGAATTTCTGTGACACGCAGTGTTCCGAAATATTCGCCAAGGTTCAGTCATTGGTTATGAGATTCGCGGCTATCGAAACTGTGCTCTCGTTGTGACGACGGTGTGTTTTGGAACTTTGTCAGTTCGGGAAATCGACACCGGCTTCACTATCGGCTACGCTGTGAAGTTCGTCGGTGTTTTTTTTTTTGGTAGTAGCGATTCGATCGCTGTCGTGAACGGACGAGCTTTGGTGAACGAATCAAAGTTTGTTTGACAGTGGTTGTTTTTACATATTTCTCGGTGTGTTTGTGACATCCGCATATTACGATTCTTTCGCTAGTAGATTTTAGCGTGTAAAAGCGCGTGGACCACGTTTCCACAGTATTTAGGAGACTGTGTTTTTATCGAGTATCAGTTACAAGCGACTTCCGCTCTCGACAATCATCGAGTCTCGCGCGGCAAGCGAGTCTCACGCTTATTCCACAACAATCCTTGTTTACAATGTCGTGACAACGTCATTTTTAAATTCTAACTAAAAAACAGATTTATTGTATTGAGTCTGAGAAGTGCGCGAGTGTTTCCGGATTTTATAAATATCAATTAAGGACGACGAGATGTGGTTTAGTTTCGCGCAGAGGATTGCGGTGATCGTGTGAATTCGTTTGTAAAATACGCGCGAGTATCGCTCAGTGATGCTATTTTAGAGTGACGATAGCAGTCGAGTGGTCAAATCTCGAGAAAACGCGCGACACTCTTGCCAGAATAGTCGTCAGTGTCATCTTCTAAATTCTGACGCCGCGACGAATTTTTCCCGCTACTTTGGATACACTTTTGGTTCTCATCAAGACTCAGCGGATAAAATATCCCGACGAATCTTTCAAATACAAGAATATCCCGCGAAAGAATTATTTAGAAAAAAAAAACCCGTTGGCTTCAAATACTCTTGTTAAATCTGCTAGAATGTCTAGCGTGATAGATTTGTCCAAAAGTATTATAATCTACATACTCCGTATGTGATGAGAAAGTAAAAAAAATAATCGGTGGCAAACCGTTGAAATTGGTGGGGTAGGATATTTTCGCGTGACATGTACAGTCATAACGATTTCGAATTGTCACGAAACTGGAGACGCTATTTTACAAAAGATTGCAAGGAGATCGGATCGTTTTTGGTGAATATATCGATAGAGAAAACGAGAGAGAGAGAGGAAGAACGAGTGGTTTTCACAGAGAGAGGAGAGAGTGAGCCGTCGGATACGAGGAGAGTCGTCGACGACGCTCACCGTGAAGTCGAGCGGTAGGACGACATAATTTGAAAAGATGCTGGCGCTCGCGATGCGACGAGAACACACGACAGGACGTGGAACCGGGAATAGCAGCTATGAGCCGGCAAATCCTCTAGCGGGTTTCGAGCATCTACAGCAAAATCATTTTGGCGGCGGTGGAATTCAACAGAGCGGCGCAGGTAATGATGCCAGAAACAGGGATCATCACGCGGAAACTGACGGCGAATTGCAGGAGTTTGTCGATATCGCACAGGTCCAACAACTTCTTCAACAACAGACTCAGCATCAACAGCAACAGCATCATCATCAGCAACAAGCTGCAGCTGCAGCTGCTGCCTCTTGTCTATGGGGCGCAGTTTATCCACCTCCGCCACCTAACATTGGTTATCCGCATCATCACCATCATCATCATCATCCACCACCGCCTCCGCCATTACCACCGCCGACGCATCCAACAGGTAATTCATTAATCAAGGGCCGCGGTAGCGTCTCGATGCCAAGTTCTTAAATTAGACTCTTGCGGATACCAAGATACACTTTGAAATTCATGGGGAAAACGATTCGAGATTTTTTTTGCAGTCAAAGATGAAGATTATGTTATTCTCGTCAGCCATTCTGCAAATATCGTGAGAACGGGAAAAAATCCCATTGATCCCATTGATCCCATTTAAACTCATAAAGTCTTATTGAAACCGTATCGGTTTTTATCGGTATAAATGGTGTTTTTGTCCATCCTATTGGTCTAAATACGATTTTAGACCAATAGACAAGCAAAGTCATGTATGCACCAATACAGTATAACCTCAATTAGAGAACAGTTGAACTCCAAAATAGAGTTCATTCGGCGATTATCATTTTATTCCGGGTAGTGGTCTTGTTAAAACGACAGTTTTCCGAAGTTGATAGTTAGCAATATAGACGGACACCTTCACATATTGTTTGTTATTGAATGTTATTAGAATTCACGTATTTTTGATCTTCCGACGGAACCAGACTCAAAGGATTTTCTTCTCATTCATTATTGAAAGTCTTTTTCTATTGTTAGCGGCTCAAAAGCTGTCTATAAATCTCCAAAACCATTGTGAAAATTGCAAACTCCAAAAACAACAAGTTTTGTTCGTTTCTGATTATTATTTTCGTGTTACTTCAGGTAATAGGAAAAGAATTCGGCGTCAGTAATGAAAAAAACGCCAATTTAGGGTCCGGAATAAAATGAAATTATGTTATTTTTCATATTGTCTGGTTTAGTAAAGCAATTGCGATTCGTCATTGATTAAGGTTGGATTTTTAGTGCACAACTTCAGCCGCGTAGAATCGTGTCATTTACACGCGGAAAAAAAATGTTGCTCGACCACCAAATCAGTTGCTAATATAGTGACAGCAAGCCTTATTTGCTCTCCTAACAAAAATATTTGATAGCCTAGCAAGGAAATAGTCTAGGTTAACAAATCTTCTCTTAACCTAGCGAAAATACTTATTAGGTTAGCAAATAGGGCTTGCTGTCACTATATCAGCAAATGATTTTTCTCCGTGCAATGTAATACGCGTAGAACAACTTCTATAACTTTTTCGGTGTAGAACTATGGCTGAGTGCAGCGGCGATCGTGTGGAGCTATCGTTTACAATGTCTGCCATGTAGAACTATGGCGTTTACCACTTTGCACGAAAAGAAAAAATTAGTTTCCATAACCAAGAAATGGGTTGACACAACCCATCGATTATTGTATTTATCTTACAACTCAAATGGTAATACCAACGATTCGAATGGTAATACCGACGATTCGAATGAGAATACCGACGATTCGAATGGTAGTCCCAACTATTCGAGTGGTAGTCCCAACCATTGGATTAGTTAACCTAACTAATCTCGCGAGAACTAATCGTGAATAGTTGAGGTTACTATTCGATATGGTTGAGGCAACTAATTTTTTAGACATTGTGTACAGCAAATCGAAAACGTAGTTGCCACAACCAAACATTTCTTTCCGTGTGGTTATGTAAAACTATCACATGTCGAGTCTGATGCGTGCAGACTTGACCAGTCGAGTTATTGCTGTGTAGAATCTTGCTCTATAGAATTCATTGTGTAGAATATAGTCTGTGTAGGAGTTGAAATGATTTTTTTTTGTGATTATTTACAAGAGAATTGTCCCGTTCGCTGAAGAATAAATAAAATAAATAAATAAATATCCTGCTCTATGAATATGTGGTTTACGTGATGTTTGAATCGTCACTTTAACACTTTTGTAGTACCAGTACTGACGTTTAATGATGTCCTGTGGTCACAGATTTATGTCTAGCCCACCCACTACACTTTCAACACTATCACGGAAAAAAAGTCGTGGGTGGTTGGACAGATGGATTATCGCGAAGAAAGAAGTTTTATAGGAAGACCATTTGTTACGCTGTTGAAAATTTTAGTAAAATTAATATATAAGGAGTAAAAACAGGAAGCTCGGATGCACTCCGATGATTCTACTTGTACAAAATACCAGTTTATTTACTTGATGCTTTGAACAATTGTTCAATTTACTAATAAAACGCAAAACTGTAAAATTCTATAACACGCCATTTTTCATTTTCATGCCTAGTTTTTCAGCTCAATGGCTGGAAATTTGTTTGAGTTAGATCGGTATCACACATTTTATAAAATGATAAGAGCCGTATATAATTTGAATGCTGCAATCGATTTTTATAAAAATTATAAAAAATAAACATTGATTAATATTCAAATAATCATTGATTCGGTTGAGTACTTCACGAGTTATGGAGGTATAAAACTGAGGTCTTCCGCGGTAATAGTTTTGAACACTTGTTTGAAATATTTTTCATTCTTGTCTAAGAATGATGATGCGCTGAAAGAGTATTATGCACATACCCACGTGGCGATATGTAATACGTGAATATAGATGGCATTCGAGCGATCCATTAGCGTGTAGGCTGGCTTAACATTTTTTTCGTCCATTGACCTTCGCGAAGAGCTCAATTTAGCACAGGTCAATTGACGAAGTGATCATTAGTGTTACTTGCAGTTTTTTTGCATCCTAATAAAAACCATTGACCGCTTAGATGTCTAACTCGTTGGTCTCGAATAAAAATTGCAATAATAATGTGTACTGCGTTTTGGACATAAATGTTAGTGAAATAGAATGTAGAAAAATATTTCCAATCTGCATCAAAATACGCGGATTACTATTATTGTTTATTAATAAAAATAATTATAAGCTATTATATTTGGATACAATATTATACCATTTTTATTATACCCATTAGGGAAGTACGTCATAATGTGCAAGAATATTTGGGAAAAATTTTGTGAAAAGCAACTGCAGCGTTAGATTTTGATAGAATACGGAATTATTCAACCTTGTTACTTTAAAAAAAGGTTACAAGGCCCGACATTGAAATTTTCAATTAATAATTTCGAGTGTATAATTTATTTGAATTTAATAGACATTTTATTTGAATGCCATAAACGATTTATATGAATTCAATGAGCTGTTTCTTTAAATCAAATAACCGGTTTCTTTATCGATTCAGTCAAGAAGAAATTGTTATTTAAAAGCAATAAAATATCCGCAATACACATTATCATCAACGCAAGAAAAAATTCATGTAATTAAAGTAAAAAAAATCTTCCTATTTATTTAAATCAAGTAAAGATTTTTTCTCGTTGTAATTCCATCAATTGATCAGCACTGGTCAAAAGACCATATCAATTTGAGTTAACACGCTAAATCTTTAACAGTGTAGTAAACCAATATTCTACCATTACTACATGGTCAGCTCCAGAGCAAGAAAATAGATTTTTACCCGTTGATTATATAAAATTCAGAATCGTGTACGATGTCCACATTGACTGTGGCATGAGTCACTGGTAATTCGAGATCGTGAAGTATTCCCCGTATAAATAGTAGTGTATCGAACTCGTTTCATTCACGGTACGGTCTTCTCGAGGCCTTAAAACCTCCGCGGGGCATATAATACAACGTACAAACTACAAAGTTTACGAGGCCTCACGACAAAAGACGTTAACGAAGAGCAAGAGGTTCGTATGGCTCGGAGGGGGATCTCGCTGCTGTTGCTGCTGCTGCTGCTGCTGCTGCGGCTGAGGCCGAAGCGAGTCTCAAGAACCAAGTTGGCGTTCGATGGGTGTGTCTCCAGGACTGGACCGAGGCCCGTGCGTTCTCCGATCTTGCGAGCCCTTGGATCTCCCGAGAGTGAGAAAGGAGCAGAGTAAAGAGGACAGAGACAAGAGAGATCCAGACCTGGCAACGACCGAAGTCAAGCGGGACCAGTTAAAAAAAATCAACAAAAACCATCGGGAGAAGATAGAATGACACAAAGATATAAGGAAAAGATGTTCGGTGTATCGAGTCGAGAGAAACATAGAGAATACACGAGACATGATGATAACAGAAAATACAGGATTGACTGTAGATAGCTCGGAATAACATTTATTAAAAATCCTGTAAAATGACTGTCAAAAGTCGTATAGTTTCAATCGGATATCAATAAGTTTACTCACTTTTGTTCTTGTTGTGTTTCTTACCGGTTTTTCCTTCGGGTTTTTAGTTTTTTTTATAGAGAAAGCTTTGTCCTTGTGAAAATTTTGTTGTTGTTGAGATTTTCATGTCAGGACACTGAGAATGGTCCAAAAGGGCGAGAAATGGTCTGGAAAAATTGTCCGAATGTGTGTATATGTGTGTGTGATAAGGTGCCTAAAATTTACATTACCATAACTCGTGAACCACTCGACAGCATCAGCTCAAATTTTAATGTCATGCAGAGTATTGGTCAATCTTTACTTGATATTAATTTTATAAAAATCGATAAAAGAATCTCATAAAATCGAAATCGATAAAAATCGATTTCGATTTTATGAGATTTGAAACATTTTGAAAATTGCTCATCAACGCTCTAACTCGAACAAATTTTTAGCTATCAGGCTGAAACTTCGTATAAAAATTAAACAAAGTAATGCCATCTTAGGTATTGAATTCGGGCTTTTGCGGTAAAGCCGTTCAGGTCTTATGGAGTTTTGAAACTTTCCAAAAATTTAAGTTTATTGCATAAACTTTTGCAAAACTTGAGATAGCGAGCCCAAATTTTGTATCCAAACGAAACAATATACAGACATGATATTTATTTATTTATAAAAAAAAAAGATGGAAAGTGAAATCTTGTACATTGCTTCCTCAGTATTTTTCGCTTTTTACAAAACGTCCTCTATGTTTGGTTACTTCTACCTTATCTTCGACCCTCCTTCTTTTTTTCTCTTGCTTGCTTCGTCTTCGGTTCCTTCATCGTTGCCGTATTCTTCTTCTTCCTCTTCTTCGTCTTCTTCTTCTTCGTCTTCTTCTTCTTCTTCTTCTTCGTCTTCTTCTTCTTCTCCGTCTTCTTCTTCTTCTTCTTCTTCTTCTTCTTCTTCTTCTTCTTCTTCTTCATATGCTCTCTTTCGTACGAAGGAGAGTAGCGTTCGGGAGGGAATAAATCGAGCGCGACAGGCGCGGATGCGAATTAGCCCGGCGGGGACAGATTTTTAATAGACTGGAAAAACGTTTACGGACCGGTTGGTACCGCAACGCCGCGCCCGTGGAAATCACGTATTCCACGCGTTCGAGATGTGGCCCTCGCTTTTCTCTGCATAGCTCATGACTACGTACCACACTATTCATATAGGGTGTCTTGTTTCAAAATATTCACGACTATCTTTGCAAAATGATTAGCGACTGAGAAAATGATTGAACCATGATTACGACTTCTGATATGCAAATTTACAAAGCTGTAAACAGTAAAAAAAAAATTATGTAAAAATGAAGTGCTCCAATAATTCAAAATTTGTGGTGTAATTAACGAAATTATTTCAACGTATAAAAATGATGGAAAATAGAACTTTGCATATTTCTTCCACATTATTTTTTAAATTTTAGTCGCTAACGAATAATATAGAGAAATTCAACTTCCTACCAAAATCGGAACCTTTTATCAAAACAAGAACGCTAGTTCGTATTTTGTTAAAATGAATCCAAAAACGTGAATATTTGAAAATTTAAAACAATCCATAAAACACGAATCATTTTGGAATCATAAAACCGTTTATATATAGTGCATTATTAACTGCCTTATACTATGACAAATCTAATGTCATATCGTTCTGAACCGATAATTTTTTCTAAGTCTTATCGAACTCGAGTTGCACAATGTTTCACGCTATTTGACGTCGAGCAGTATTTTGATTGTCGTCGTGCTTACTAGCGTCATAACAATATAATGGCGTTATGACTCGCGAAGTGGACGATCGAAAGAAGAACCGTGCGATAAATCAGTCGTTACGTGGGACGTCAATGACGATGCTCGGCCATCTCGTCGAGACATTTAAAAATCGAATCGCTCTTACGTAGGAAACCCTCGGCATTGCGTTATCCAGGTTATACGGAAGGGACGTTAGGGTAGCGAATGGTGACTCTATCGTGGGTTCGGACTCCAAAACAAACGATCGTGAATATATTGCGCACAAATGTCGCATACTCCGTTGCCATTCGCTACATCCTCCCACACATGTTAAAAGTGCATGTACGGCTGTAATAGATAGCTCATACAGGAGTAAAAAAGGGTTGCACTCTCTACGTCAGAGGCAATGGCATTTACTATCCTCGGTGATACGCATAAAATAATTTCTAAATAATAAACTTTATTGATTTTTTTACTGCCGAGTAGAGTTGTAAATCCCCATTACTTTAAGATACAAAGTTTACAGAACAGTTTGTTTTGTAATTACGAGTTTGTAATGATAAATCTAATTTTGAATTAAATTTTTGGAGAAATTGTGAGGAAAATGGACAACTTCGGGCCTCCATTACTTTAGCAATTCATTAACAGTATTTCTCCATTTTTTCAATAAGATTATCATGAAATTTTCTCGGGTATTAATATTTTTTCATTCATATTATAATCACTGCAAGTTATTATTATAAAAACATAATTACAAAGCCAATTGTAGCATCAATTTTATTTCTAAAATAATTAGGGATTTACTTAGCCAAATTTGGCACACAGATTTTTTATGTTATTCTTCCACGTGAAAAAAGCATACAGATTTTTATTTCGTAATATTTTTATTTACTTTTTTCAATTATAAATATTTACAGTTAAATAAAAAGAATCCTGATTTAAAAACCCAAAAAAAAAATCCGAAAAGTATTATGACAAACATGAAAATTCTTTATCTGCAAGCAAAAGTGGAATAATAATTTCTTCTACCTTTTTTAAACATTTTATAATTTTCCACTGAAAATAGGGATTGTAATACAAAATAAGAAAGCCACATAAGAAGTATTGCATTTAACATTTCAGTAAACAACTATTTTATTTATTATTTAGTCTTTTTTTATCCCACATTCCAAGTCTAGTATAAACAAATAATAAAAATTGTTTAAAAAAAAAATCATAAAAAAAAATCTTTGATTAAATAAAAGCAGTGTACTCGAAACTAAAATGTGTCCATATATGGGCAATGAACTGACTGAGTAGATTCGCCTAGTAAAGTTTTTCTTGGTGCGTTACAATCGCGAAATAAAAGTTTAGCAAAGTTAATGTGACGTGCACAGCGGTTTCGTGCGCAAGTACCTATGTTTGAGGGGTGATCGTTAATTCCACGAGGTTGGTGGTGTGCAGCGAGCTCCATATAGTAAGTATAGTAAGTACGTACGTAGTGAGTCGCGCGTACTAGCGTTGAAATAAGTGTTACGAGCCGGCCGGCCGGCCGTTATCGCCTATCGATGCCGGCATGGTCTCCCTCCACGTCAGCGAAGCGGCTGATAAGCACGGCCACGAAGAGTCGACGAGTAGAGAGCCTTTGACGTCGGCTCGTTGCGTATTCGATCGAGCACGACGGGCATCTGCCCGCTGCACCATCGGAATCGAGCCCCCTCCACCATTTCTCGATAAGTATACGTGGGTTGCCTTTGCCTCTCTTTTTTATAATCGCTCCGATCGCGCCTCGGCTACCGTGCGTCCGGCTCGCGTGCGTACCTCATTCGGACGAACGTCTGGAGATTGTTATTAGAACGAGCTGCACACATTATATAATATTATTTATAAAATAACCGCCTCACTTCAGCTTTATGGCCATTTAAGTTTTTTACTTGCAATATGATAATAATAATAATTAGTGTGTTATGAAGGCTCGCGCACTCGCGTTTCGTTTCATTTATAGTTGGGCTAACGAAATTTGAAAATAAACTCCACCTGTGGGATCCCTCCCAGACATTCATTTTTCCAACTCCCCTTGTGAGATCCCTTCCTAGAGACTGATTTTTCTAAGGTCTCCTAGGAGATCCCTCCTCAGGCACTTATTTTTCTAAGGTCCCCTATGAGATCCCTCCCAGACATTAATTTTTCCAAGTCCTCTTGTGAGAACCCTTCATAGAGACTGATTTTTCTAAGGCCCTCTATGAGATCCTTCCCCAGACACTGATTTTTCTAAGTCCTCCTATGAGATCCCTCCACGATATTGTTTTTTCCAAGTCCCCTTGAAGATCCCTTCCCAGAGACTGATTTTTTCTAAGAGCCCCTATGAGATCCCTCCTCAGACACTGATTTTTCTAAGACCCCCTATGAGATCCCTCCTCAGACACTGATTTTTCTCAGGCCCCCTAGGAGATCCCTCCACGACATTGATTTCTCCAAGTTTCCCTATGAGATCCCTTCCTAGAGACTGATTTTTCTAAGCCCCACCCAGACACTGATTTTTCTAAGCTACCCTATAAGACCGTCTCCAGAGACTGATTTTTCTAAGTCCCCGTACGAAATCCCACCCACCCCCCAGACACTGCATTTTTTAAGGACCCCTATGAGATCCCCCCTCAGACACTGAATTTTCTAAGAGCCCTTATGAGATCCCTCCCAGACATGGATCTTTCCAAGTCCGCCTATGAGATTCTACCCCAGACACTGATTTTTCTAAGGCCCCCTATAAGATCCTCCCCCAGACACTGATTTTTCTAACGCCCCCTATGAGATTTCGCCCAGACATTGATTTTTCCTAGTCTCCCTATGAAATCGCTCCTCAGACATTGATTTTCCTAAGTCCCCCTATGAGATCCTCTCTCAGACACTGAATTTTCTAAGGCCCCTTATGAGATCCCTCCCAGACATGGATTTTACCAAGTCCGCCTATGAGATCCTACTCCAGACACTAATTTTTCTGAGGCCCCCTATAAGATCCTGCCCCAGACACTGATTTTTTAATGCCCCCTATGAGATTCCTCCCAGTTTTCCTAGTCCCCCTATGAAATCGCTCCCCAGACATTGATTTTTCCAAGTCCCTCCATGAAATCGCTCCCCGGACACGGATTTTTCTAAGGCTCCCTATAAGATCCATTCCCAGGGTCTGATTTTTCTGTCCCTCGATGGGATCCCTCCTGAGACACTGATTTTTCTAAGGGGGCGTCCATTAATCACGTGATGCGTTTTTATCAAATCTTTCACCCCCTCCCTCTCGTTCGTGATCAGCCGTAATATTTCGACGGACCCCTCCCCCCCTGGCTCGTTATCACGTGCTTTTTTCGTTATCGGACAGATGTAAAAAGCATAAAATATAGAATAATTATCTCATACAATTTATGCTGTTTTAATTATATTGTTACGACCGAGCGAATGAATAAAGTGGATATTTGTTTGTGGGACGGATATTATTAATTACAAAGGCTTCTATTTATCTTGATTGCTTTCGTTCACACGTCTCCTCGCAGTCAAAGTCCTGTCAAGACTCTCTTCTGTCACGTTTACTGTGAAGTTTCTCAAGTATTCGTTTGTCGATCTTCATACCGTGTGTTCCTATAAAGCCTAATCTCTATATTCATAATAATATTTTAGTTGCATACAATTCACAATCCGCTTTATCGACTGCAAATGCGCATTTCTTGGAACTGCGAAACTATTTTGAATCATAATAAAATTTTGTCGATAATATTCGAAAATAATGTATCGAGAAATGTACGTGACTTTGACCCAAGACCCCTCCCCTCCCCCATGTGATCATTTATGATGATTTTCAGTACCCCCCCCCCCTTCCCTTCCACATTCTCACGTGATTAATGGATGCCCCCTAACTCCTCTTATCAGACCTTGGGGGTTGTAAGGTAACTTAGAATAATTCAGCTTTGAGGATGTCATAACGGAATTTAGAATAATGCGGCTCGGTGACTGATCATAAGGGAACTTTGAATAATGTGACTGTCGGCAAGCATAGCAATTACTGGGTAGAAAATTTACTATAGCGTTATTCTTTAAAAAATGCAAATACCTACAAGAAAATATAAGTGCGAAAGGCGTTGTGTTTCGCGATAAGTATTAACCGAACAACTATCAATAAAATACAATCAGTTCCGATATGCCACGAATTCAAAACCGTTGCACGCCACTGCGTTACATTATTGATGAATTGCTTCAACTTAATTCCGTGGCACTACGTCGTGGTTTCTGCAATAAATCAGTTCACGCGACCAGTCGAGTTACTTGCAGAGACCAGGCGAGCAACCGGACTTTCGTCCTCTCATTCCCTTTTGCTTATTGAAAGATGAAAAAAAAATGTAACGGCTGGCTACGTTGATCGAACCGTCGACTATTACCAAGATGCTTACCTTACATAGTCAGCGTATCAACCGAGGAGGTACTGCGTATCGCGTCAACTCGCCAGTGCGCGAATTATAGCATCAGCCAGACTCGTTCTTATTCATATATATTTAAATCTGCAAACTGTCGTCCCTCTTATCTTTTTTTTACGTCTCTGCTTTTTGTCTTTTTCCTTAAAGTTTTTTATCTGGCGCCGTACATATCTGGAGTATTAATTAATCATTTTTTTCCGTCTTGACGACTTCCATATTTTATTACGTATTTAACATCACAATTATTTTATGGGATAACAAAAATAAATTAAAAAATTTATTTTCTGGGTACACGGAAAAAAAATTGCTATAACCCTAACATCGATTGACACGACCAACCGATTATTCTAAGCCCCTCGATTCTTGACATTGCGGCGGTGAGATATTTTTATAATATAGAGAGATTACTTATCAATAGTTTTCCGTGTGATTTTAATTATTTTTCTGGGATATATTATTGGCAGCCAGTTTCCCTCAAATTTTCACTCAGTTACCCACAAACAGAGTTGTAAAATCCTAATTACTTTTTAAACAAAATTTATGCTACAATTGATTTTGTAATTATGTTTTTATAATAATAATTTGCATTGATTATAATATGATGGGTAAACTTTTGAATAGAGGCAAAAAATATGAATTCCCCATAAAATTTCATGATAATGTTATTGAAAAAATGGAGAAATACTGTTGATGCATTGTTAAAGTAATGAAGGCCTGTGGTTGTTCATTATTCTCACAATTTCTCCCAAAATTTAATTGAAAAATTCGATTTTTCTTAAAGCTATTAAAAAATTTACATATAATTCTATAATCGGTACAGGTTATCATTACAAATTCGTAAAGTAATGGGGACTTGCATCTCTGCCGACAAATATACACCGATGTTTAAAAGCACAATAATATAGAAACACACATTTCATCCTTTTGTGGAGTTGTGTGCGTATGACTTACAGGAACGTGTTCTTTATTATTATTTATATGTTGAACATACTATAAAAAGTAGAGAAGCATAAAGAAGCGTAAGAAGTTTCATAAACGATCTTAATCGAGCGTTTCATCTTACAGCCTCGTTGGTATTACTACGACCACGAGTTCGCGAGTCTCGCTCACTTCGTCTTAAATTCATCCGTGGTTCTTACGTCGATGCTGTATAAAACAGGTATATAGCTTCGTGGATCCAAGTGCTACCTGAGTTACGCGGTTGATGTTGCTCGTTCAGCAATGTAAAGCCACGTGAGTATACTACACGAAGCAATCTCTCCAGCGTCTGCAGCGTCTACTATACTTCCCATGATCGTTAAACACTCGCTCACTTGCTTTCTTGCCTGAGAACTCAGGGACTTGCGTGACGACACTGATTACTCATTCACGTACGCGCAAAGCGTACCAGGAAAATAGGAAGGGACTTTCATTACAGAAATTCTCGGACTTGAATTTTCTTTTTACTTCGATCAATCCCTTTTTCTACCTCTATTAGCAGTCCTTTTCCGACGTTTATATTTTTGGAAAAAAATTGAGACCATCCGCAATAAAAATTCTGCAGAATTTTGCCCACTTCTGAATGAAACTAATCTGGCATGCCAGATTAGTTTCATTCGGAAGTGGGCAATATTTTAATACACCGAGAGAAGAGATTTAATTGATGCCAAAGAAATGGGTGGCTTGCTTTTTTTTATTGATTTCAACGAAATATTTCATTGATTTCAATGAAATGGTACATTTGAATTTCACAGAGAACATTTCATTGCCTGTAAATAAAGATTTACTTAGTGAGCATGTAATAAAGGAACAGTTTCATTGGTTCAAAGAAACGTTTTCATTGATCCCTCGCTTTCGCACCTAACCTCACTTTTTTGTTTTCCGGTTCTCCCGAACGAACGGCTTCGAATTTCGAGGAGCCAGAAGGTTAGCCTATTTCTGCCGTACTTTCTTACATACTCACAAAATTTGAGCTTTATCCGCCGCGTACTTCAGGAAAAAATAGGTTTCGAAATTTTGAGCTGGTAAAAAGAAGGTTTCATTGAATGAGAGACGATATCTTTGAAATCAATGAAAAAGGTTCATTGGTTTAAAGAAATGTTTCTTCGAATCAATGACACTACTTTTCATTGAGTTTGAGATCATTCAAAGAAAAGATAGTATTGACATTCAAGTATTTCATTTCATTCAACTTTTTCTCTCGGTGTAAATGGACCTCCTATCTGAATTTTTGCAAATATTAAGATGAAACGTGAATTTTTCGAAAAATTCAAGACTGAAGAAAATTTGAATCGCTTTACCAATTTTAGCTAAATTTAATACCACTAATATCCTGACATGAAAATCTCGAAAAAATCAAATTTCATGAAGTTTCTATCGTGGTAAGCAAAATTAACAAACAGATGTCTGTGGCAGAGTTGTAAATGCCTAATACTTATAGAAATAAAGATGATGATATGATCATCTCTATAATTATGATTTCATAATAATAACATGTGGCAATTATAAAACAATGACTAAACTTTCGAATAGCTTCAATTATTATTATTTTATAATAAAATGTAATCTTTTTGAAAAAAATTAAGAAACATAATTAATGTATTAATTATCTCTTCCATATTTTTCGTCCTATTTCTTCTAATATTTAAGCGAAAATTAGTATTTTTTTGCAGCTATTAAAATGTGTACATTCTATTTTATAATCACTACATATTATTATTATAAAATCATAATTACAAAACAAACTGTACTGTAAACTAGATTTCATGAATTAATGGGATTTTACAACTTTGGTCTGTGGACATGAATTTTTTAAATTTAAAATTCGGAAATTTCTATTTGGTTTTTATTGTGTTAGCGGTGAAATAATATATATGCCTGACATTAATTACACGAATTACGCTAATTCAATACGACATAACCAGTGGCCACAATTTTATGTAAAATCTCAGAAGGCGTTATAATAATACGATGTATTTTGAAAATTCTTCGGCTACACAGTTGGAGTTGTATTTAATCTAAGAAATGTGGAAGGTGTCTCAAGGAACTAGCTTCACTTCACCGATTAACGGGACAATATAACGCGGGTCCTATGAGAGACGGCACGCGCTGGATGAGGGCATTATTGATTCCATGTGGATAAGATGGTAGCGAGCGATGGTTGCGCAACCAAGCGACCGCTGTAATCCTAAAATATATGCGAAGCTTCTTCTTCACAAATGCATCCTATAAATAAATTAAGAATATACACTATCAACGATGATGATCCGATTTTTTGAAAATGAATATATAGCTTGGAGAATTTTTTCAAACTGTTAGAAACCGATAAGAAACCCGCGAGAAGATTATTCTGAGAAGTGGTAGAAATACCTTGAGATGGATGATGAAGTACGAGGTAAGCAGATAAATCGTTGTGGTTGCAACTCGCTCCTCAGTTTTGAGAGACTCTTAATGATCAGAACGAGAAAATCGATGCGACGGGAGAGACTAGCGCGCGCGTTGCTTACCAGATCTTAAGACGAGGGCCGTCGGCACTGTGAAGTGGTGGCAGCGGCAACGGCAGCAACAGCATCTGCACGGGACCGCCTGCCGCCTACCTCCTCAATGAGAATTACGTGCATCCGTTAGTTTCACGAGACTTGTTTCGACGGGACTCGTTCGCCGCTTATTTACAACGTTGTTCGCTCGCGTGTACGGTAAAACTCTCCGAGAATTTCTCTAATGTAAGATATTTCGATTTATTCCGTACGAGACCTTCACTGCATTTATCAAGATCCGCCGATTTATTTCTTCGTTGAGGAAGCTTTGTTTTCATAATTTTTTGGTTAGTATTGAGATTTTCATTTCAGGACACTCAGAATGGTCCTAAAAATCGGGAAAAGAAGTTTAGAAAAAATTTCTGTATGTGTGTTTGTGTGAACGGGGTTCGAAATTTTAATCACGAATAAGTCAAGAACCGTTCAACCGATTTAGCTACATGTTGACACACAAGTGAAGCAACAACCCGTCTTTTAAAAAAAAGGCGTGAATGCTTCTAGTTTTCGCAAAATTTGGGATATTTCAAGTGGGCCACTTTAATTTAGCATGGTCGCAAAAAGTTTCATAATTTTTTCAAAAAATTTTTTTTGAGTATAATAAACATCCATAAATTATTTCAGAATTTTAGCACCTTTGGTTTGCCCAAAATTTAATAACGATTTTTTTAATCTTTTTTTTTCACTTCGCTGTATGTTCAAAATTATCGATCGTGCAAAAAATGTTCCTCTATAAAATTTAAGTTTTTGAATGTACTTTTTAATAAAAAAATTTTATAAAAAATAATAATATTTTTTTTTCGTTGAGACAGACTATTCCGATTTTTCTGTAAATTTCACAGAATTTCCATTATTATGCTTACAAACTGCAGAAAAATTGGCGTGATGGCACATTAATGGCCCACTTGGTATGGAATGACCCTGATATCTGATCCGGTCCGGATCAGGTTGATATATCAGGCAAGCCTGTTCAGGCATACCTTAGTGATCCTTGACCGGCCCCGACGAAATATCAGGCTTGCCGGATTATATTTTTGCTCGGGACGTGATCCACTTGGTTTACATAAAATTTTTTTTAAAATTCCTCGTTTTTATTTCGAGAAATGTCATACATTGTTGAGGGATCTTTCCAGTGTGGAGGCCCGAAAAATAGCCTATTTTCACGATTTTTTTTCGGACGGTTACTATACGCCGATCAATCTGAAATTTTTATGACATATTAAGGTAATCATGAATGACAGAAAATAATTTTTTTGAAGACGATTTTTATTGTTAAACTTTTTCTTTAATTGTTGAAAATAATGTTGATAAAAAAGATAGCCTCATGGTGGACATTCTAGGGGTCGCAAATTTGATCTAAAAAGAAAAACCCAAAGGATTATTAATTAGTATGCGATTGGCTATCGCGCTATAGAAACTTTTTTTAAAATCAAAATTGACAAAATGGCGGCGCTTTGAATAAAAAGTACCGATTTTAGCCGTTTTTTCGACAGTTTTTCTTTCATAAAAAAATGGGAAGATTAAAAAAAAAGCTTCTATAGCCCCGTGTAGAAAAATAGTTGGGGCTCTGACTTTGGCCCTTTCTAGTTTGCCCCAGTTCTATTAGGGGCCCTACTAGGCTAGTCACGCTTGAAGTACGGGGCCTTTAGAGGCTCAATATAGGCGACCCTAGTGAGGGTTCCACATTTAAGCCTGATTAGGCCCCGAAGTTTGTCGTGGCCGCCTCTGTTGAGCCTAGTAGGGTTCTAGAGTAGATTCCCTATTATGGATGCCACGTTTATACCTAAAAAGGCCCCTTATTTAATCGCGGCTGCCTGAACTAATTTCGGGCCAACGAAAACGATCGCTTGAAAACTGTTCCCTGGAGAATGTCCACCGTTTTGAAAAATGTCGTCTCGAGAAAAACGCGTTTAAAGTTTCGAGTGTAGAAATTTCATATACTTAAAATGTGTACTTACGACTAATCGGCGATGCCAGGTCCATAAAGTATGCCAGCGAAGTATTTCGAATTTCGCTTTAAAAATTTGAGAGTATGTTTTTGACCGTATATACTAATGGATAAGACGAAAAAAAAATCGATTATTTTTTTTCACACTGGAAGGATCCCTTAATGCAACAAGGCTCCGGCAACGACTCTTCACACATACTTAAAAAGCAAAGTCGACTGTAACTATGTCTTGACCGTACAAGATCGAGCAATTAGGGAGCGTTTTTTTTGTTCACTCTAGTCACAAATATGGTCCTATTATTATCAATGCCTCGCCACGGCCGATCTCGTACAATCGTCTCGTGAGAACAGCTTCGATGTCTCCGTAATTACCGGAAACGATCCATAATCGCCCGTGGAGCTGCTCTTAGCTACGGCGCAAAAACGCGCGCGAGCCCGCACGTGAGTCACTCAATCGCACAACGAAGAACCGAATGGTAATAAGCCCGTCTTCCCAATGACGGACAAACAGGCCAAATATAGACACATTAGTAGCTGAATAATCTTTGTCATGAACCGTACACTACGAGAAAGCTATTTATTTATTTTTTCTACAAAACTTTATCAAGTATAATTTCAATGATTCAATCTAAATTCATATTAATAAACAATTATATCTTATGCTCATAAAACAAAAATTTTATCAAAGTTCTTTTAAATTTTCATGCGTGATTCTTTAACTTTGAGGCAAAATACGATTCTTCGCAGAGAAAAATCTTAGAAAGCTTCACTAATCTGCAGCTTTCCAAAATATTAATGTTTGCAGCCTTCGATCGACCATTAAATATCAATTGTTCCCCATGAAATTAGGCACACTACCAAGTATTGAATAATAAATCGGTTTTTAATTAATTATGAAAATTCCTAAGATTAAATATTTTTTTACCCCTCCAATCTTTTGAGAGCCCTATTCCGTGACAACAAAGAACGGAATTCCGGGGTGGGAATAAGAAAAAAATATATATATATGATTGAAAATATTGTCAAAGTTTGACGCGCTAAAAAAAAAGTTTAATCCCCTTTTCACAAATTCATCATCCCACGTCTTATAAATAAAAACTGAGTGAAACGGTTTTTATTACTGTACTCTATAAATGTAGAGCAAGTGCATGTAAATTAAAGAGACATAAAACAGAGGATGCGTGCGCGAAGGTGGATAGATTTAAATTGATTCGATTTTAAATCAGCTGGCCGTGGTAGAGGCAACATTTTGCGTTTATAGTCGCCGTTGGTGTCTTCTGGGGACTTATCACGCTCGAACGATAGATTATAGCGGAGCGTAGCTCGTACAAGCGACAACGAGGAATTATTACAGCAAATTCCCCTGAATTATATACACGAGAAGCCTTATTACGCGGCTTCGTGAAAGAAACGGGCCCCGGGTGTCGCTGCGCGGTGCGCCAAGGCACGCAGTTCTCGCGCACCACGCGCGCAATGGCACGTGGTTCGGATCGACGCGTGTTGCCTCGGGCAGTCGCGTGCCGCTGTGAATTCCTCAATCGGCGGCCACGACAACATTGCTGAGGGCAAGAACAGATCTCCAACATCGTCCTTTACCCGCAGTTTACTTTTTCCCTTCGTTGCCATCTACAAAAGGCTCGGCCATTAACTTATTGAAACTTCTATCCCGGCATATAAATCTCCATCATTTAACTTCATAAAGATTAATCGTAACTAACTCACCATATTTATTTATTTATTTATTTATTTATTTATTTATTTTTGACAGTGGACGGGACAAGCCCTTGAAAATACATTATAATATAATGACAGGTGAATTAGCCAAAGCATATATAAAAACACATGTAAAACATACATATACATTTTTTTTTAAAATTTACAATTATTATTTTTTTGCAACAATTATCTACAGATTATATAAATAGTTGCTCACATCTTTTAATAATGGCGAAGAAAAAAAATAGATAGAGTTTTACGGAATTTTTTTTTACCAGTGTCGTTCACACAATTTTTCGAAAAATTTAATTGACAAAACAAAAAATGTTTATTCGTTGTTTTTTTTTATTATTGGTTTCTTCCGTATGCCTTCTTCAGGCTATTGCGTTTCCCTTCTCCCCGTTCCTTCATAGAGACCCCTCTAGAGTGTTGTCCGCAGCCACTCATCCTAATGGACTACTGTATCGCATTTGCACGAGGGCACAGGGAAACTGCGGAAAACCTGGCCGATGCAGTCGGCTTTATTTTTACTGAGTTTCTACTGTATGAGAAATACATTAGAAACTCAGAAAACCTGCCGCCCGCTCAGCAGTTGGTGCGCAAACCAGTACAAAGCTAAGCGGTCACCCATCCAAGTTATGACCGCAAATAATGCCGCTTAACTCTGGGGACCTCCGAAGCCACACACCGACCGCGCGTCATCTGCTGTCGATTGTTTATTCGATGTTATTGTTTAGAAATTATTGTATTGGAACGCCCAAGCTAAATGGCGACACAGATCTTTGTTTGTACACCGAGAGAAGGAATATAGTACTCATTCCCAGATTAGTGTAGTAAACGGTATCCAAAATGGAAAAATGACATTTTTTCCAGACATATACAAAGATTTACTGGGCGTCGCTCGCTGTACTATTTATGTAAATAGTACTGCGAGCGAAAAAGAAAAAAAGAAAAAAAAAAAATCCATTTTTCCATTTTGGATCCCGATTACTATACGAATCCGGGAATGAGTACTATATTTTTCTTTCGGTGCGGGGGGGGTATCAAAAATAAAATTCAAGAGATTCTCGCGAAATCAACAAACTCATATATTTAACTCTCATATAGAAACTCATATAACAAACTCTCCATACATAATAAACTGTCAACAGTATTAACTCATAAAACTATTAAAATGTCAAGAAAAACGGTGAACAATATTTCATTGCGCTTTTTCTTTGCTGCTGAATTTCTTCGAGCTGATCCCGCAGCTCTTAATAGCTGTGAATCATTTTTCACGCTTTTGTGAAAATCCTCAAAGCTCATATTTTTTATATTTCTATCTTCATTGAAAAAAAGCAATTTATATAGGACTCCTCGAGTCGACTGATTTTGCCGACTTTTTACCTGAAATGCCGACAGCTGGCTTCCGTATCAGATTGCCGGTCTGGCCAGCCGAATGCCGATTGATTGGCAAATTATACACCACTACTATTTACCTAACGTCCATGCCCAAGTCCAAATACTGATGGAAATACAAACGAAAGTCATTGAAGATGCGGATAGAGATGTCGATTGAGCAATTAGCAGAGTCGTGATAAAGGCGTGCGGCCAACTTGTGTACAGTACTGAGAGCAACAGTGCAGCAACTAAGGAAATAAAAGGCACGGTGGCGCGGCGCACTACTCGTCGGTCAGAGCACGCGCGAACGATCGCACGTGGTGGCGCGCAACGCCGCCACTCGAGCGCGCATTGCACGTAGCCTCGGGTGGTCGCGTGCCCCGTCGGATTCCGCCATTGATAGCGAAGGCAAAAACCGTCCTCGGCACGCTTGTGGAACACCAGAGGTCGGAAGGGAGAGAAGAAAAAGAGGGAGAGCAAAAGGAAAGAGACCGAGAACCAAACAGCTATACTATAGCTACAGTTCTATACGGTAGAATGACTCTGCGCTGTGCGCGTAGTCACCATAGCGAATCGGTAGGATGTCAGGAAGCCGAATACAGTCGCCAAGTATCCGACCGTGAGGATCAACAACGTTCGTCCAATGGATAATTGACAAACGATCAATCATCGTCGATAAATGTCTCGTAAATTGAACATGAAACATTTTTGTTAAGCGTTAGTGTCAGCTGAATCGGGTATTAGATATTATGATGTAATCGAATGACTAATCCAAGTGTATCGTACAAAGCGATACTTATTATAAACGTGAATTTCCATAACAACTTCGCTTAGTTATAGAGAGATGTTGAATAATATGAAAAAGCACATGCTTTTTCGTATTTGTTTATTAACATTATTGGCGTTTATTTGTCAACGTTAGCAGTGACGCGCGGTTATTTTGTGGCTTTGGCAGTTTTCTGTGTGATGTACATCACATTATTATCTTCATCTCATTTAGCCGTACTTGGAATATACGTGTACATATGGTGCATATACTAATGTATATTCTCATGGATATTCAGTAAAATTACGATTACGTGACGCTTAACGTGAAGCGATGTGAAGACATTACTGAAGACATAATTGGTTCTGATGGGGAAGAGAAATTTAATGAAAATAAATTGAACGAATCGCGGTTATTTTTTAAATATTTTTCTACTCTTCGATAATAAAACCATTATTTATTACCCTCATAAAGTTGGGTTTGCGAAAAATTAAAGATACCGTGAATGCAATATTCTGCATAAAAAATTGATTATTTAAGACTGAGCCATCGATTTATTGTAAAATAATATGGACAATATAATGATATAGTGGCGGCAAATGAATATACGAAAGTTATTCTGAAATCTTGATTGATAATTCATGGCCAACAATGTACAAATAAGGCGACGTCCCGATCGTGAAAAGTTTGTTAGTATGGTAGAGTCGTTCAGCTATATGATTCATCATCGTCACAGATGATTTCGCAATCATGAAGACGGAAGATTCTCCGAGCGCTTGACTACGTTTACAGCTACGTTATGCTAAGTATAGAGAGGTGAAATGGTCCTCGCGAAAATAGTTGGGATCTTGGAAACTATAAGTGATGAAGTCATCAGTGTAATGTTTGCAGCGAAAGGCTACATTGAATCAGAACGCTGTGCTATTTATTAACGTGTTAACGACTCCACCGCCTACCCCATTCCTGCTCCGCGTGCACCGCGTAAAAGAAAGCATTTAATAAACAACTCCGCATGAAGTATTTTAGAATGCAATACACCAGCAGAATCTGATAATAATGACCCTATATCTGGTAGAAACTACACACCATAAATTCCAAATTCACACTTAACAACCAAATAAAAGTCCACAGAATCATCTTTTTTATTTCACTCAAAATCTATCAATTTCTAGTTTTACGAAAAAAAGTACAAGAATAATTTGTTCAAAATGTTGTATTTTTATTTGAAAAAATATTACATTGAAAATAAAAATTAAGTAAAGTCGAAAAATTTACTGTTCTATTAATTTCTTATTTTACATTGTTTTCTTTTTTGCAATTTCGATAAATTAACGAATCCTTCCTGTCACTTTTCAAATTTAACAAAAATTTCTATAAAAAAACATAAAATATTGAAAAAAGGTAGAAGATATTATTTTTCCCTTTCGCTTGCGAATCAAAAATTTCGTTACTAGTCATAAAATATTACTTTTTTTTTTTGGTTTTTTAAGTCTGCACGTTTTTCATTTATCTTTAAATGTTTATGATTAAAAAGCGTAAAAATAATTCTGTCTGCATTTCTCATGTGGAAGAACCGTGCAAAAAAATAGCTAAACCCTTAACCGAATCTATATAACAAAATATAAGAAAAAGAATTTCAAAAAATGAAAATTAATTAAGCCTCGGTCCCCCTTAAAAAAAAATATATGAATTCGCGGGGAGATATTCAAAGCTGTCGCTTTATAGTTGTCGTTGCTAATGAAGTTTCTCTTCGTGTACGTTTCGATTCGTATAGAAATTTATGTATTATAGACACGCGAGTCTCATTGTGGAATAAACCGAACGTGCGTGTGCAGAAGTGCCAGAGGCGAAGAAGTTTAGGCTGCCAAAATCGCGTCGAAGCCGCGACCTGAGTCAGCGTCGCACGCACGGTATCAATACTATGGATTCATCCTGGTATTTGGGGATGCTTGGTTCAGGTGGTTGCGTGGCGGCTCGAAATAACGTCGCTCGCCCGCGCAAAACCGAGGCGACTGTGGATACGAATAGTACGCGCCCACCACCTCGACAGGCCGAGATAATTTTAGATTTTGTTGTGCCACGCCAGCGGGCGCGCGCGCCCCGAGACGTCGACGACGACGACGACGACGACTACGTTGAGGGCTATAGCAGTTAAGCACGCGCTCGGCTCACGTCGAGGCAATTCTCAACAACGCAGAAAACTTCACCACCAAAGATCCCTCGAACAGCCTTTAAGTGACTTACAATCCGCGTGTGTCTGTGCGTGTTTAACCTAATCTTTTCACTAAACCAGCAGCCGACAATATGTGTTCGACATCTATTATCAAGATTGATCCTAGTGCCAATGTAAACAAATGTGAAAATTCTTTTCTTAACCTCGACAACGCGTCTCGCATACATTCGGTGTGATTTATTGACATTCAGAGAGACAACAACAAAAACAACAGCAAAACATTTATTGCAATTACTGCGAATTATGTGCTTTCGTAAATTGCTTTTAATGTGTTTGTTGTGGTTAGTGAATTTGTAGAGAATTAAATAGAATGGAGGGACTGTGAGAGATTGTTGGAAAATAACGTTTAGTTATTGGTGGTTCGTCTATGCGTGTCAGTTGTATCAAGCAACGGAAGCCAAAGGGGTCAGGAAAAGAAGAGAAGAGAAAGGGAGAGTAGAGGTACAAGAGAAGATGTTAAAACGCGCGCGGCACTCATCGCTGATGAATTCCGCATGCTATAGAGATACCCGCTGAAGAGACCAACCAGTCAAGCGAGCTTCTCCGCTGCTCTTGTCTATCCCACTGTCCAAACGGCGCGAACAAACAGGAGAACTGAGTGTACCTTGTTACGAGAGCCTGACAGTTCTCAGGTTTTCGACCTTAGCCGTAGATACTGCAATTCCATTGGCGCTTGAAAACTAAAAAATAAAACATCTCTTCTGCCGAGAGTTCGAGAACGATGGTAGTAGACACCATAATTATGCGAATTAATTGCCGGCTTTGCCACACGATAATTAATTTTTTATTGAAAACTTTGTATAGAAGTAGTTGAATGAATTTGCTTGTTCTGAAACTTTGATGATGATAGTGTTGAGCTCATTCGCGTACCGTAATCGTACAAATAATTGTAGATTTCGATAAATGTCGCTGAGTGAATACAGACAAAATCGTGTACATAAATTGACAACTTTGAGAAAAATTTGTGTGAATTTTCTGAAGAAAAATCAGGATCGTATTAAAAAGTCAGGAAAGACAGAAAAGACTATTGTAAATTAACACAACCGTTTGGGCCGCTGATCAAAAATATAATATATGATATAATGTAATGTTTGAGATGAAGACACGTGTGCCAGAGACGCAGAGATCACATGTAGTGTCGGTGAAGACGGAAGTGAGAAGAATATTGTGAAGCGGCAGAGGTCAACATTATACTCGGCTATTTGTCCACCAGAGACGAAGAAGCCTCTGTATCTCTGAACCTAGTCGAAAGTTGTGTGAAATTGTGTTCCTCCACAACGTTGGATGGCTCAATTAGAACAAATACTATGGTGGAATAGACAATGATTTTAGTTGGGCAAATTTAGGCATCTTAATCATACAAATCAATCATTGACTTAAAAAAAAGCGAATAGATGTGTTTAAAAAAATTCTTATAAAAGGCATTGAGAACATTTCGTCACGTGGTCGAAAGAGAATCTCTTGTGCTGTAACTTTGGGAAATATAGTAGCTCTATGAATTAAAGTACCATAATCGTGTAAATTAATGAACGACTTTTAAGAAAAAGTGTGTGTTAATTTTCAGAATATAAAATCAAAATTTTATTAACAAGTCACGGAAGGAAGCGAAAATAATTGTAAATTAGGGAAAGCTTTTGCTTGACCACATGAACCACATTTTGGTGCACTGACCAAGAATGGAAGCTGGAAAATGAAGTTTGAGGCGAAGGCATGTGTTTCAGTGACGCAGAGATTACATGTAGTGTCTGCGAAGTCAGGAGTCAAAAGAACTTTGTGAAGTGACAGAAGTCAACATTGTATTCCACCAGACAGGAAGGAAGTCCTGTATTTCGAATCCTGGTGAAAAGTTGTACGAAACCGCAACTCTGCACAACTGTGGATGACACAGTTGGAATAAATACGATGATGGAATGAACGAGGGATGGTCGGGAGACAACATGCCAGCGTCTTCTGTTGCTTCGAGAGAATTAGACTACAACTGGGCTTGTGAAAACAATTTTTACGGGGATAAAAAGCTTATAACTACAAATCCGCAAAGTACGTAGTACATGACTTCATAATTTCAGTTCCTGGTGTTCGTTATACGTTTAAGTAGTTTTACCTACAAGTCGAAATTCAACTTAGGACCTGATTTTTTAAAATATGATTTAAATGAACACTTTATACACATAATCCAAAAATGTGTATACGAACGATATTGACAGTTCAGTTTTGTTGTAATATGACTTAAAAGTCGATCAGTCATTCGACGAGTAATAATAATTGATCACTTGTTTCGGAGATGGTATTTAATGATTTTTCGATAAATACTGTACTTTGATATTAGGAAACTAGCATTTTGATGATAACAATTCAAAAATTCAAAAATTCAAAATAGTAAATAGTGTCTAAAATAGAAAATTCGTAAATTTACCATTTTCGTTTAGTATTGAATAATCGAAATTTTCAAACTGCCATTTTTATCTTATACACGGAGAGAAATCTTCTGTAACATCAACAAATCAGTTGCTAATATAGTGACAGCAAGCCTTATTTCCTAACAAAAAGGATTTGCTAGACATGCATATTAATTTGCTAGGCCGACAAAAATATTTTCGTGTACACCAGTTCACGAATAAAAACTTGCGAAACGGTACTATAATTTTCTAGTTAACAAACTCTTTTCCTCCGAAAGTCGGTTCAGTATTTGGGACATTGATGATGCGGTCGTCCCAATATTGATGCCGGAACTAGCTCGCACCATTGACCATTCATGCTGACCCATGACTAGTAGTCAGTGTGTTTCTAAAAATGACACCAACTAGTACCGGTGTGATCATCCCATCATTATCCCATTAATAATTTCAATTCAACCTTATCCTGGCCCCAAACCGTTAGTACCGACACCTGTACTAATCTGTAAAAGACTGAAGACGTTCTGCCATTTCTACATGAGATGTAACGTCGTAAGTTTCACACGAAGAATTAAAATAGAAGTCATAAATCTTAATGTTACTTGAGAGTGATCTAAAATCCTTAAGCGCTTTTGTGCGAGGCTCAGGTGAACCGTATACTGTCGTGTATCAACGAAAATAGTTATGGTATGCACAAGCAATGTGCTTGGAGCCATATTAACGCTTTAGAAATCTTGTAAGCCGAGCACTATGAATGCAGAGGGTCGATGGTACGGGTTTAGATGCTTCTTTCTCTTCTTCTGAGGTTGAGTACGAAGATGAGATGAATAAGTGGCGCACCGCAGCACGGCAGCGCTCGGTAGGTTGGGAACTTGTGAGCGAGCGAGTTAGCGAGAGATCTCTTGGCGTGGCGCGCGCGTGCCGCGAGCCTCGAGCGTGTCGAATGCCGTCACTGTGTACCACCACCGCCGCAGCTCGTACCATCGGCTGCTCCCGCCGTCGTCGTCGTCGTGGTTGCGTGATCCCAAATAGGGCGTCAGGTGGTTGCCACGGTGGTCAACGTGGTAGGAGCGCGCGCCACTCAACATACGCGCTATTATTCAGCGGTGTAGATTCAATAAAACGTGTACAGCTTCCTTTTCACTTGACGAATGCTTTATTCTTAACATTTAAAAAAAGCATCCCAAAAACATCGAGGAGAATTTAATTCTATAAGATCTTATTTAGGATTCTATTTAATATCCGAATAGAAAGAAATGATACAGGTATCAATTAAATATTTAATCCTGTTGTTAAATTTTATTTCAGTATTTTGTATCAAATACTTAATGGATTTTCTTCAATAAATTTTGGCGTTGGTTTTCAATCAAATGAATCAAGTAATTAAATATGAAATAATACATTTCTTTGAAAGTATTTTTATATCAATATTTAAGAAAAAATTGATTAATAATGATTACAGAGAACAATAAAAAATAATGTTTACTATATATTAAAATATTGTTTTTCAATGTTTTTTGATTATACATTAATCTAACAATACTTATGTAATTTTAACTTTACGGAAAAAGTATTTCGTTGTTCTGGGGACTTGAATGTAGGGCCTAATGTATTGACCTAAAAATGTTTCTTCCTAACTGATGTTATATGAGCGTTGACCACATGTATTCGATGTTGTTTTATTGAGTTTCTACCTAACGACGAGTATTCCACCCACCAGACTAAACTTTCTTATTGATGTATTATACTACAAGGGAGGGAATTGCGTCAGTTTTGCCGAAGGTGAGGTTTGTTTCCATCACACAAAGTGAAGAAATAATTTTACAAAAATAAAAAAACTCACGACTCAAATAATAAGGTTAATAGTCGGAAGATTACCACATCGTTGACGAATTAATCTCCATACTATAATATGCGAATGATTACTATTTCACCGTTTTTTTATTTATCCAGTTTGTTTATTAACGAACATAATTTTTTTCAGTCAGGAGTTTTTTTATTTTAATTACAAAAGTAATGGTCTTGCTTCGATAAGTATATTACCGAGATAGTATTTCGATTTATTAAATTAAGCCACTTCCTCCGATTTTCCGGTAATGCTCTAATAAAAAGTCTATCTGATTCCAACACGAAAAATAACGTCTACCGTCTTGAAACGTCTTGCGAAGAGCTCATTCGAAGCTTCAGCGAGTCTCGGAATAGAAACATTCGAGGGTATCGGCTCGCTCTCTTCCCTCGTCATTGTTGAATTCTCAAGAGACTGAAAAACAAAAATTTTCAAACATCGTTGTAGACGGATCAAAACTGACAAGGAAAAATGAAGTATCCACAACAACAAAAATGTTACATATATTTTGTATTATTTTTGTATATTATTTAACCCGGTTTTAGTACCTCTTGAAAGTATTATTTATGTTTTTGCTTCGTCCTAGAGAAAGTTGTGTTTTCATAAAAAAAAAAAATTTCAAGATTTTCATGTCAGTCACTCAAGACGGTCCAAAACATGGAAATAAATTCATTTTACCATAACTCGTGAACCATTCAGCCAAATCAGCTCAAATTTTAATCCCACCTAAAGTACTGCTCAATCTTTACTTAGTATTAATTTCATAAAAATCGATTGACGCATTCGATTTTTATGAGATTTTTAAGATTTTGTAAATGACATAATGAATGAATCAAGATAATGATTGTTATTTGATGAACAGATCGATTTTTACCATGCCTCGTCTCAACGCAAATTGAGTATAAGAAGATCCACATAATGTTGGCGAATGATCTTCTAGATTTCTCAATAACGGTAGATTTAGTCGAAAATTTTGGAAAGAAGCCAAAAGATGTCTCACTGAGTCGCTTTGAAATGAAACCTTTTCCGCAACTTAACTAAAAATTGATATATCAATTTTAGAACCGAAAACACGAAAAAGACAATAGAATGGAGTATTAAAAAAAAAAGATAGAAAACTGTTATTCAATTCGTCGTTATATCGTTTACGTGGATTCATCGACGTCACATAAGACACGCAAGTTTGTGGATTGTTGTCGGACACACGGGGAGTCGTTCTATTATTCGATTCCATCTCGTTCGCTTACAGCTTATTATTATATCTCTCCTAACTTCACCTGTCTCCCCGGGGGAGCGTCACCCCCGTTTTCCGTTGGACGCGCGCATTCGTTTCTATTTTAGTCTCTACACGTTGCGCGCGAACTCGCTTTCGCATGCCATGCGAAACAGATTCCCGCGAACGTTATACCATCCTCTAGAATATCAATACGCCCTCAATCATTATAATCGTACTCCTGAAGTAGGTATCGAAATCAACACCCAACTTATATATCGAGGGGATCAACTGCATGACGTTAGCCCTTTGAGGTACTCGAACACGTCCCAGTCTCCGAACACTTTTCTGTTTATTTCAGTTTATTACAAATATCGTTATTACAAAGTCGAAATTAAAAATAATAATCAAACTAAGCTAGAAAATATATTGTTTAAATAATGACAACATTGCGTTATCTGCTAGAAATATATTGAAAATATTCACAGTTGATGTTGGATTACAAAAATTGCATAGACATAACAGATAAAAAATATTCAAAAGAATAACAAATCATTTTGTCCTGCGGAGGATTAGGTCTTTACATATGGAGTAAAACAAATTTGTCGCTACAACAAAAATGTATTTGCTGATGTCTGATGTATTTGGGATACATCAGACTACATCAGACTACACCGGCAAAATGCATTATCAATGCAGCAAAATTGCTGGAACAGCTAATGATTTGTTGCAGTAACTAACGATTTTTTGGCGTAATAAAAAAGTTTGTCAGTTTTTAATTTGACGAATTAAAAAAATTTGGAGAATAATTATATGAAGGATAGAAAAAAGACAAGAATTTTCGTGTTTTTCAAGTTACAATACGCTTTCGGGTTATCGAGATATCACCAAATCAAATAAAATATAACCAAAAGACTTATCTCGTACATGGAACATCGTAGGCTTTTGAAATCTAGTACTTTTTCTGAACGAATATAGTATTAAAATACCGCGAAAAGTCAATATTTTTGGAAACGTTGAAAAATCGAGTAAATCGGCTAGCAACATTTTTTCTACAATATATCATGTCGGAATGACAGATTGACTCATTCGTGATTTGGTACTGGTTGTCAATACTGAATTTTCAATTTTATCAAATACTTCAAAAGACAATTCGATTAGAGCACTAGCTTAATCAACAGTTAAGCAATCGAAAAATAATCTTCAATAATCAATTCCTTAGCTTGCAAAGAAAAAAAAAATTATATGTAAACAGACGGTAGACCACCGTAGAAAGAATGCTTGCTCGTTCTGTTGGTCTTGGATGCCTGCGTGTGCACACACGCAGCTATAAGAATGCTCCACCAACGTTTGGCCTGTCCACAAGATTTCCGAAGCTCTCTGCTTCCCATGCTCCCGCGTCTTCAGCGTGTACAAACATTTTCTTCCTCCCTCACTTCTCTCTCTCTTTTCCCACCACATAGACGCAACGTTGACATAGCGCTCTCTCACTCAGGAAGTTACAGATGCAAGATAGCCCACGTCTATGTCGTCAAAGTCGACGCTTCGACCCGAGCTATATATGTATATATGTATCGATCTCCGTCGGTTTCACATATTCTCTCTCTCTCTCTCTCTCTCTCCTCTCCAAGCCGCGCAACCGGCAGAGCGCTCGTGGAGAGCTACCGCGTGCGGCGAGAGCCTGGGCGCGCGCCACGTCTCTACGTCACAGGGTGCTACGTCACTGGCGAACCGGGGGGAGCGGAGGGGGGAAGGGTGGCGGAGGAAGAGGAGACGCAGGAACAGCGGGGCTGTAGCAGCGCTGGACAGGGGGGGGGGGGCGGCGAGGGGGAGTGGCGGGAGTGGTGGAAGAGTCTCGGGAGCGGCAGCAACGTCGCGCGCGCGCGCGCCCCCTCCTCGGGTGGGGTGTCTGAGCGTCCCGGGGCAGTAGGGGGCGAAGGGGACACGTGGCGGCCGGCCGGCCGTCAGTGTGGGGGCAGCGTTCGAGGGGCAACTCATGAGCGCGCGTACACGATCGAGAAAACAGAGGGGGAAGGGGGAGAGGGTGAGGGGGGCAAGGGACAGCGGTCGCGGCGGCAACGCCACAGCGGTCGAGAGAGCGCACGCGACATGCGAGCTCGCGGGGCGCAGGGGAAGGTGGAGTTCTTCCGCCGGCGGAGGGAGTTCGGCCGGCGAGAACCGAAGAGCGGGGATTGGCCGAGGTTCGCTCGGCGCTTCCAAATATGGGACAGTCTCCGCGGTCCATTCATAAAACTACGGGGCGCGCCGCAACTCGGCTCAGTTCGTGCGCGACCCCCACGCATCGCGCGTCCTTTACATCCTGGTCCATGGTGCGCCCAGCTCTCGGCCACCAGCCGACAGCACAACCACGCACCCACGGACGTGCAAACGCACTGTGTGTGTGTGTGTTTGAACCACCGAGCGTCGCGAACGCCCACGGATAGAAAGGTTCGCGCGCGCATCGAACACACTCACAACCACGTAACGAGTCTCGTGGGGCCCGGTCACGCTCACGGACAACCCAAACAAGCGCAAAACCTTATATTTCAGTGAGCGCTCACGGCGAGCCGCGCAAGGGTTTGCGCTTTGCGAGAACCCACGCAACTTTTGCGAATAATCGTGTCTCTCTCTCTCTCCCTCTGTTTCTTCTCCTCTACGCTTCCACCAAGTGATACCGAGCCTTGTTGTGTCGAACCGCGGGAACGCGAAAAGAGGGGACGTCGACGACGGTCAAGTGGGAAGAGTGAAACCGTAGCCATAAGGGAGACGAGATTATTCGAGTCAGAGTGAAATGGAAAAGAGAGAGACTGATTGGACATACTGAGGCAATCGTTTCACGGTGCTTGTGGTGCTTTTCTTGTGTTTTGACTTAAGGCGGGATATTGTAGCGATTGTAGTGATTCGAGAGTGCTATTCGGGGGTCGATATTTACAAGTTACGTGGAACCGCCAAAAACATAAACATTCAAAAGACATATTCCAAATTGCAAGCTCATTTTTCTCGGAGCTCATGACAGTTCTCACTCACTCTCAATTCTACGGTGAAACTCTATATCTCTGTAAGCAAACATCAACAGACCCTAAGGATTATAAAGACCCTTTGAGAATTGAATAACGTGATCTAACAAAACCCGCTTTAAATAGCAAATACCACTTGATACAATAATAATTGCGTTAACCGATACGACCGCAGGCGAGGAGACGCAGTGCGAGGGTTCATCAGCGTCGCTCGAGGGAAGAAGAGGATCCGGAGCTGGTATCGAAGTCCCCGAGAGAATCGTCGGCCCTACGGCCTCAATCGCTGCGGGCCCATCGTCGTTATCGAGAACGATAATAACGAGCGAACAAGATTTGCTGCAGAGGATGACGATGGACGGTATGGAGGTAGTGGGCACGCAGCACCACGCTGCTGCAAGTCCCTTTCTCCTCTCTTCGCCACCCCCTGGGCATCACCATCATCACCATCATCACCATCATCACGCGACCTTCAATCTCCAAGCGGTACAGCTGAGTTTTGACGCCTGTTTGGCTTACAACAGTTCAGCAAGTTCGACTTCCGGTGGCGGTGGTGGCAGTTTAGGCGGTGGAGCCCGTGGTGCATCCCCGACAATCGCCGCTTCGGTCAATTCCGGTAACATCAAAATAGTCCCGAGTCTCACGTTGTCAAATTGCCCGCCACTTCATCCAGCGGCCTCCAATTCGCCGGATCATCATGCCAGACATCATCATCACCACAACAACAACAATAACAATCAAACGGACGATCATCTTCGACATCATCGACATCCAGATGCTCCAGCATCACCCAGTGGATCTGCAACAGGCTGCGAAAAACGACATCATCATCATCGACATCACGAGCAGACCCAACAACAGAGAAGCATCGAGGATGAAGACGAGTGCAATGGCAATTGTCGCGATGAACTCAATCGAGATAATGGCGAAAAGGACAAACCTGGGGATCTTAATACACCTGTTACAACTAGCAGCGATCTTCCATCGTTCTTTGGGCCTTCCGCACTCGTCGAGCCACCACCAATCTCAGGTACAGCCCGCAGAGATTATGCGATCCGTCAATAAGGAGTCCCTCTATCTTTATCTTTCTCTTTCTCTTTCTCTGTTGCTAGAATCATTCACAAATACGCCTACGATATAACCGCCTACACATCCTTGCAGACCTTCCGCACTTTCGTCCTCCCCTCTTTTCACTGCTTCTCACTGTTAAACACTCGAAGAGCAATTAAATTATCCGTGGCATATTTCGTAACTACTGGTTCTCACAGAAAACATGGGTTAATGGAGGGATTTATATTGGTTATGGAGAGGGAATATGGCGCAATAATATATCGCCTATTTTGGCATGTCCGGCATTATTAAGCTTCGTCTTTGATAGTCGACTGTTGTCGAAACATCGTACTTTTAACTGTCTATGGGACGAGGATGAGCAAGATTTAAAAAAAGAAATGCATTCGAAATACCTTCCAGTTGAAATTAGTTGATGTCATTTTCGGGAATGGAAAAGCTATGAATTCTTTTACTTAAAATTAAAGTTACTTTAGATAACTAATCAAAAATAAAAAAAATTTCACCCATTTTAAAGAATCAATCATTGCACCAAAAAGTATTGTACATACAATTTACTCGAATATTGCTTAATGTTACTGTAGAAAATGTTATTTCGACTTGAGCGTTTTAACACATTGAGCCAAATGTACGAGTACGCTTATCGGCGCTGCAGACTGTATCGGTTCTGGGTTAACTCCTCAGTCTCCTAGTACTCTACTACCCCGATGATATTCATGTCGTTGTGAATCTTTTTTTTGTTGCAATTTTCAATTTCCGAGACTTTTACTAATGGAATTAGATTCTTTCGAGCATTTCATATGAGTTTAAACATATGCTGCTGTTATTGTAAATAAAATTTGCTCACGCTTTTTAGTATATTTAAGTTTAAAATGTAAATTTGTAAATAACATCGATTATGTCGTTTTCATAGTTAAATATTTACCCTTCAATTCAAATAAATTTTCAAACATTATCGTGCTAATACAGTAGTTAATTCTTAGTGAATAAATAATATCAAATAGTTTATGGAATCAATAATCAATGGACTGATTTCGACAGTAATGCAATGATCTCAAGTCTGATCATAATATAATAATAGTTAGTATAGTAATAGTTTACTTGCATATTATGAGTCTGCGTCAGCCGGTATCATAACATTTGCATTATAAAATGGATTACGATCTCGTATGATCTCAAATGCCGAACATCCACATATTACGCGATACGAAAGGCAGGATATTCATACTCATATAACGTGAACGAGAGAATTTGGATCAGACGAGAAATAGTTATAAATTAAATACGGACATTATTCTGTCGAATACGATCTAATAGTGTTTGTTTTTGGACTAACCGAAATTAAAGTTGGCTCACTAAATGCCATCTTGCTTGCACAGGAATTTTTTGATATTGTATTTGCATTCATATTCCTTTCAAAAAGGTTATTTTACTAGTAATTTATTATTTTATACCGTGATAATATTTGTTTACTTCGTGTTCCATAATTTACAAACTCAATAAATTTGTTTGTCGATTCCATTAATATTTGAGTATTGTTTTTTTTTCGACTATCCAAACATGTTGGTTATTTATTTTTTTAAATATATTACACCCATCATTATTAAATGTCTATCCGTGATTTTGTTTATCAAAATACGTTGGTATTGAACATTTAATTTTATAAATAGTGTCATATAATTATCGCAATAATTATTATTTCGAAAAATTCAATCTGTCAATCCAATTTCAGAATATCTTTTTTTTAACCCCAGCGAGTTATTAATATTATCATAAGTAAAATGGTAAACATGAAAATAATCTGGGCATGAAAAATTGACGCAACAAATGAGTGAAAAGTCATACAAAATGATGAAACATAGATTGTAGTGAATCGATAAATTGGACGTTGAAGATCACGAAAATATCCAACGTCCATATTTAAACACTGGAGAGAAGGGAGAATATTTATAGAGACATAGAAGGACGGAAAGCCCTTAGTTAATGCATCACATCTTGTTTTTTTACATCTTTTTATAAACTTTGTATGGGTAAAGCACAAAATCGTACAAAAAAAAATTAACACGTCATATTGTTGTCAATATCCCGTGTATGTTGAACATTTCATTATCAGTGTCATATAATTAACGTAATAATTATTACTTTGGAAAATTTCAATCAGTCAATCCAATTTTAGAATATCTTTTTTTTGACCCCATCGAGTTATTAATATTTATTTATTTACAATAAACAGGCAGAAAAGCGAATGACATACAAAACAATTACTTCAAAAATACAACAACAAAAAAAGAGGCGCTTCATTAATGGAGAAGACTACACATTCTATAACATAAATAAAATACAAAAAACGAGACTACTCTGTGTATGAAAAATTGGTAAAACAAATGTGTGAAAAATCATACAGAATAATGAAACGATTGTGGTGAATCGATAAATTGGACGTCGAAGATCACGAAAATATCCAACGTCCATATTTAACATTGGGGAGAAGGGAGAATATTCATAGAGACATGGACGAAGAACGGAAGGACCTTGGTTAATGCGTCACATCGATTGCTGGGACGCTTTGAGAGCAGCAGCAGCAGCAGCAGCAGCAGCAGAGCCGGCATTGCTACCTCAGTGGCTGTGAACCCGCACCCCCGATGAGCTGCCGGTGGTGAAGCTCGACGGCCGTTTTCAAAGTCAAAGTCGAGGTTGCTGCTGCTGCTGCTGCTGCTGCTGGGTGGTTTGGTTGGTTGGTTGGTTGGTTGGTTGGTTGCTCGCTGCGATGAGCAGCAGCATGCGCCTCGAGCAGCCACGAGGCGCCAGTGACGTAGTACGAAGTCGCCCGCGAAAACGGCCAATATCGAACCTCGACCGCCAACCGAGCCGGTGGATCAATACTCCGCGACCCCGACATTCAGGAGTCCTCTTGGCCTCCCTTGACGTCCCGGCTGCTCGCCAACCGCCCGATATCCAGCCCCTCCCTCTCATATCACCTCACCCTCTGCTTTTCCACTCTCCTCATCCTCTTCAGCTTCTTCGCTGACGTAGCCGGCACCTCGCCAACTCCCACCCACCCTTCTACGGTTCATTCATGCTTCTCTACCGAGTTTACCCTCCCGCACCCCACCCTTCGACCCTGCTCACTCCACCACCGAACTCGGTTCGTGCGCCGATTCAACGTATTTCTCATCCTACGTCGTGCTTTCTCTCCTGTGGCTTCGCTTTCGCCACCAGCCAACCATTCTCAACACTCTCTTCTCATTCACGCTTTTCAACCCCTTGCCTTTACTTGCTTCTTTCTTTTATTTTATAATTCCCCGGTTTTTCTTCATCTTCATATTGATGGACTATTATAACGCCGTTAGCGGCTTTCCTTCTTTATTCACTAAATTTATCTTTGACTAGATCTTGATTTTTTGTAGTGCACAATTGCATTGCTCGACAAATAATGCAACACGGTTAATTAATGATTTGTAAATTCTAATATCGAATATTCATTTTCAAGTAACAGCAGGGTCGCTCAATACATCAGTTGTTTCATGGTATTGTTGGTTCTAATAGCTACAGGGTTTTTGTGTATTATAGATCTACTTATGATTTAAAAAAATGAAACTGTTCGTTTTTATTCGCCGATTCAACGTATTTCTCATCCTACGCCGAATTTTCTCTCATGTGGTTTCGCTTTTCCCACCAGCCAATAATTCCCAACATTTTCTTTTCATTCACGCTTTTCAACCCCTTACATTATTGCTTCTTTCTTTTATTTTCTAATTCCGCGTTTTTCTTCATCTTGATATTGATGAATTATTAACGCCGTTAACGACTTTCCTTCTTTATTCACAAAACTTAACTTTGACTCGGTCATGATTTTTGTAGGGTAGAAAAATTGCATTGCTCTGCAACTAATGCAACACAGTAAAATAACGATTTGTAAGTCCTAATATCGAATATTCATTTTCAAGCAACTGCAGCATCGCTGAAATCGTTATTAGTGTATTTTAGATCTACTTATTATGTTTTTTTTTCATCAAGCTATTCGTCTTTTCTCCCTCATTTTTTTTTTTTGCAGAGTAAAAGCGTAGAATGATAATTCATAAGCGTTGATTATACCACCATTTTTCATTTTCAACACTCTCTTTTCATTCTCGCTTTTCAAGCCCTAGTATTCATTTGCTTCTTTTAATCCTGTACTTATATTTTTATGTTGTTGCTTCTGGCTCCATGGATTTCCGGAACGTGCCTTTATTTGTCGTCCTTCATTGTATTCTTTTTCACTCGTTTTTTGCACAGAAAAATGTAGTTTTATATTAAATGCGAGAGCATTATTAAATGAAACAGTACAAATAATTAGTGAGTGAATAGAAATTAATTAATACTATTAATTAACAAACAATTAATTTTTAAGGTGATGTGATATATGTATTGGTGCGACAGAGAAACACTGAGAATATATCTATACTGTCATAATAAAAAAGACACCATTAATTTTTCCTTTTAACCGTCGTTATTTAATGAAAAATAGTTGTCTAATATTTCTGGATTTTATAAGCTATTGTTCAGATTAACTGATTTTTTTTTAAGACAATAGAAAAAAAATCCAGAGTGGCTTAATTAACATATCACCGCCATTTCGATTTTTATTTTTTAATTTCGAAAAATTAAGCGTAAAAAATCGCAAGTTTAGGGAAATAACTTTGGACGTAGATATATAAATGATCCGATGGCTAGTATATGTACTCCATGAAGAGTTGAAAATACAATTTAAAAATCGGTACGTTTGATCGGAACTTTGGCCTCCCGACGGCGGGTAAATCGGTAGAAAAATGCGCGGATGTATAATGTAGACAGGAAGCGACGGACGGCAGGATACAGACGACCGGGAGATAGAGAGAACAGCAGCGCAGGGCAGCGCAAAGTAGATAAGGCAGACGCGGTATCGCATGGCTCTTCCTGCCAACTTTCACTATTTCCACTACGACCTCATGAGCCTAAGTTTGCCGATCCTCACCCTCGAAGAGTCAGCACACTCGTTGGTTAATAGAACTACGCCGGAAGTACTTCTGATCCTTCGTACGATAGAATGTCAGACTGTACATGACGCGACTCATAATTCGACGATCTTCTTCACGGACAAGTGCAATGCTGCGCTTCCTGTACTTCTAAATAATATTTCATTTTACAAAGAAACGTCAACGACATTTTTTGTACAGACGTATTTATTCTTCAGATTGTTCTAGTCTCTAATAACAGACTAATAAAAATTATTTATGAAATAATGTTCAATTATTTAATAGCTTTATAAACCTCTTAGTACCTTTCTCAATCACTTTTTATTCATTGCTAATATGATGTTTACATTGGAAATTATTGTTTTTCATATTATTTCAATATTTCCACAATTGTACAAAAAAATATATTTGTTACGACAGCAAAAAAATCGTCAATATAGTTTTCCAGTCACTAACATTTTTCGTTATTGTGACTAACCAATTTTTTTTTGTGCCGTCCTGTAACATAATAAAAGGGAAAAACGAGCCTCTATTGATGATGCCAAGAACGCGTTACATAATTCTGAAGTTGAGTGGCCAATCAACGCGTTTCGTCAACTCTCCCAGATTTTATAGTCTCCCATCCCAAGTCTAACTTAATATTGGACCCATCAACGTAGCTTACAAAAAATACTAATCGACAATTTCTTTTCTTTTTTGCTGATTACAGGTAGTCTAGCGGGTGAGGATCTCTCATTGGAGGAGGCGACGGCGGAAGATGACGATACAGTGACCTCAGGAGCGCGAGATCATCATCACCATCACCATCATCAAGACAATCAGGATTCTTCTGGTGCGGCTGCAGGATCTTCCAGTCCACAGCGCAATAATCAGCACCAATCCCAAGATGAAGTTGAGCGTTGTAATGTTTTGCAAGGAGGTGTAATTCTGTATTCAGCGCCACATACAGGCTCATCTGTTTCATCGGTACCCGCCACGAGCGTAAACATCTGCAGTGTCCCGACGCTGACCTATCGCGGTGTTTTTACGACTACGTGCACTCAACCCACATCTCTGAACACCCTCCAGACGCCTCAACAGCAGCAGCAGCAGCAGCAGCAGCAGCAACAGCAGCAGCAACAGCAACAGCAGCAACAGACAGCGAGTCAAGAGCTGTGGGGTTCGCTACCCTCGCCGACCCTGACATTAACAGGTCAACCGTTCCTCCACCCGTCCCTCCACACGGCTCCCTACGGCGGCGAGACCGTCGAGTTGCTTCAGGTGGAATCGAAACCTCCGCAGCCACCCCCAGGTTACCATGACACTCCCTCCTCGACTCCAGCATCCTGGCTAACAGCTCACGAGGAGAATTACGACCCTGGTCTTCTTTCCCACCATCACAGTCATCACCATCATCAGGAGCCAACGTTGAAGCAAGAACCAGCGGTGAATTCGGGATACGCGCCGTCTGTTCAACATCAACAGCAACCCCAACAGCAGCAGCAGCAGCAACAGCAACAGCAGCAGCAACAACAGCAGCAACAGCAACAACCGTCTCAGGGCTCGAGCAGCGTTCAACTAGCAGAGTACAATCCCAGCACATCCAAAGGCCACGAGATTCTCTCTCAGGTCTATCAACAAAGTACATTGCCCTGGAAATTAGTCCCTGTAAAGCCTCGAAAATATCCCAACAGACCGAGCAAAACCCCAGTTCACGAACGTCCTTACGCTTGTCCCGTCGACGGTTGCGACAGGAGATTCTCAAGGAGCGACGAGCTCACCCGACACATACGCATTCACACCGGGCAAAAGCCCTTTCAGTGTCGGATCTGCATGCGATCATTCTCCCGAAGCGATCATCTCACGACTCATGTGCGCACACACACGGGCGAGAAACCTTTTTGTTGCGATCAGTGCGGACGTAAATTTGCACGGAGCGACGAGAAGAAGAGACACGCTAAGGTTCATTTGAAACAGAGGCTCAAGAGGGAGGCGGCTCATTCGAATTCCAGGAGTCACGCTCAGGCTCACGCGGCCTCCCCCTGCAATCAGTAAGTCTTCGGGGATACATTGTTTTTTGTTGTTTCTTTCTTTACGTATTCGCAAGCGTTTGACACGCTTTGCTATCCGGAACTGTTATTAAAAGTGATGATCGAGTTGACTCAAGTATTTATGGAGTTTCAAAGCCTTTTTTGAGCCTTCTTGACAATTGAATTGAGGCGTTTGAAGGCTTTATGGAAAGATCAAACCACCGATGAACTTCACATTCATGCGATGGGCTGAGGAATGAAGGAATGGCGAACATTCTCAGAGTATTTGGAGGCTCTGAGAGCATCGGACACTCTGGACTCGCTTGGGAGCTTCCACAACCGCAAAACAGACGTGCGCCACATAATGCGGTGCTGGGTTGGAATCCTAAACGCGCTCGCGGCTCTCCTGAATCGATAGTTCTGCCCGTAACACCTCATGACTCTGAGGGAAACCTCCAACAATGACTATTGCGTCAACACTCGATTGTGAGACGAATTTAAAATGACAAAAGGAAATAATATTCTTCGCTCAATAATCAAAGATTTTTCGATGCTCGACGAGAGGAACGCGAAGGAAAAACTTTGAGAATTCCTCGTGAAGCATTTGTGCAATTTATCGGACACTCGATACGTACCGTTAAGGTATTTTATTTCAATATAAAATGCTAGACTCTGACTTCCGTGCTAGAAATGTCCTTGCGTTATTTGTATAGAGAGAAAGAGAGAAAGAAAGTGAGAGAGAAAGAGAGAGAGAGAGAGGAGGTTTTGCCGAGGATACTTCGATCCAACATGTTGCATTTGTCGTTATGTTGAAAGAAAGATATTTTAAAAAAACGCAACCTTCGAATCCTGATCTCCCAGTGTGAAGAGTGTAGATGGAAAAAAAAGCATCACTGTGATTAGTTCTTTGCAAGTTTTCGAACCGTCTGATATATAATATATATGATGTTATATATATGACTAAAGATGGATGGATTTGTTGCTCGAGCTTGATATTTCCTTCCGAGGTACCTCGAAGACGCACGTAGTTTTCAGTTTTCTTCTTTTGTTTAATCGAAAACTAAATAGATCCAAGTTCGATTCGATACCAAGAGTCTTTCAGTCGCCTGAACGTGCCATTTCTTCCCAGCGATCTCGGAATATGTATGCGAAAAATGTTCCACAATAATGTTTGTTCAATTTGTCACAGGTGTCATATTAGCTTTCTATACATACATATAGATATATTTCTCGGTTCCATGTGGAGCTGCGAAAAAAAAAAAGATAATGTCGAAAACAAACCCCAATTAACGGCGATCTTTAGAGAACTTTGAGCGCTCGCGTTGTAAATAGATATATAATTGTATTTGCACTACAAATTACACGTGTATGTCTCGCAAAGCAAGCTTCGAGAAACCTTCGATGCACTTGATGTCAAGTGAATTATTGAGATTGTAATAGAAAATTGTGAATGTTCGCCGAAAGATAAAGAGACATATATATATATTGTTATATACATGTCAAGGCCACGAAGAGATTTTCGTATCGACCCTGATGCGAGAGTATTTTATTAAAAAGTTATTTTCCAAATATTGAAGATGCATCACACATTAATTAGTTTCGTTTAAAATTTGACGATCTTGCATCACGAATAAAATCTCAAAAAACTCAACGCCTTTATGGATAATATCATGATAATAAAGTAAAAAGATATTTTAAAAATATCATTTTCCAAAATTGTTTAACGAATTTCTTCGAATCTCAAATTCTTTTTATCCTGAATTTTTCAATTGAAAACATTCGCGACTTTTATGCTATTTTACAAAATTAAAAAAATATATATATTAAGAATCATAGACGATTTTTAAAAAAAATCATGTTACTGAAAAAAAAAATGCATTTTATAAAAAAAATAGATAAAGTGTTCTTAGCGTTTGTTGAACTATTCATTTAGAAAATTATTAATAATTTCTTGCCTGTATTATAATTCAAAATCAATGTTTATAGTATCTCTAATCCCGTTGATTTTTTTAATCGATTTTCTCTAGTCGTATAATTGATTAGGAATTTTTTTACGATACATCTTTGAAGGATCAATACGAATTTACTCTTCTGGAGTCTCTACAAAGAGGATATTGAGCCTCAGATAATCAGTGTAATCTCCAATGTTCTGAAGCCCCGAGTCTTTCGAACGCGTGATCGTGCAATCGCTTTACACCCCTCACGTCCTTGAAAAAAAAGCAAGAAAAAAAAGAAAGAAATAACAAAAGCTCTCCATTTTCCCCCGTGCCCCGGACACGCTAAACCCCGGTAACATTTCCCAAAAGACGCGCCAGTATTCCCCGGGAATCGATCACATCACGTACCGCGCACCGCCAGAAGAAACCGCCTTCCCCTTAAAAAAAAAATGCATGCCTCGAAGCATTTAAATTAAGAAAGAAAGATAAGATTTAAAACAAAAAACAAACAAAAAAAACCACTAAAGTGTAATTATATGGATCGTGATTTAATCGTTGTTGAATGGGAAAAAACGAAATTTCTTCTTTTGTAAATATGTATATAACAACACACCCTTCGTATTATATGTATACATAGGGATAAAAAAAGTGTAACTGACCGCGCAGACACGGTAAAAAGGGTGAAGCTTTATCCATTTTCCCAACTTTCACCAAGGCATTTTTCCCCTCCTTCCCCTTTTCCTTCCCCAAAAGCCTTTCGCCTTCGCTCTCATCTCACATTAATTACATTATATAGTACTTTAAGCTATGTGTATACACATGATTTCTCGACGATTAATATTATGTATATGTTTCTCTATTTATTAACAAACAAATGTACGCGTGTAAGCACGCACACACAATTAACAGGCGTAGCTCAATGCAGATATATTGAAAAAAAAAAAGATATATATATATATATGGAATGGATATTTATATATATATATGAGAGATAGATTATACGATATTGTTGATATATATAGATTGATTATTTTTATTACCGCACTCGCAAGAGGCAGGAATGCGCGATATGAAGAAAGAAATGGAAATGAATTTAAAAAAAATTATGTCTAACGAGAGTAGCATAGAAAATAAAAAAAAGTAAATGAAGCGAAAACAGCTCGCGACTCTCATAAGGTGTGTGTGCGTGCAATCACCGATTAGAAATGCCCGCGTACTACCCCAAACCCACCCCACACCCTTTAAAATCCAAGTCACAAAACAATTCCTCAATTACCCCCGTACCTTCAAGAGGATACTTTTTTACAAATGATATTATCTTATATCGCCTAGATAAATTAAACAAAAAAAGAGAATATGTAACATTATTATTATACACGTGGTTTTTCCAAGTGCAACGCACATAAAATCCAACTACCTGTATTTTCGGTCGTTGTTCGCCCGCGCGCAAACATTTAGCGCTCGTACGATAATTATTAACAAAATACAAGTTAACAATGATTCGCAAAATGATTATTTTATTTATTACCCATCCAACCTTCCCAAACGTCGTAATTATTATTCATTCATATATTTCATCATTCTTACAAAGAGACTAAATTAATTGAGTTATTATTATTAGATAAGTTTTTAAAAAATCTATAATATTCTATAATAATCTATAAAAAATCTATAAATATCTATAGTAACTTAATAAATTACTAGTTCCATTTTTACACAAAAATTAAATCATCAATTTCTTGTTTCGGTTTTTAAATAATTTGAGCGTGGCTGAGAACCTCGCGTTTTACTGCAATCCATCAGTAAGTCAATATTTTGTTGTTTGTAAATGCTTTTGATGCAGTAATCTGTAAAAAATGTGCATATCTACAAAAATTAAAAAAATACATCAAAAAGCAGGAAAAAAACGCATTCGAAAAACAGATTTACAGACATAAATAATGGTTTTCATTACGCTCCAGTCGAAGATGTTTCTGATGAAGATTCAGTCTAACGGTAAGTGTATAACAGTACGTACAAACAATAAATAAATAAAAAGCATATTCTCAATTGATACTGGAAACAATTATCGGAGGTTCAGCTAAAAATGCTCTGGTAAACACTGACGCCAGCATTTACTACTTACTACTACTTTCTCTCATCGTCCCGAAGGGAGCCAGTCTCTTCGAGTGTGTCAATTGAGTCAAATTTAATTTCATTCGATCCCACAACTGATCTCGATCACCCTTGGCACGCTTGGCGCTTTTATTCATCGGTCACGCTGAATCGCTCCGTTTAGATCAGCGTCACCGTTCTCGTTCTAATTGGATCATTTTTTCTCCACGTCTCTCTTAATTTATCCAATGGTCATAAAAATTTGTGGATTTTACACGCTTGTTATTAGGATTACTAAATTAACGTTGCTTTTGACATTTCATTTTCATCCATTTCACTCTAATTACTATTTCAAACCTTGAAAAACTTTGACATCAGTACGTCCGACTTTTATTTGTATTAAAATATCGACATAGAAATTTGGAAAATCTAAAAAAACACATATTTGAGCATTTCTTCAAAGACATATCTTATACTATATCGTATCGATATCTGTAGAAAATTTCAAAATCCCATAAAAATCGAACTTATTTATGGATTTATCCCAAATTCAATATCGATCCTCCTTTATTTCTAAAAAAATATTCAGCCCTATAACTAAATATTTGTGGAAACTAGACATTTTCCGAAAATTCCAAAATTAAATAAAATTTAAACATATTTTAACCAAATCGTTTACTTGCTTCACATGTGTGTTAATTTTCGGCCCAATTCTTGAGATATGCAGACTTGAATTTTGAATGCCGGCTACACATCCACACATTTTTTCGATATCATTTTTCTCGATGTTTTGGACCATTTTAAGTATCTTGAAATGAAAAACTAAAAAAACATAGGCTACGAAAATAAAGCTTCGTCTATGAGGAAGCAAGAGTGACTGTATCATTAGTGAACGTAAAAAAAAACCCAACATCTAAATTAATGAAAAGAAGAGTACAAAAAAAAATGCACAAAACGCACTTTCAAGTACTCGTTAAATCTGCCTCATTATGAAAATAATCTTAAGAGGTTCCTCGCAAAAACTGACAGAAAAGTGTCTCATATGCAAAGTCTAACTCCACCAAGTCCTACAATCCTCGTCATTGAGAACCTTTTCGTTCAGCGCAAACTCCCTACATAATATATAAAAGCCCCCTTTCCCTTTGCCCATATCCCCATCCTATCGTGATCTCTTGAATTATTTGTCCCCGACGTTTGCTGATTGATTTACCCCAAACCGATAACTACAATTGAGGCAAACCAAAAAAAAAAAAAAAATCAACAACCAAAAAAAAAAAAAATGTAAACAAGGTATAAAACGAGCGTGATCGCGATCGAAGATTTTTGGTCACCTCTCGCTACTATCCATATACAATGTACATTGGTATACATTGGTATGGGTTTTACAGAAATGTGTATACCTATATAGAGAACGGTGCAAGAAGTGGGTAGGAGTGAGGCTGTGAGAGCATGTCTATAAATAGGCCCAAGCCGAGATGCGACTCCTCTGCACTTCGCCTTCCTCCATGCACTCCCTCCCCCCCCTTTTGTAATACCTTCTCTCTCTCCTACTATTTGGTCCTCCCTACCAACAGCCTCAAATCCATCTCTCTCGCTCCCACTGTGTACTGCTCTCCCCCTCCCCTCCCCTCCACACCTGGTCACGGTTTCTCTCTACCCTTCCCCTCCCCCACCGCCCAATTCCCTTGCACCTCTTTCCCACTGCTGTCCACAATCTCTCTCTCGAGTTCCTCCTATCGTCTGCATCCTCGTCTCTTTCTCAGCCCCTTCGTGTGTTCCTCAAAGCGACTATAACCCACCGCTCTGTCTCACTCCTATCTCTTTCACGACACGTCTCCTTTTCGTTTTTATTTTTTTCTTTTTTTATTTGCTTCTTGCTTCCTCGGGTGCGGCGGACTCGCTCTTACGCACACATATACATTGAAAGACGGTTGTTGGTGCTCTGGACCGCTGGCTCGTCTCACCCACGGTTTCCACATGCACTCTAGCGGCTCACGCGCACGAGCTCTCGCTCGATAGAGGGATATACGTGTGTACCTCTGTCGTGCGCCTCGGTGCGTCGCTCTGTCTGCACTTTTCTTCTCATTATTTCTTGTTATTTTTTCGCTTTCACATGTATACCTTTTTTTCGTCTGTCATTGATAGAAAAAAAAATGTTTATTTTTTTTTATCTTACAGATTTATTGGATATTGAATTTTTGAAATAATTATTGCGGAGATGCGAGGGTTAATTTTTTATTGAGCGTCACTCTGTCTGCACTTTTCTTCTCCTTGTTTCTTGTTATTTTTTCGCTTTCCCATGTATATCTTTTTTTTGTCTGTCATTGATAGAAAAAAAAATGTTTATTTTTTTTATCTTACGGATTTATTGAATATTGAATTTTTTAAATATTTATTGCGGAGATGCGAGGATCAATTTTTTATTGAGCGCCACTCTGTCTGCACTTTTCTTCTCCTTGTTGCTTGTTATTTTTTCGCTTACCCGTGTATACCTTTTTTTTTGTCTATCATTGATAGAAAAAAAATGTTTATTTTTTTTATCTTACAGATTTATTATATATTGAATTTTTGAAATAATTATTGCGGAGATGTGAGGATCAATTTTTTATTGAGCGTCACTGTGTCTGCACTTTTCTACTCCTTGTTTCTTGTTATTTTTTCGCTTTCCCATGTATACCTTTTTTTTGTCGGTCATTGATAGAAAAAAAATGTTTATTTTTTTTTATCTCACAGATTTATTGAATATTGAATTTTGAAATAATTATTGCGGAGATCCGAGGGTTAATTTTTTATTGAGAGGCACTCTGTCTGCACTTTTCTTCTCCTTATTTCGTGTTATTTTTTCGCTTTCACACGTACAGCGTCTTTTTTTGTCTGTCATGTATAGAAATTTTCTTTTTAATCTTACAGATTTATTGTATATTGAATTTTTAAATAATTATTGCGGAGATGAGATGGTCAATTTTTCATTGAGAGTCGCACTTTTTCTGCACTTTTCTTCTCCTTATTTCTTATTATTTTTTCGTTTTCACATGTACAACGTCTTTTTTTCTCTGTCATTTATAGAAAAAAAAATTTAATTTTTTTTTATCTCACGGATTTATTCTACATTGAATTTTGAAACAATTATTGTGGAGATTTTTTGTTGAGCATTTCTCAGTCAGTCTTCGTTCTGGTTATTCATTCGCATTCCTTGAGTTGTTGAGTTTACGCTTTATGTGTTTAAACGAAATATTTACGTACATCTCATCGGCTCGTTCCTGTTTATTTATTTCACTGGATCGTTTATTTGCACTTATTCCAGGTATATTGTGAGAGTAATGATTATTTGATCGAGAGTCATAAATATTTATCGAATTGATGTACTATTTCTTTGCTGTGAAAAAAAATTACTAACATCAATCAATCATCCAAAAAAATTTGGAATCTAACGTTTTTTCATTATGTCTCATCGATTATTTTACTGGCTCCCTTTAATAAGTTATGCACATATTATTTTTAATCAAATAAATTAAATATTTAATTATTTCCATACAATATTTATATAACACAAAAAATAATAAGTACGGAATATTGAAAGACGGTTTTCCAATTTTTTTCTGGTTCGTCAGTTTCTAATATAATGTCAATTACCACAACTATATTAAGGTACTACATCTATACATATTGTATTGCTGGGAGGAATGATGATTAATCCTGGTAGGTTGGAAATTATACTTGCGGTTTTTCAACCACACGTTTAATAGTTACAGATCCTACTCCCGTCTGCCTGCCGAACAAACTCCGTGAGATAAATGTCTTTCAGAAAAAGCCTGTTTGAATACACCGATAAAATAAAAATTATTGCTACAAAAAAAAGAAAAAATCACATTAAAAAAGAAACTTAATTTTCTTTAAATTGTGAAATAATATCATCGTTCTCATATTACAGTCGGGAAATTAATTTGTCAAGGGTGTAAAAATCTCCCGACAATAATATACGAATTATTGCTATTTTACAATTTCTTGTTTACCCAATTTCATTATTAATTAAAATCCTTTTTTTTAAATAATAGTTACAGATTTAATAGTTACAGATACTATATTTATCCTACTCCTATCTGCCTGCCGAACAAACTCCGTGAGATAAATATCTTTCAGAAAAAGCCTGTTTGAATATATCGACAAAATAAAAATTATTGCTACAAAAAAAAACTCGCATTGAAAAAAATGTAATTTTTCTTAAATTGTGAAATAGTATCATCGTTCTCATATTACAGTCGGGAAATTAATTTGTCAAGGGTGCAAAAATCTCCCGATGATAATATACGAATGATTGCTATTTCACAATTTTTTGTTTACCCTATTTCATTATTAATTAATATCCTTTTTTTAAGTTTGTTGTATTTTTTTTTTTTTGACAGTGTCGTTCTGTATGAGAGTATTTCACACGTTGTTCTACCGAGAAAAGACGTTTCCCTCGCGAGCGGCACGGGCCGTTGAAATTCGATTCTGGTTTCCGTTTGGTGTCGATATAAATTCCAATGGAGCCTCGCGCCCAGTCGGAGACAGTGTAATTGACAGTAACGTATAGGCTCGCGCGCCGATTCTGTAGCGATAGCGATACGCGAGAGGAGCCTCTGGACCCTCGAAAAGATGCGTGCCCGACGCTTCTGGGTGTCGACGAAAAAATACCTTTCACCTCCCATACATGAATAATAATGATATTCGAAATTTAAACTCAGCTTGATGCTCGTGCGCTACCCAAATCTATCAGACTCGACAGTTACGCGTTCAATGAAACTCAAATGAAATTTTCATTTATATCACATAGTCACGTCATTCTAATAAACATGTACATTAAAGTAACGAACGTAACTGTCTATCAACTTGTTATACTAATTTTCAATCTCCAATCCATTTGATATAGAGTATCTTCTTTTACTATTTATTGTCATAAGCTTCGCCCAAAAATATATACAGTCTATATGGGGCATTCCAAGCCAACTCGATGAACGCTTGAATATTTATATTTTTAATTGGATCTATTTCACTCGTTTGTTGACTACCCCAAAAACGGACAAAAATTAATTAATTAAATAAAAAAATACTTTGCCGTCGGTTTTAATAACGCCGTTTAAAAAAAAAGCACAAAAGGACTAACATTAAATCATGATCGGTGCTAAATTTGGCGAGAATCGATAGATTGAATCTAATTTTATAGCAATTAAATTTTTCAAAAAAACATATCCAAGATTGGCAACTTTTCAAACAGTTTTAGAATTAATTTCTCGTACTGTTTGATATTAATTGTAAAAGCAACAATTTTTCTCTTTAATAATAAGAGTACTGGAAAATTTGAATTAGAAGAATTAATTCCATAAGAAACAAATTAAGTTTTCTGAATCAAGCGAAGTTATTTATTTATTTCAACAGGAATAAAATTTTAATTCCAAAATGATCGTTGCACTTTTAAAGACATTTTGAGGGAACTGAAAAAGACCATTTTACGTATTTCCCAAAAAGGCCATTATGATTTTCGACAACACTTTATGATTGGAAACGTACACCGAAAGATATTTTCACATGCAAAAATCTTCGGTAGAATATTCAAGAACTTTATACAGCATCATAAGCAATATTGATAACGAGTTCGTTTAGGTCTGTAGCATAAAGTCTCGTCGATCGGTCATTAGATTGAGATTGAGCGTGTATGAGCTTGGTTGAGTGGCTGTCGTCCAGTCGACGGGCCCCATAAATGGAGAAAGCTTGCTCGATATTATAATCCGAGGTTAAAACAAGATTGCAACGTATAGAATATACACAGATAGAGAGAGAGAGAGAGAGAGAAGCCCGAGACTCCAGAGTGACCGGAACTCAGGAACCAAGTCCAAGATGATGACGATGCCATTTGAATATTCAATTATATTCAATTACCATCCTCTACAGAAAACCAAGTTAAATAAAATAAATAATTACGATGGTTACGAAAACTACGTAAATTACGAAACATAGCGAGATTATTCTTTTTTTTTTCTTTCATTAATTCATAAATAATCTATAATACGAGATTTAATCGGCTTATCTATGTATCCATGGCAAAACTCATCATATTATGGGGAGGGAGACAGGTAAAAAAAATTGATTTTGTAAATTCAATATAATCCAAATTCTATTGCATATAAAAATGCCCAACGCACTATATTGTTGGTACTCGATGAAAGGATTTTTTACTGCCGTCTGACTTACATATGCTTTTCAATATTATCTTAAGCAAAATTCTTAGGTTTTCCATTCAGCGCGTGATTCAGATCAAACTACCAGGCGGATTGGAATGGTTGACGAGTCATTTTCTTCTTCATGAAGAGATACACCGGCTAAATAGAGCAAATGTTAATGAAAGGTAATATTTTTTAAGTGACACAATTATTAATAAATAAATTTTATGCTATTTTCTAAATCAGTGATTAACTTTGCTTTCAGAATGAAAAAAAAATAGTTTGCTCCATTTAGCCGGTGTATCTTTTCATGAAGACGAAAATGAGATGTCAACCATTCCAATCTGCCTAGTAGTTTGATCTGAATCGTGCGCAGAATGGAAAACCTAAGAACTTTGCTTAAGATAATATTGAAAAGCATATGCAAGTCAGACGACAGTAAATGATATTGAATTTCCAATTTCAATTTTTCTGACCTGACTCCCTCCCCTTAAATAAAATAGAGAATTACGATGGTTACGAAAACTACGTAAATGACGAAACATGGCGGGATTATTGTTTTTTTTTCATTCATTAATTAATAAATAATCTACAATTCGAGATTTAGTTGGCTTATCTATGTATCCATGGCAAAACTCATCATATTATATGTGTATGCGACAAATTATGCAGGTACTTGGTTTCAAACAGGATCGGCTACAAGTTCCGTTACATTTCGGATATGGTTGTCGCACTTGGCAGGTTTTCATTTTTTCGTTTTTTTTTTATTTTCCTTTTATTTTTGCCATAAACTTGAGTTAACTGGTTATTAGGCTCGAAATATCGTTTATCTGACTCTTGCAACGGGTCACGGGCAACGTGTGCGCTACATATGAGGACGTCATAGACCCAATGGTGGAATCCTGTGAGGCAATTGTTGAAAGCAATTGCATCAACAGAACAGCAGGTAGATACCATATCTTTGGGAATTTCAAGTATCCTAATCCGTTCACGCTGCTCAAAATTAGTGTGCTCGCTGTAAAAAACACAATAAATTTCCGGCATTATATGCATTGAGAATAGATACGAGCAAATTGATTGTATCTCATTTCGTGAATCGAATGTGAATGTAAAAATGTTATGCTGTTGATAAAACTATCGACTTTAGTACATGTCGTGCTTATCATCTCGTTTCGAAACTGGACGAACACTGGAGGTCGACTTCCATTAGAAATACAATTTAGATATTTTTTTAATGAAAGAAAAAAGCATTTACATATGGTTAACCAATTTTTTTCACTATTTTGGTTCAGTAAAATGTCCAACATTTAAATCTGTATTGGTTCAAAATAATTAAAAATATACAATTGAACAAAAAACCAATTAATTCATATTAATTAGAAAAAAATTGTAATATTTAACAGCTTCAAAATTCGTTCGAAGTAAAAAAAGTTTTTTTTTTAGAAAAAAAAATTATACATATTCATAAATATAAAAAAATTATTTTTATTTGAAAAAAAAGGTGAGGTTGACGAGGCATTTGTTGGACAATTTTTTTTCATTAATTTGCAAATAACGTATTGGAATTATTATTATGCAAAATCAAGCATTAAAGCACCTTGAAGGTGCTTAATTTTTTTCAAATTTTTTTCCCATCTCTTTTGGGAAATTTGATCTAAAACTCACGTTTTAGGTGGTATCACATCCTTATGTTCGATGGAGGTAAGCTCTGCTAGGTTCCACTGCAGTATCAGATTTGCCGTCACATTATTAATATTAATACGTTATAAGAACGGGAAATCATATAAGAGCTTCTTTTTAATAAGTGTATCAAGTTTAAAAAAAATCCTACAGACAAAGTGATACTCGGTTGGAACAACCCGAAAATATTGCCAATCAGGTTTTTCACTGTATCATTATATTAACATAGAGTATTGGCCGTTAAATAGCAGCGAGGCAGAAAATTCAACTTGTAGTTGAATATCCAACGACGTCCATATATGACGAATTTAATAATAGCCGGAGTTACGTACTTGCTCATTCATGTGGTACACCGGCGTTGCTTATTTATACACGAAGGAATAGAGTATAGCTCTCGAAATCCGTTAGGTTTGCAATAAACTTTATTTGACACCTGGTCATTGCCGTTGCAATGTTCATGCATGCACATAAATGGAGAAAGCTCCGTTCTATATTATATCCCGAGATTCAAACGAGTTTTCAGTACAGAATACCAGACGAGAGCACTCGGTGTGTCTCGCACCCGTTGCAAAAGATAAACATCAGTGTCGCAGACAGGTCAAAACATCCTTCCGCATATTTCATAGAAAGCAAATTGCAAATTCCTTTATATATGTTTCACCATTTTTTTAAAAACTCTTTATCTACTTTATTGATTGTGTCAGAGTAATCAAGAGCTCGGTAATGGATAGTGCTCGAGTAAAAATCGCTAAACGCGACAAAGTCAATGGTGCAAAACGCGTCTTAGCTAGGTGAAAGTAAAGATTTATTTTCCCTTCCAGAGAAAATGCAGATTGCTTGAATATCAAACACTAAGGACAACGGAGAAATTCAATGTTGCAAATTAATTGAATATCAAAACGGGAACAAAAACGTGATTCAGTAGAAATAAAAAGGTTTTATAGATTTTCACTTTTCATGAGTATAGCTCATGGAACCTGTGGGCTCTTGGGGTAATTCTTATTTGGGCTCTGGACGAATTTTGACATTCACGCCTCTCACATCGTAATTCAAATAAATAAATAAAAGTCCCCTTAAAATATGAAATTTCTATTTTAATATTTACCCCTCCCTCTAGAGACCTCAATTTTGCCATGCAAAATACATGGGATTTCGCTATACCTCCATTCAATTTTTATTCAGCTCGCTACATATTTATCAAAAAATCTGTAACTTAGGAAAATAAGGGACGAAGTAGAGAAAAAATTTGGAACCTCTTACTTTGCTTCTTTGAAACAGTATTGATTCTGAATTTAAAAAACTCGAAACCCATGAAACAAATTATACTGAAAATACACCGAGGATTCCGGGTGTTTTGTACCTTCAAAAGAAACTATTTTGGATAATTGGTCCATACAAATAAATTAATGCAGAAAATTAATAAGCTTATTTTTCATGTATTTATTTGTACTCTATATTTTTTACTTTATTTTATAGTATCCAAAAATCGAATCTCTCAATTATCACAATGACAGAGTTTTATGGAAAAAAGTCGGTAGAATACAATAAAAAATATTTCAGATTTTTGAAAATGAAAAATCTATTTCAACATCAAATCTATTAAACTACCAGAAATAGTAAAAACGTTTTTAAAAATGTATCACTGTGACTAGTGCAAAAAGCGCAGAAGCCTCCTTAAGCCTCCTCAAAGTAATCCCTAAAAAATTATGCTCCTCGATAAAATTTAAAAAATATATGATTGCAATAAAAAAAACGCATCGCACGTGTGGAAGACAAAAAAATGGTATTGATAATTCAAGTGTGAGACGGAAATATGAGACGCGAAAGGTTTCGAACTTGATCGCTTATCCGTGAGTATATTGTCTCGAGCTCCGAGACGAGTCTAGGCGAGAGCTTGTACCCTGGTCTGTGTCTATAGTTGGCGATGCATCGATCGGGGCGAACAATGTTGGCTTGGTAAGGGTATGTCAAAGGTAACTGAGAGGGGCGCGGGGGTGTAAAGTCGACTTGGAGAAGGAAAAGAAAGCAAAGGAGGAGGAGGAGGTGGAGGAAAAATAGGAGGAGGGGGTATATAGCGAAGGGGGGTGCGGCACGTATTTCTCTCGGAGCTCTGTGGAACCCCGTCGAGCAGCCCACTATATACCTATATGTACATCCTGCCACGAGCGAAGCAGCAACAGGTTTAATCGCATCGGGGTGTGGCAGGCTGGATGGCTGGCTGGATCGCTGGGCTGGTTGCTGGCCAGCATGCGAGAGCGCTCCTTTCGTAGCGAGTTCCTCGACGCTACTCAAGATCGACCGGGCTCGAGAGAGAATCATTGCTTGGCGTGAATATAAAAGTTGAAATATCGCGCCTGGCTTTGGAGACTTGTTCTTATCTCGTCTCGTTCTCCAAAGAGAGAAGGAGAGAAAGACCTTCTCTCTTTCTCCCTTTTCCCTCTTTTCACTTTTGTTATTGTTCTTGTTGATGTGTTTTTTTTTCTTCTTCATCTTTTTTTTCTACACGCTACGTATGTCCCATTGCTATAGGAACGCCACTGTTTATTTAGGGAGCAGCACACTGCATTTTTTTCTATTGATCCTCGCTTTTGTGTTTCTACATGCCTTCCAACGGGCTACCATAAAACAATTTCTTCAACGCGAGGGCTTCCCCACTCGAAATTGCATTATACTCTATTCTGGTGCGTGTGTGGGCTCTTTTATGGATTTTTGTGTCTATCGACTTCTACAGAAATTTGTTTTCAATGCTGTTCGAGAAGTGGATATTGTTTTGATTATTTTATTATTTTATTATTTATTTGTTTAATTTTCAGGCGGGAATGCCGGTACTCTGCAAGAGGCCCAGTATTATGGTCGAGAATTAATGCCCGTACTGAACCAGTAACAGTGCTAGGCCCAATCGCAAATATCGGGATGTTCACACTGGTCTTACACTGAAAAAAAAATTTCATTGATTCAAAAAATCCATCGTTTGTGGGCTGCCAATAACAAGCGTTATCAACTTAATTCGAATTCTAATTCCTCCAATTCCAAACGAGATCGAAATAATAACTCTAAAATAAGCAAAATAATATTTTATTATTTCAATGTCAAATGGGATTGAACGAATAAGAACTGGAGTTTAATAAAAAAATACGTCTTTTTGGCAGCCCGCAATAGAATCTTTTTTCAGTATACATCGCATCGATATTGAACCGTATATATTATCCTATTCCGCCAAATAATTCTGTCTTGGTACTGGCAAACGGTATAGGGTTTAATTCAGCAAAATATATTGGGTCAAATAACATTTTTTAACAGATTGCCCAGACTCTTGGCGGCAGTGGCTATTACAATTTTGAACATGTGGCCAAATATTGGGGATTGATATTGGCTCAAGTAGCGAACACATTGGGGCCAATTTTCGCATTTCGTATTGGCAAAAAAGTATTGGGCATGCGTTGGATAAACACTTGTCCTATTATTGACGTTCAAACTCTTTTGATACTACTCCGAGTGTCGGTTACGTATTTGAAACATGTTGGGACCATTGATGTTTGTTACCGACGGTAGAAAATTTTCTATGCATCGTCGAGAGTCGTGGTGGTACTGGATGTGTAATGCGGCGACTCACTTTCTGTATTTTCGTCGCCATATTGGATGCTCCATTTTACATTTCTGAATTCAGAGATGAGGTTAATAATCATAGACCTCAAAAACTTCCATGTACCACGAATTATCCAAATCCATCTGATATCCCTGTGACTATTATCCTAGAGCAGCTTTATGGATTTTTGAGGAGATTATGACTATTGAAGCAATTATATCTGTGGACGATTTCTTAGTCTTCCATTAATAATTATAATTATTTTATAGATAACTTTAATATTACTCTATAGAATAATATTATATAAATATTTATTAAATTTTATTAAATTAATAAATATACTTAATGTTATTCTATAGAATAATATTAAAGTTATGTGAACTAAATTTAAGCTAAATTTATAGTAAATAAATTTCAAAAAATTTCGTGACAGCAATGTATTCTTTTTTATGAATCAATATTAAAATTAACCAAGATGCGACCACTTCTTCGACTAAATCCATCAATACATTTGGATATTTTTGATAAATATTCTACTTGTTTCATAAAATGAATGAAGCTATTCCTTGGAAATTAATAGGTCTCGAGAGTTTAATGAGTATTTATTGAATGACTACGAGTTTCAGAATTAATGGATGTGTTAGGCTGTCATCTTAAATATTTGAGCATGAAGAGGAATTTCATCATTCGAAGCCTTTTAATCACTATTTCAAAGGTACCACGTGCAGTTGACGATAATGAGAGGGAGTTTACAGCTGCACACTGATTAAACAAATAAGCTCGACAAGTCCAAGGCCCGTCAGTATCGATCAATCAGTCGAGGAAAGGACATACTTTCATCAGTTAGGCGAGTAAGCGACAGAGGGTCAACGACCTCGCGTCGACCAGTCCGTTCAAAAATGAGGTGCACTCAGCTATCTCTCGCTCGATCTTCGGTCCATCCAGTCCTCAGACCCACAACAGACACCCGCTTGTATCCAATTAAAAAAAATAAACGCCTCATAGAAGCCTCCTCGTCGAGTTCATTTAAACATATTCAATGCACTGAATTATGTTTAAAAACGTTGCAAAGTAGAACTTTGCACATTGATTCCTCATTAATTTCCATTTTTCACAAAGCCACCTCGACGAGTAAGCTCATTTACTAATATTCTATGTATTCTTGCGGCAATGTTCGGTCGTAGGGAAAATAAAGAATAGTTTTTCTTTTTAACGTTTTGACTCACGTCGGAGTCTTCTTCAGAAATGTTAATATTTCTCTCGATGTTCAAATTCTGTAATGTTTTACAAAAACAATAATAAATCAAATTACAAAGGTCTTGTTAGCTTACACTAAATTGAAACTACAACAAAAGAAACATTGCCGCAAGAATACATAGAATATACATATGTCGGTCACGATCTTATTAATTCCTTTTTTACTAATTTTGATTTCCTCCTTCCAGAGGTAGTTGAAAAATGGAAATCAATGAAGTAGCAACGTGCAAAGTTCTACTTTGCAATTTTTTTTTGTTACCTCTATAGTCTTTTGGAAAATAAAAAAATAAAAAGTAAAATCAGTAGTTACAATTACAATAATCAAAGTCTGGGAAAGGAACTTAAAATAATCAATGCGTGGGACTAAACCCTAAGGGTCAATACTAGGATAGGTGATCACCGGGCTCGATAGAATCAATAAGATACTACTATGACACAAAGGCGAATGAAAAAAATGATGGGCACTGAGCGATCATATCAGTGACGTACAAAATACTTGACGTCAAAATGTACGATTATATAAATTTACCTCACGGATAGTTATCGTGTTTTCTTGCATTTATACTTAGACGTGACCTTTTTAATGCGCTCACTCATTTTACCACCTTGCTCCCGACAGTCACCTTCTTTCTTCTCTATTTTATAAAAATGTATTTGTTTTTGTACAATGACATTTTTCGAAATTTCAGAATCAAGATGTTTCGAATTGTCCAAAATGTCGGAACCTGTGGTCTAGAAGTGTATAAGTGTAGGTGTTCTTTAAACCTAAAAACCGTTTCATTTTTCAAGCTCAATTTAAGCACGGTATTAAAGCTTATCTTCTTGTTTATTATATATACGTGGCAGAATCAACAAAACGTTTCACAGGTAATATATTTTTTAAGGTGAGTGGAATTGTACAAGATTTCATTTATTTTTTCGAAAATGTGAGACACTTTGAATCAACTACTCATGAAAATTTCAAGCTGACAAAATAAGATTTTTTGAAAAAATGTAATTAAAAAAAAATCTTGGTTAATAACAATTTCCATCCATATAAAACAAAATCATTGCTTCCTAAGGTAACATAGGAGAGTTCATTTTGTGAAAAATAGAAACGAATTTGTACCAAATGGTACAAATTTATCCAATTTCGCATGGTTTGTATTCATGAATTACAAAATTATAAAACAAACTACGATTCACATAAACTGCTTCTCTCTTTTTTTTCCATGAAAAAAAAATGCGGTTATTTTGCGCAGAGACGATAATTCCAGAAGCAGTACAATGTCACTTACACCTCTGCAAACGCGTATATTACTATTATGATTATCACGAGCTTGGATACGTGGTGCGATAAAAAAAGCGCTATGTTCTATTGATATTCTAAAAAAAGAGAAGTCACATTTTCATGACCATATTACGCGAATACAGCAAGCCGGTGTGGCGTTTGTGGAAGGTGAGTGGAAAGTCTGCGAAGTAAGAGGAGGGAGGAAAAAAACCATTGGAATCCGTGGGGATGAATGACGGTAAGGGAGGCAAACACGTCAGAGGTAGAGGCAGAAGGGGGAGAAGAGCCTCGAGGGGATGGGAGAGTCGCGAGGTGCGCGGGGTGAAGGGAGGAAAACGTCGGTGATGAGACAGGTAGTGAGGGAGGGCAGGGAGCAGGTTCATTGAGAAACGGCACGTGTATGACGGCGGTGAACGGCTCGGTACGTAGCGTGGGGTGTGCGGAGCAAAGGGGGCTGTACGCTTGAGGACTGCCGGGGGTTGCCATGCGACCAGCCACCATCCAAGTTGCCCCTGGCAACCATTGCGTCACTGCAGCTTCGCGTGACGTCACGACGCTAGTGCCCTTGACCGTCCGGACGAAAGCGCGGCCGTCCCGACGACCCCGGCGCCTCTCTCCCCCTCCTATCATCCCCTTGTCGACAAACAACACCCCGCACGAACCGCACAGCCGGCAATATTCCAGTCGCTCCCTCTGCGCCCTCTTTGTTTCGATCTTATCGCTGGATTCGTGGCGTCAAGCTCATCGACGAGCTTTCCCAGCATCGATTATACCCTGGAACGGTAGAGGTCGTATTTATAGCGATAGTTTTTGTCGGTATATAGAAAAAATTGTTGGTTTTGGTTAATATTGACACGTTCGGGATGTTAAGATCTTATGATTTTGCTGTTGGGGAAATCGGGGCTAATTGGAATACGGTATATATGGAGGCAGTCATGTTAAAATTCGGAATTCTTATACGACTCTTTGGTATACCCTTAGGTTTTATGCACCGTACGAAACAACAAGTCATAGTTAACTTACAGAAGGACAGAAACAAATCTTACATAGATACGCTTTAAAAAATTAATTAAGTGTTGTAAAATGAATTTTTATCGTCGTATTTCAAAGTTTCATGCTGATACTATTAAATGGGGTCCTGTGAAACATGTTTATAACCCTAATATTTGTAGTAATATATGGAGCAGTCATTATACAGCAATAAAGGGTGCATATCGTCGATCCCTATACGCCCTGAGCGTAGCTCGGATAGTGTCGCCCTCACGACGGATTTTCCGGCTACTAGGAGATCAGAGATTTTCGTCAGCTGTTGCGTGTTGTAAACAGTGTGGTGCGAGGACACCGAGGACAAATGTGTCAACGAAATCATTTTATAAGGTTTCAAAGTCTTTGCAATAAAACTATGTTTACTGTCATACAGTTTGTAATATTTAATAAATTCATGAAGCTCGTATTCGCAATTTTTCTTTCCAAGCTGTAGCAGTGCTAAGCTGAAAAATGCAACAGTCTGAACATTTCTACATAAATTGTTACAATGTTACCCTTTGATATTGATTTATTTCGCAACGTCGTCCCCAGGCTGGAAGCCACCATAAATGATTATGTCTATCATTACACTATCAATTTTGTTCTATTTTTATTTTCTAAGACGTCATATGATCAGGACGCTGACTTCGTCTAACTAAACTCAGGAAACAGCTGCTTGCTTATCAACTCATACGGCGGACGTCACGCGCGCTAGCGTCGCTATCTACGTTTAGGGCGTATTCGCTGCAGCGTAAAGATACGTTAGCGACATGACGTATATTATTTTAACATGATCCACATTGTGTCACTACTGTACTCTCTTTTTGCAATGTTTCAATTCTCAGGAGACTCTCATTTGACGCTGAAACGACCACCGGGTGACTATAAAATTATATTAATAACCTAACGGATCGAGTTGAAGTTGCATTGAAGTCGCAATTTTTATAACCTATAAAAGGTGTTATTTCTGTGCAACCATTGCTCTAGTTGCACAAAAGCGACTCTATTCGGAGGGTTGCAAGCAGGTCTAAATAGAGTCTAAAACTTGCAAAAAGTGCATTAGTCTATTCGAGGTCTACTGAACTTTCACGAGGGCATCCTGCAACACTTTTGAGCGAGAAATAATTTGTCATTGGTGCATGACAATTATGATAAACTACATTATTTAGCGAGAAGGGAATTTAACGTCACCGTTACAAGCTTATAATTCGTCAGATAATATCGTTATCATACACTGAAGGAAAAAAAAGTCATTGATTCAATAAAACTATCGTTTGCGGGCTGCCAAAAAACAAGCGTTATCAACTTATTATGAATTCTGATTCCTCCAATTCCATACGGGATCGAAACAATAACTTTAATATAAGCAAAATAATATTTTATTATTTCAATGTTAAATGGGATTGAACGAATAAGAACTAGAGTTAATTTTAAAAAATACTTCTTTTTGCAGGCCGCAAACAATTGATTTATTGAATCAATGGCATTTTTTTCAGTGTAGCAAGGCCATAATAATCGGGCGAAACATATGTACAACTATTTCCCTACACGCCTGCCTACCCCACGTTAACCTGCGCGACCCCGTAGCTTTGGCCTCTACACCCTAACGTCTCTCAAGCCTCGACCCACCCTACAAGCTCTGGCGGGCTTTTCGCACGCGGCTGTTCTTGACACGCGAATGCACACACGCACGCTAAACCCTATAATACCCCTCTGTTGCCTTGCTTGGCCGCACCACTTCGCGACCCCTGAATCTGCGGCGAACGACGCGCACCTTAGACGAGTCACGCTCGGTGGTCTTAAACGTACAAAACGGCTAACGGCTGACGGTGGCGGAGGAGGAGAAAGAGGCAGAGAGGGGAAACCAGGAAGCCACGAGCTATTATTTCATTCAAGTGCGCCCGAGCGACGTATACTTTCATTGATAAAGTTCGCGCAGGGGAAGGTCAAGCACTATAGCCCTTGACGTCTGTACTATATAACCACCGACTGTCGTCATACGAGGGTGCAGCGTCAATGTGATTCTCGTTTATATCTAGCTATGTTTGTTTTATATCTTTACCACGAAGCTCGTTCAAGACATTCGTGCGAAATGTCAAATTCTTTGAATGCACAACACCGGTAACAACCACAATGCCACATGCTGCTTTATTTCGGTGCCCCTCTCAATGGACTTTCATTCACAGGGTTCATGAACAGGGAAACGAGCAATATGACGCACAAACGACCGTCTGACTTTCGTCATTCGAGAATTTATTACGGATGGGAGCGTCTAATATTTACTGTCGAATGAAATATTAGCTGTAGTAAAAGAGTTTATTGACAATACATTGTACATTTTTTGTTGGACATGGAATTTATATAATACGTTCATACGGTTTTTAACATATAGACATATTGCCAATGGGTTTAAATAAATTCAGAGCTGATGAATCCAGGTACCGATACCTGGATTCATCAGCCCTGAATTTGTTTAAGGATGTGAGAATTTTTTTTTTTATCTTACTCCCTTACGTATGTACCAATCTTGAGACAATTTATAATTTGCAATCAGAATATCAACATATCAAAGAGAGTAGATATGGACTTAAAAAATTATGGACATCCGACCTGGCCAACAAAAGTTATGGGAATATCGACAAATGTTGGTTGGAAAGTAATATTATTATCTTGAAGAATATTATAAAGTTTTGTATAAAGAAAATAAGCAAGTCAATAAATACGTTTGACAACTTTAGTCAAACAAAAAATGAAAATATATGGCGGAAGCTGAAAAAATTTTTTTACGTCTTTGGGGCGATTTATGTTGTGAATGAGAATTTGACAAGATTCGCTGAGCTCTCGGTCCAAGTCAGAAGTTTTTTGAGGACTGTATAATACCGAACTCAGGTGAAGTACAAAATCCACGCATGGTTTGCCTTTCCCAAGAACGAGTGGACACTAAGAAAGCTACAAGATCCCCTTCATTTGAGTACGTCGATGCACGACCATTCATAAAACGAGCTACGCGACCCACTTACGCGACTTTCGTTATAGGAGCGGCGTAAATGTGTATTTTGTATGTATATCTCTACGTTCTGGTGGACGTTCATTCATGCAACGCGTAGGTGGACATCAGGCGTCACTGGAATTTCTTGCCAAAGAGTTTCGGGTCCGGTTTTCAAACTTCCCCCTTCCCTCACCGTCTTTGGGGAGGCCAGTAATATATGGAAATTTTTTAAACTTCATTGCTTGTACAAAAAATCAAATTTATTAATCTAAGCTCTCTTGATAGCATTTAAAAAAAAATTTTATTGCACAACGAAATTATTAATCTGCTATTCGTAATACATCGAAACACTGTAATAAAATTAATAATCAATAATAATTATATTCCGTTGAAATTAATTAATTCCGATACCTAATAAAATTAAATATTAAGAACTCTGCATCTGGCATCATTCAATATTAATGCAATAACGTAAATTTTTCGAAAATTTCAAAATTCCATAAAAATCCAAATATCATTAAATGTGCCTGAACTTATGAAGAACTATTTAGCGAAATATCGTAAATTTTACGAACGTCAGAGGACTTACGCCCTTTTTAAAAAAATTCAAAAGGCTATAAAATCTGAAAATTAATTAGATATTGCTTTTCATGGGATTACGTAAGGTGGAAATCGATATATTTTATCATTGTTCAGTAATACTAAAAAAAAGACCCCCAATTCAATTTGATATTGGTCGTCAAATAGATCCAAAGCTAACTGCAGGATTAAATATCAATTTTGAGGGCCTTCTCGCCTGCTCAACCGGTAGCCGGACCACCCACCCCTCTATAATAGGGATCGACCCTCGAATTCAGGTTTAAGCACCAACCTGTTACATCGTTAGTAGGCCTTCCCCAAAGCCTGTGCAACCATTCGTGAAATATATGGGCGTTGTCTCGAACCCCTCGGCGAGACTTTTTACAATTCCCCAAGCACTCCAGGACCCTTATAAATTGGTGTCGAGTTACGCCCCGTTCTGACTTTGATTTTCCTTTATACAGTTCTCGTAATAGGAGCAAAACATATTTATTTTTTCATTTACGACCGCCACGTAGACTATATTTTACGAGGTCTCCCTTTCAATTCTTCGTTGTAAAGATCACTCGAATAACATTGTGTGAAATTTTCCTCACTGCTTTCTAATTTTTTAAATTTTTCACACCAGATTAAAATAAAGGATCTCATGTAGGAAAAATTGTACACTGCCAAAACTGCCTACCCTCCCATATTGTAGCTTACAATTGGTGCAATACTTTTTTTAATATCACCGCCTAAAGTACGCAAAAAAAAAAAATAGGAAAACAATCGTCTCTTTCGCTTGAAATGTCCTATATACAAGACCGTAGGTGATGTAGATTTTTATTGCTGTTACTTTTCTCATTGTGTCTGCAACATCGTGACGTTACCACAAGATTGGACTTATATCATAGTATAGACTCCAGTCGACCATGTGTTAATTTACACGTACAGAGTCTCCCGTGCAACGTCTTTCATTCATGAAGCACATGTACAAGATGCTGCGAGCGTGAGACTGCATTTATTTCTGTTTATCCCATTCTACAAGGCAAACTCATATTATTTTATTTTTTTCTCTCTTACGAAATTCATCTTATATGTACATACAGGCGTCGGTGTGGATATCTATACAGTTGTGCCCACGCGATATTGCCATCGTCCCATTCATAACGGGAGAGGCAACTTGCGACAGTACCTACTGTGAGCGCGCGCACGTTCTTACCACGACCTCCGGTCTATACCTCTGCTTTTGCCTATCCAAGATCTTACGATACAGCCGCAGAACGTAGCTTCCTGAGACGCTACGCGATTTCATTCATTCAAAACGTTCGGTCAATCAGATACTCTATTCATGATATATGCACTCAATGCCAATCGCGAGCCCGAAGGTTTGAGCACTTTCCATATAGGGTGGTGTACAATTGGCCTAATACTGAGGGAACATTGACGGTCAGTTTCCCAGCAATGACGTAGCAAATGCACCCGAACTGGTCCATTATCGGTGTAACTACTGGATGAAAACCTTTGCCCCAATGCTGGGAGGTGTATATTGGTTCAATGCTGGAGACTGAAGCTGGCCAGTAATGGGGGCTAAAAATGACTGGGGTTAAGCGAAAGCCCGAGTCGTAGCGAACTGCGGCAGCCATTATTTGGCGAGAACCCATTGGTCACCTCTGATATCGAGAAAATGACCATTCGTGGTAAAATACTGGCAGACTTTACTTGCTCGAAGACTACTGGCCGCTGCTGGTAGCCGCCAATGGCTCAAAGATTGGCCAGTTGTGAGTACCATCGTTTGGTAGCCGACAATGGCTCAAAGATTGACCAGTTGTGGCTCCCATCGCTTGGTAGCCAGCAATGGCACAAATATTGGCCAGTAGAGACTACCATCGCTTGGTAGCCAGCAATGGCTCAAAGGTTGGCCAGTACTGGCTACCATAATTTGGTAGCTAGCAATGGCTGAAAGATTGGCCAGTAGTGGCTACTATCGCTTGGTAGGCAGAAATGGCGCAAAGATTGGCCATTAGCAGCTACTATCGGTTGGTAGCCAGCAATGGCTCAAAGATTGGCCAGTAGTGACTACTATCGCTTGGCAGCCAGCAATGGTTCAAAGGTTGGCCAGTAGTGGCTACCATAGTTTGATAGCCATTACTGGACCAGATACTGGCTCTCTTGTAACTACTGAGAGATCCTTTATGGATAGATCTTTTTTTTTTTTTTTGGTCTAGGATGGTAGGAAACCACCATAATCATCTATGTCGCACAGCAGATTGTAGGCAAATTCTCAGAGCTCCAATTATTGGTGATTGGACATGCACTGGTGACCTCATCCTAGATCCTTTTTGCCCGTTGCTCGAAACAAGGGGTTCTCTAATTTTCAATTGTTGTTAAAATATAGTCATCTCAAAGTTTCGACCAGTAGCTAAAGACGAATGTAGGATCGTTATGATTATCGTTTGTACACTGAAAAAAATGTCATTCATTCAATAAATCCATCGTTTGCGGGTTGCCAAAAGAATTATTTTTGAATTAACTCCAGTTCTTATTCGTTCAATCCCATTTAACATTGAAGTAATAAAATATTATTTTGCTTATTTTAGAGTTATTGTTTCGATCTCCTACGGAATTGGAGGGATTAGAACCCAAACTAAGTTGATAACGCTTATTTTTGGCAGCCCGCAAACGATGGATTTATTGAATCAATGACATTTTTTTTTCAGTGTACGAACACACCTGTAGAATCTACGGTAAAAAAGGCTCGGGACGCAACAACTCTTCCATTCATGGTGTGGTCAAGCTCAACCAACGTAAGATGACTGTATAATAAAACGGCACATCCGCTGAGGCATTTTAAATAACGTCCTTGATTTTTGACTAAGTTGTAACGGGCAGGAAGAAATTTATCACTTTTCTGACTTCGTGAATGGAGGTGTCCTTGAATACAAATGATGTTCCTTTTCGTTACACATATATTTAGTTAAACCATTCACTTTTGAAGGAAGCCTACGGAGGTGTTACAAACTTTGACAAATGTCGCGAGCTATTTGCATTAAAACGGTATCAAAACATTTTTTAACAAACATTTTAATAACTTTATTTTGTTTTCCAATAGATACGCCGATGTTTTTGCATTTCACAGGAAAAAAATTATTTCTTAAACCACCCTAAACTATTTTCGAAAATTAATTTGTTGATACCTTTTTGTCACTGTTGTAATAAAATGTTATAAATATTGTTGATACCGTTGGAAGTGGTTTTTTCAGAAGTTTTTTTTTATTGGGTACGTATGAGCGATGCCTATTTAATCACTGTAACAGAAGACAAATCTCAGATGGAAGATGGAGATAACAGATGGTTTTCTATTTAGTTGAATTACAGTGTATCGAACGGAGCCACCGCGAAACGCATTAATAAATTGCTAGTTAGATGAATGATAATAATAATAAAATTTGCAACAGCTAATTGAATTACGATTGCGGTCGCAATTGAATCTAAAAGAACATAAAGGCAGTCGTATCCGGGGCCCTGTAAAGGCACCCATAAAATACGGCCCGTCGCGATAGGGCTACCTTACTCTTCTCCACCGATATACGCTTCGCGTACGATGAATTTCTCCGAACATCATTCAGCTGTGCGCCGAGCAAATGTTTAACTCCATTCATAAATTGCATGTCTATACCACGACCAGAACCTCTACATTTACTACTCTCCGTTGGCTCTAAGACACATTTCCGTTCGATGATATCTATGTGATATCTCTCTATATTATAAAAAAAAATCGCCGCCGCCGCCGCCGCCATCGTCAAGAATAGAGGAACTTAAAATAATCCGGGCTAGGGGCGGTCATCCATCCAAGTACTGACCCTAGAGTTCATTACTCCCTTGGACCGGATTTTTCTAAATCCCCGGAATTCATAGTTTTCCATGAAAATTCAACACCATAAGAGTGTCAACCTCATTTATAATGAATTACTTATTCACTTTTTGGGTGGGGGTCAAAATAGTGAATTACTAAAATGGCGAATGATTGAAATAGCGAATTCCAAAATAAGGAACGTCCGAATTTAAAATGGCCATCATTATGAAATTCGCTATTTCAGCCATTCGCTATTTTGACCCCCAATCTTATTAAAACGCAATCAAAATAGCAAATGGACAAAATTGCGAATGGCTAAAATAGCGAATTTCATAATGATGGCGATTCTATATTTAGACGTTGCATATTTTGAAATTCGATATTTTAGTCATTCGCTATTTTGGTAATTCACTATTTTGACCTCCACCCCACTTTTTCCCATCTTCGACAGACCGAAGTCAGTCGAGATTATAAAAAATAGATTCGAAACACAACGGCCCCGAGTATATATAAATTAATTAACTTTTTCAACTATTTAATCTTGATATATATTACCCGCCGTATGACGTCAAGTTTCGAAGAATTGTAACTGTATAATTTGGTTTCATGTGAGTACGAAGGGTATAAGAGACTCACACGTATATCGTATGGGATGCGCATATGGAAAACGATTTTATAAACACTTTTCTTGCGTATGTTCCAAATTATACATTTGGTAAATCATTTTGTGCTTCATAAAATCGCTTCACACGCTATGAGTATAAAATTTACCAGACATTTTATTTCTCACCAAGTGCAATAGAGGGAGTGAGTTAAATCACGTTTTTGTTCTATATGAGCCCAGGTCTGCGCTTTTGTTTCATAAATATAGGGGAGCACCGGTTAGTGGATGGTTTTTGTAAAATATTTCAACATCTATTGAATATGTCCGCCGTTAATTTTGATGTCCCATTTTGTTCAAAATTTGCCTGCAGTTGCAGACGAACCTTAATCGAATAATTGCGAAATCGCTTGCAGAAGAGGCTGCAACAGATGATCGCTAATTTTCAACATTTTTTCAGCAACATATTATATTCTTGACAACAGATTTCAGCACTGAAAAAAATTGACTAAACTAACAAACTAATTAAATCCGTGTCACCGACTCCTAACGTCAAAAGATCTTATGACTTTTTTGCAAAAAATAAAATAAAAAGTGAAAAATCAAAGAGAGGAATCTCCATTTTGATTTGCCGAAGAATATTTCTCCGCAGATCGAAGAAGCGTCCCGTAGGGACTCGACACTGAGTATACTCATGCTCCCGGTGAGACTCCCTTCATGGGATATTCGACTCGAGGCCCCGTATCGCAGTACGCAAGCACGGCTCGATTTTCTACCCGCCCGCGGCACGCGAACCGAGAGAGAACCCCGTGAAGGCGCGCGCGAGCCCGTGCCTGAGAAAGCCCGTCGTCCATACACGCTCGAACTACGTATAACACATTCTACGTCAGCTAAGCCAATTTTTTTTCGCTCCTCTTACATATTATTAAATATTAAGCAAATTTAACGACTTCTCGGAAGTACTTCATACTAAATTTTTCATATTTACTAATTATGGGTTATTCCACTTCGGTGCACTTAATTTTTTATTTCCCTGGAAATTTTACTACGATACGAAGTAAGGATCTACCAAATATTAGACCTGTACATTTTTTAAAAATTTAACATTAATTAATTTTTCGATTTTCATTCAATTTTACATTTTCCATTATTTTTAACCAATACAGGTAAAAATATTAAATTATTTTTTAAATCTTTTCTCAGCCACAAATCTTACTTTCTAAAAAAACAAAAAGATTAATTTTTGTGTGAAACAATCATTTTCATTTTTTTTCCATGCATTCCCAGATATTTAAAAAAAAATTAACTATGCACGTTTCAAATAGTGCATTTATTAATTCAACCTGAAATTTCAGATAGGATGAATTTCATCATAAATGTACATTTATATACTGTATATTTCTTGTGCGTTTTTTTCGTTCAATATATAAACATTTTTTTTAACCTTTCTCATTTTAGAATTTAAAAAAAAATGCACCCTCAAAAAGTAGTAAAATCTGGCTTATTATAAGAAATATCGGAGATGAAAAAAAGTGGTCGAACTGGCAGAGAATGCCTCATATATAGGCATACTACGCCAACGCACCAACGTCCACTTCTAGCCTCGGCTACGTTCGTCCATAGAGACTCACACACACACACAAACACACACACACACACACACACACACACACACACACACACACACACACACACACACACACACACACACTCACACATATACACACACGCACATAGAAAGAGTGGTGGCTCGCCGAGGTCGCGTTCGTTCGTTCATTCACACGCGGGCTATACCCGCGCGTGCGACCATTCATCCATTCATAAAATGCACTGGCGCACGCGCCTCGTACATACGTGGTTGGGCACTGTGCTCTCTTGGGCTGACTGCTAACACACCGCGCGGCGATATACTCGACGTTCGTCCAGTCTTTCAAGCCCTTGCACGCTCCTTGGGCCTCGCCGAGCCGAGCCGGTCTCTCGGTCTCTCGTACGAGTTACCAGTTTGAGATTCTCTCGAGAGAGGAAGAAGCGGGCACGCACGGCGCCCAACCACAATGGGCCTGACCCCGGGTTTACAGTTCAGTCCAACCCATAAGAAGACGCAGAGACGCTAAGTGAAGGAATGAACCGAGTAAAGCGGAAGAAACTCTTCGCTAAATTACCATGATAAATAATTGCGGTTCGTCGATTCTTTCATTGTAAAACCCATGAAATATTATGCACTTCGGGCTAAATAATTACAACGATATTTCGCTGTTAGAGCTGTTGGTGCCCAATGGATTTCATACGAACCAGAATAGTTGTACGTCTAATCAGCTAATAATTGCAAACTTTTGTACTGCAAAGTTAAAAAAGCATGTACACTTAAAGAAATTTGATTAGTAACGGCAATTATAAAGTCACAGCTTTGAATATATAGTCGAGAATTTTTCTTCATAGTTATGGTAATAATTTGTCACGCTTATGACTAATATGCAATAGTAATTGGTACAGTGACTATTTAGTAAACGATAATTTACCGGCGACACAACTATTCGGCTTAGTCCGATTTGACGCAGAATATTTAAAAATAAGCATTTTGTAAATGCAGCTAGATTAATCGAAAACGACGCTAACGCACGGATCTCGTTCCTCGCTCGGCCTCTAGATGGCCAGTTCGTGCTTGCTTCTCTCGAATACAAAGGTACTTCGGCCTGCCTATATAAACAGGGCTCAACGTCAGAGATATAAACTTGGGAAACCTCGGAAATATTGTGGGTACCTCTCGTCTCATAACAAGTTCAGTCATTGAAGAAAAAAAATCGAATTGTCACGTTACAATATACTGCAGAATATATTGGAGACATAATAAACAATCTTAGTTATCAAAGTAACCACGACTATAAAATATAGTTGGAGTCATAAAAAAAGACTATAAATCAGATTCCTCAGTGGTCATAATCCGTACAGAATCCAGCCATTTTATATGATAAATCCTGGTAATCTTGGAGAATACACCTAAGATTTTTTTAACATGCATTATGTATAGATATAGAACCGTCAGCTGGGGACCCACGGTCTGTGTGTGGCTTCAACGGTCCTCCGAGTTAAGCAGCATTTCCTGCGGCTCCAACTTGGATGTATAGTGTTTGTAATAAATAAGCAACACTTTATTTATGGAGAACAACTAGTTTGTTATAATACTTGGCAGCAGTCAGCCACCTCGGTGTATGCTCGTCGGCAGCTCGGGCGAAGATGGCGATAACCGGTTAATCCAGAAAAAGACGAACTCTCAGTTGCGCTAATGATCTATAGGTGGCGACTTGAACTTCCGCTATTCAAACAGTACAATTCCTTCATATATATTTTCCTTTTCTGATGTATTCTCATACAGTAGAAACTCAGTAAAAATAAAGCCGCCTTTATCAGTCAGATTTTCCGCAGTTTATCTGTGCCCTCGTACAAATGCGATACAATAGTGCATTAAGAAGACTGACAGTGGACAACAACACTCTAGGAATCTCGAGGAATGGAATAGGAAATAAAGGAGTGGGGATAGTAAACGCCAATAGACGTATTTGAGGAATACCCAATAGAATAACTACATTACGATACGAGTGCGGTTAAACTTCTTCTGATGGGTGTGAGTTTTTCTTAATACGAGTTGAGAAATTATTGGATTGTCGTGAAGCCAATAGAATCGAGTTCTTTTTTGGGTGTGTGAATGGTGATCGGTCGATTTATTGTTAAAAGAATATTAAGAATAATTAATGGAAAAAAACAGTCGACTTTTTTCAGAATTCTGAAAAATATTTAATTTTAGATATATTTAAATTGATTGATTTTGAATCCCGTAAAATTGGATATTAGATCATTTATTTCTTCAAGAGGCGAAAGTGCCTGGCGTCCTATAGAAAATAAAGGAAAGTGCCCTTGGGACTTTAGCTTTGTAGCGTTGCGTTGGGTATTGGACATCTCCACTATAATACTTTCGATTCGAATCTAGAGTTCTTTCATGAAGAAGACGATTCGAAAAAAAGAAATATATAGGTGACATTAGCGTACTTACTCAGTACCTGAATAATCTTGGTTCGATTTCCGGTGATGATTCTATATTTTCACTCTTCTGTACCTCATCAGTCCAACCGCAATGCCAATATCTACACTTCCCCAAACTCTCCGCTTGGTCGTTACACTCTATAAGAAAAAAAATTGTCTTTTTATTAAATGTAAAAATTGTCATTACTATATATAATGCAAGGTTTTTTTGTTCAAGGTAACATTAAGCAGAATCTTGTGTAAAGGCGACAACAACACAACATAAACAATAGCAAGGACAAAATTGTAATAAACATGTTTTGACACTTACTTCAAGTACGCATTACCTTCTAATTATGTATTATTTTATGAGCCCGAGGGAAAAAGCTATTCACTATTAGACGCATGAATTTAAGTTACGTGTCGATTATTCTGCAGAAAATCGACCAATAAATAATTCACGACCTGCCTAAAACAATTTTCTTCTAATATTTTGATAAATTAAATAAATTATTATGATCATATATAGAAGCAATAAAAACTACGACGATTACGATGACCAACATTCGTTACCTAATAGCTGCCTTAATATAAGTAGCCATTAATCATATGAAAATCTCGGACTGGCGGAGGCTTGCACCATTCGCTACCTTGCGTTTTCCCATTCATCACGCATTGAGTAGATAAAATCGATGAAATTTTTTGCCGCATGCGCTGTGTTTATAAGTTCGCCCTGTGTGACCATATATGTAAGTTCCTGGATATATAAATGAAATGATCAAACGAAACACTGTATCGGAAACGCAAGCCGGTTAATGCAATCGTCGTTCTATGCTAAAGACACGGTTGAGCCTGATATCATTCGGTCATTAACGCGCGCGCGAGAGCTACAACCATTCATCCATTCATAAAATGCATTGGCGTTACCGGCGAGTCGCCGCCAACACACAACACGGCAATCTTTCCCGCTCGGTTGAGCCAGCCAAGCTCAGCCTAACATCGAATGTGGAACCTACTGCACGAGCGCCTCTAAATGGTAAATCAGTGTGAGTGAACAAATACTCTCGCCGATCAACGATTTTGTCACCAGAGTTCAACTCGATACAGCGGTTGATTGAGAATGAAACCGTGATCGGCATCAAGCTTATAGCACCTCGCCTATTCCTTTCATTCGGAGGGGATTTTTATTTATTTATTTATTTATTTACTTATTAATTTATTTATTTATTTATTCATTCATTCATTCATTCATTCATTTATTTATTTATTATGGAAAAAAAATACAAAGATCTTATACAGGCTCAACATTCGATATGTACACGTTTACCGACCTATCGAGGGCCGAAATGTCTAATACTTGAAATCCAACTTATGGCTGTAATCTTTTCTTTTCTTGTAGATGAGGCTGTTCTTTAATGCAAATTTGATTAATTTTTCTCACGTTTTTCACGTCACGATACTTGGATTGGCCAAGACTATCGAGAATAGAGATTTAGAAAAGATCTACGTGTCTACGTGGATTTTCTTGTTAGCACGATAACTCTCATAATTTCTCAGACCCGCCCAACTTTGACATACAAGTTGTGTATCACACAATAATGTCTGGAATTGTATTTGACCTCAACCGAAAATGTTGTAAAAATTTTGCGGTGTTTTGAAGTTTCAAAAATGTCAGAGTTTGAAGACGGGGTAGTTTTAGTTCATTAGCGACGATGAGCGAATTTCTTGCATAGTTTTTTTCTCCTGTCATCAGCGCGGACCTAGTTTCTGACATGTATATCGTAGTTTGTGACACCAACCAGTCCGCAGTTTCTGATACTTGCACACAAATTATAAATTCAATGTCAGAAACTGCAACATAATCTGAATTAGGTAACGCACTTATTGAGTCGGAGAACTTATGATAAAAACTAACTTTTAGATAAACTTATACGTATCAGATCGATAGTGTGGTTTATTCTGAAGTTGTTCATATCACTTTTATGGTACTTAATACTTACCTGGTGATATAAATCCGAAGTTACGCACGTGTTTGAGCTTCGCTCGGAAATCACTGAAACATTAAAAAACAACATGAAATATTTTATAAAAATATTCGTTCCTCCGCAATATTCGACAGTAAATAACGCTCTTCAATTTGCCTGTTTTTTTGTTTTATATTTTACAGAAACCTTATTTACTACGGATATAAATGTACCATGGGTGTCAGAAACTGCGACAGCGTCAGAACCGTTTACCTTACGGCTGCATCCGACTTCCCCTTTAGTGTGCATTCACCTCTGGAGACAGCTCAGAAAATAGAGAGAACTGCAGAGAACTCTGTCGATACAGTCTATTACTTAAGTTAGTTTGACGATGCGGGAGTTAATCGGGTTTCGCTGAGAATGTACACTCTCGAGCCATCGGTATACAAATGCCTGGAGCTAAATCGCGTCCGGATACTTTTATTTTCAGTAAAACTTCGGCACCGGGACCCAAATACGTGACCTACCGTTTATCTGATCTAGAGGCAAACACATTGGCCACTGCATTAATCTCCCTACTTTTACGGTAAAAACGTGACAATGACGTGTTATATGTGATGGAACAACATAACCTCTCAACTCCATCGTATAAGATAAATGTTGAGAGGAATCGTACAATTTTCATTGTGACTCGTGACATCAGTGCAATCGCGCGTTTATGTCAAAACATACCATATGGCATTTTTATCACTTATGAGCGGCGAAATGTCATTTGCAAAGCTGTTTCTGCTAACAATGCTAGTCACTTGGATATCCGGCAGCAAGGATGGAGGTTTGTGCTTTCTTCTGTTTACATTCTTAAGTGGGAAGGAATTTAAAAAAAAAAAGAAAAAAAAATGCAGATTGTACATAGAACACTGGTTTATCCGCACACGAAGTATCTTCGCTACTTTCGTTTACGCTTCTCATGAAATTCTTACGCAGAAGCGAGTTATTCACGAATGGTCTAATCACCTTGAAAATAGGTAGTGTTAACAATCAACGCGACGATATTGTAATCGAGGTGGGAAGTCCAGAGGACGTCTTCTTCGAGATCGTATATCCTCCTGAACTCGAGTACACGTATAGGGTTCGACCTGCGCAAGATTTCGGAGCCCCTTTCGTAAGTATATTTCGTGCTTTTGAAAAATCCTCATTATCGAGAATAAATTAATTAAATTAATTTTAATGAACATGTGATTTTTAAAAATGCATTAGCGAAATATAGCTCTATGCTTAATATAATGTGCTACACGTTTTTGTCGTTCTCTCTCTGTCGTTCCACTGCGGCTCGGTCGGTATAAACACATTACCTTAAGGTTATGTGACATACCACGGTCGGTCTCGAACCCACTTTTTTTTTTAAGGGTGCCGAAGGTTTCGAGATGAAAGCAACTTAGGTATGTGTTCCTTAGTCCTTTATGTGCGTAAACCTAATTTTCTTTAGTACAAAAACGTCTGGCACCCTGTAAAATATAGGTGGATCGTTCTTTATACCGATTTAGGCCGTGATTATTAATTAGTATTAATTAGAATACTAATTTTTCATAAAAATAAATGCCTTGAAACTGAAGTACTCCACGCATCTTAGTTCGCACTAGTTTCTCAGTAGTAGTAGTAAGTGTATTTATTAACAATACATGAACATCTTTTTTTTTTTTTACATGGTTCTTTGGTTTATACAGTTTATTAATAATGTCCGTACTGTTAATGTAGGCCACCGACCGTAGTCCTTCAGCCCTTATTTTCTCATTTAAAACGTGTACAAAAAAGATTATTGAAATTTTAGTATTGAGTGGAATTGACTATAATACTTGGCGTCGAGACGCTACCGCGTTTCTTGATATCACAAGGATTCTCTTTAAATGGAAACAATGAAATGTTTTAGAACTCAAGTTTCTCGGAGCGAAGAATACCTCTTGTTCCGGTGGAACCGGCAACGGGATGTAGAAAACCAGACAACGCAGAGAGATTATATGGAAAGGTCGCCCTGGTTTGGCGCGGAGATTGCAGTTTTTTCAAGAAAGCAGCAATCGCCGAAGACGCTGGAGCAAAGGCTATAATCGTGGCTGATTATGGTACAACCTCCATAGATGACGAGCGAGAGATGCCATACTGGATGGACTATTTGTATGTCGAAATGTCGAGTGACAACGAAATTTCTCTGACAAGAAATGTCAATATTCCGGCGGGCTTTTTGCACGGAAAAAACGGTAGAATAATCAAGGATACTTTGATACGGCTGGACCTTCAGTATGCACTTATAAACATTCCAGTGAATCTCACGTTTGCATCTCTGCAAGATTTTCATCAGCCGCCTTGGGTCGCTCTGTAAATCTAAGCAATACTGTGGTAAAGAACAACAAAAATAAGTCCTGACATATTTTAAATGGCTCTGAAAAATCATTGTTACATAGATGAATAACCGGAAAGATCTTTGTTAATAGATAAATAACCGTTCATATTTGCAGAACCAGTGATATCAATGTTCCGTGCCTATTTGGACTAAGAAATGGACAAATCATCAGATTTTATTTTCAAAATATGCAAATTCTAAGTATTTATGTATTTAAAAAAAAACTAGTAACATTGCGGACATCGAGGGCTTGTAAAAATATTGCCCATCGAAAAATGCTATGTTAGGCAGCGTAAAGATATGGTATTTTTAGAAAAAAAAAAAAATCATTGAACTAGATTTGTTCGTTTCTGACCGCGACTGATAGTTTTTTAGTCAATTTATCTTGTCAATACTCTCGATACTAAAATATCTAGAGTATACTAACTCTTTGTACATAACATTGCAAGTTAAACCTTTTCCATCAGTTTGTTTTTGTACTAAGTTGAAAATAAAGGAGACATAGATTTACAACAAAATGTTTAAACACTTGTGCCCTAATAGAGAATCTACGCTCATGTTCTTCCAAAAGTTCGTTTAATTAATCTCGTTTAATTCCATGCAATGTATAGTTAATTTTTTAAACTTAATTCTCTATTTTATTTATATATTTTTTAAGGAAAGTAAAATCGTAGAACATGGGAATGAACAGCAGGAAAATGTTTGTAAAACAGAAAGCAAAATGTACTCGTACATATACCCTGACACCAAAATTTTATTTTTCTTGTGAAACCGTATGAACTTTGTTTATTCGGTTAGTTATAAACGAGTTTATTTTTTTAAACACTTTTACACGGCTGTTAAGCGTCATCCAGTTTGCAATTAATGAAAATTCAAGTAAAAATCGAAGTATCAAATCTGTATATGGATTTATTGACAGTACTTTGAATGTACCCGTAATTGAAGTTTGCGAATCGTTTTCGCTCGATAATTGTACGAAAAGTCTAGCGGAAATTGGTCCGCACGTGGATCGCGAGTTCCGTACCGTGTGAAGAGATGCATCGTGACTGGCCCCGAGGTTAGACGGGTAATTTTAGGTCGCGGCAACGCGACGATTCGAGCCAACTGGTGTAAGGTCATCGCTACCCAGATATCGGCTGTGCTTCTTTTTCGAGCCAGCGAAGAGCTTGCTCGTTTTCCTGGCCTTGCAGCAGAGGTCGTAGAACCTCCAAGCATTTCGAGTGATATGAATTCAGGTACGCAATCTACAAAATTTAATCATCAATGAGTTTTGAGAATTGCTTTTTTTTATAGTATCATTTAGATATATACACCAGATGGGGCATGGGGGCATTTGTATTAATCAGGACTTTATGGGGGACTTTGAAAAATCAGGGCTTTATTATTATGATGGGGTATTGGGAATGATTAGATCTTCATTGAGGGAATGTCAGTTTTTGTAGAGATCACTCGATTCTCAACACTGCGGCTGCGATCAGATCTTTTTATAATACATGTACAGAAATATATTTCAGTAAGTTGTTTGTTCGCTTATTGCTATTTATACACCGAAACCACCGAGTCACATATTGAAAACATGTTACACTTGCGTAATTTAGTTCGAAGCATGTTTTTTTTTTTTAATTTATTTACGAAATATTTCCTTACCTCGTTGTCGTTAAGCAGCGATCGAACCAGAAGACTGGTTTGTATGGGCACGAGTGTAACCGTCTCGAAAGTGAGAAAATCTAAGTTTCTGCGACTGTACTTAGTTTCCGTTTTCACTACACATTCTATGTTTTCGATTCGTACACCAAAACCCCCATCCTCGTAATAACCCGGTTCTGCAAACAAATATTAAAAAGTGACTTTAAAAAATGTACAATAAAAAGATATTTATTCACTTATGAAATTCGTGTCACCACTAAAGCAAATTTATTTCCCAATTTGTACCGATGAACTTGGCTACAAAAAAATCCACTTATAAAAGGGTTTTATTTTTGTGCTTCCTGAGAAGAATAAAAAAATTAAAAAGTGAAGATTTCATATGTGCAGTTGCAGCATCATTTACTTTATATGTTTTTAGGTGTCTCGATTCCCTAAGCAGAAATAAAATTACCATTCGAGAGAAACATGTTCGGTTCTAGGCCGGGATCGTCTGGATAAGGCCTCCAGGAAATACCAATGGGATCTTCGTGGACGTTCAGGTACGAGCCAACACCGTGTCCCGTTCCGTGAAGATACTCCAGTCTACATCGTAAATTACCAAATTTGTATGCCTTTACAATATTCCAAGCATGGGGTTTTTAATTACTCTTACCCGACGTCCCACAAGCTTTTTCTAGCCAGTGTATCCAAGTAATTGCCCTTTATTTGTGCGCGAAATATAGCGGTGGACATTGAGCACATTCCCTTGAATACGCGGGTAAAACATTCGCGCTCAAAATCCGTTGGCTCCCCAAAGTGCAGAGTTCTCGTCACGTCTGTCGTACCATCGTAATACTGTGCACCGGAGTCGCATAGATAAAGTTCTTTATCGGTAATTGGTACGTCTGTTTCCGGTGAAGGTGAGTAATGAATAATCGCACCGTGAGGTCCAACCGAAGAGATTGTTGTGAAACTCAGACCGACATACTTGTCTAGTTCTCTGTTGTAAAAATAACAGGAAAACTTTCGTAAGAACCTTTTTAATTCAACGTTGCGTAAAATTAATAGGCCAGTCTCCATAATATTTACGCAAAAATTGTGGAAAGCTGAATCGAAAATCGTGTACTCACTGTCTGAATTTTTCTAATCTATCGGCGCCAGAAATTTCGGTGACTCTCTCCTTCTTATTCTTGATCATATCCTCCAGCCACGCAAAATATTTTACCAGAGCCACAGCGTCCCTGATATGAGCGGCTTTCATTCCCTCAGTCTCCACAGAGTTTTTAACAGCTTTCATTATTTTAATGGGCGTAACAGCCGCGTGTTTCGGCGCTTGTCCGCAATCAGCATGAAGACCATAACTCGAGTAATTGCTTATCCATATTCTAACATTATCCGTATTCTGCGATATTTGTCTTAGATGTGGTCTTAATTCCTCGTAAGGATGATAGACGACATCGACACCCTCGTCTTTGAGCTGTTTTTCAGCCGCCGCGCTTACCCGCGATTTATCGACGAATAAATGAACCTCTTCGAGGGTGATTATGACATAAGCGACGAATACCGGATTATATGGAATGTCGGAGCCTCGTAAATTCAACACATAAGCGACTTCGTCTAGAGCAGTTATAACAAGAACGTTTACGCGATTTTTTTCCATTTCCTGACGACAGTGATGGATTTTTTCGCTCGCTTTCTTTCCGGAATATCGTAGAGGATGAGCGGCGATTGAATTAAGCGAAGGAGGTGGTCGATCGTCGCCCCATACTTTATCGACTAAATTTTCGTCCAGGGGCAGTAAACGATGACCCGCGGCTGTTAGGGCGATGTGCATACGAGCCCAAACCGTGTAACTCATTACATTTGGATCGGCTCCGATTGTTGAGTTCGGAGGTAGGACAGATATAAGCCAATCAGCGGTTGAGGGTGTATCCGCGGCACCTTCTATCATCAGAGACCAAGCTCCGGGTGGATCTAACTCTTGGGTCGCTTGAACGAAGTATCGACCGTCTGTAAACATCGCCGCTTCCTTTCCCGTTATTACAGCTGTACCCAAAGAACCCTTGAAGCCAGATATATAACTTCTCCGCTCGTCGCGCTTCAAACTATATTCCGATTGATGAGCATCCTCAGAATTTACGATTAAAGCTTGAATGCCTTTTCCCTGTATTCCTCCTACCTGTACCAACTGCATAAGCTCTCGCAGCTTTGACAACTTTGCCGCGCCGTTTTTCAGCGCCATAGTGACTGCAAAAAAAGAACCAAAATGGATAATAAATATGTGTTGCTTCCTTATAAAGAAAGCTTTGTCTCCATTAAAAAATTTTCCACTTTCACTGGTGGATACAAAATTTTGTTACAATATAATATTTCTCAGTTTTTTTTATTTATTTTTTAAATGGGGCCTTTTTTTATTTAGCTTTAAATATCTATAAGTATAAAACGTGAATTAAAAAAATCTGAAAAAATTTGTGCATGCATTTTTTATGTGGAAGAATAACAGAAAAAATCATGGACCAGATTTGACAAGGTAAGATTCAGCTATTGGTTGAGTTTGAATGGAATGCCCCATAAATAAAATATATTAAGATCGCAGAAAGTGATTTTTTTTACGTGATATTAAATTCAAACAATATTAATAGCACAAAAAGATCATTTTCCTGGCTTTTTTAAAAATAAACTCTGACTGAGTTCTATGGAATTGAAATAGCAGTAGAAGGTGCATAAATATTTTGCTGGAGCTCTGGCAATTTCATTAAATTAGTATGAAGTTTTAAATGAAGAAATGTTATCTGTTTAAGGAATTACATATATAATATTGCAACAAGATTACGAAGAAAAGATTGCATCGCTGAAAGTACTTGCAAGATATTGCCAAAACTTGTAAAAATGTAAACAGTACTTTGACCTTTAAGGTGATGTCCTACTACTCGGTCGGTAACGAAAACTGTAAAGCGTCGTTCTTGGTTGCAATTGATATTTCAGGCAAAATACGAGAAATACTGAGTGCATCTTGGCACTGTGCAGTCAGTACTTCTCGACTTTTATTCGAAAAATCAACCGTGGCGAAGAATAACACTTCGGGAAGATTCAGCTATTTCACTCGCACTTATGGCGATCTGAGAGAGACAGACGACATTTAGCACATCATCTTAAGCTCAATCATTAATTTAAGGTATGCATGTAATAAGTAGAATATTCATTGAAACATGTAAAAAAAATAATGTACATGTCAAACTTGTGATAATAGTTGAAATGTAATCAAATATTGAAAACATCTGTGCTATCCAGGATTTTTCAAGTAATATATTTGTAAACAGTCGTGTCAAGGACAACAATATGGCGACCATTTTTTTTCTTTTTTGCGGTAAGTCAGAAATCGATAAATAATTAATAATTATTGGAATTAATAATGAAAGTAAATGATAGTGATTACCTTAATTCGTATTTTTGAAGAGGGTGAAATTAATCTGGCCCCACCTTGATTATCTTATCGACACCGGGTGGAAAATCACTGGAGTGTCGTTTCTCGATCTTTATCGGCACGAAGGAATGTGTGCGAAGAAATATTATATTATTTATTTATTATTCTACAATGAGCTCCGCCGTGTCGCGACGGAACCTACGAAACTAAACTGATTCTCATCGACGCTGTCTGACATTCGAAGTATCGGTGTCGTCGAGATGTGCGCAAGCACGTGAGAGAATCAAGGTGACGGAAGCTTCGTCCTAACTGACGACGGACAATCGACTGACGGACTGACGTTGCGAGAATTATTTTTGCAACTGCCAACCGTCCGTCACTCTAAAAATAAACTTTAACCACGGCATTGACACGGTGTTTGCACGTCCATATTGGTGCACGCGCGATTATGGCGCACGCGGGTGAACCACGAAGTAGCCAAAATATAAATTTCATTACGAAAAACAGAATGCGACATGCCGACGGAGCTGTACGCATTGGCGCTTTTTTCATATTACTCTACTTTCGAAGGATCCAATTGTTAAATAACAACCGAGTTTCATTTGGCCAAAAATCACTAAGCTTCGTTTTATTTTTATTTATGAAAATAATATCTGTCGACTAAAAAAATAACTGTTTTTTTTTCGGCACTTCCGAAAATGTTCGATACTACTTTGCAAATAAAAAAAGGATCGTAAGGATTTTTACATTTTTTTCAAAATTGTTATTGTACGATAAAACAACTGCAATATTGTTCTAGTGGTAACAAAAATGGACATTTTATTCAAGTATTTTTACATTCGCCGTTAGTTCGGAAATACGAAATATTAATAATATATTTTCGTCGCACGCTTCATCACGGTTCTTTTTTTGACCCTAGCAGACCCGATCACCGTGCAAATCACCATAGAATCACGATCGTTTCCACTATAACGGTTTTGTGCAAAAAGTTCACTTAGAATTTTGACAAAACCACCACGTAAACCACCACTCTGAGATTTAAACGAATCTCGGAGTGGTGGTTTACGGGGTGGTTTCGACAAAATTTTGACAAAACCACCACGTAAACCACCATTCCAAGATTTAAACGAATCTCGGAGTGGTGGTTTCGACAAATTTCTAAGTGAACTTTTTGTACAAAACCACCATGATGATTTTGACGGTGGTTTGTTCGGTGACCGGATCTGCTAGGGGTATAAAAAATTTTGCATTCGTCCAAGACATCAGTTGAGGTCAAGAACAAATGATTTACAGTTTCGGTTACCGACTGAGCTTTACCACATCATCCTATATCGCCTTCCTCGCAACACCGTATTGTTTTCGGTGGCGGACTGTTCTCCTATGTTCTCGCTCATTCCACAAGTATTTTGGACATTGAAAAGCCGATTGACCCAAAGTTATTTAAGGAAAACCGTCACAATATCTTGATCACCAGGATGTCAGATGACACAGGTGGCAATGATGATAAAGTAAGTAATCCAGATTTTCCTGATGACTGACACAATGTCTCTGCTTCATTTTCACGACTGCGAGAGCCTTTTGTTAAAGACAACAAAACAATAACAAATCGCTCTGCATATTTCAATTCATCACATTAACTGACAATAATACGAACGATAATCGGCGAAACAACAAACTATTTTGTATGTCATCTAATTATCTAATTTTATTGAAGCAATTGAACCTTCAATAATAATCCTAACCATAAAAACAGTAACGATCCTATTTAATTCACGGAGAACCATAATAATAATGCCATCCTTATTTGAAATGTCAGGAAAATAAAAATTACATTCTTTAATAAATGAATTAAAATATTTGTAGGAAAACTTTTATTCTGATTTAAAAAAAACTTTTTACAATGAAGAAAAAAAAAATTCTTTACAAACGCTAATATATTAATTAATCTTTGTAGATCATACCAAATGCGGTTGTCGTTGCACCAGATTCGCCAAGAAAACAAGTCAAGTCAACCGCAGTAGTAAAATACTCGGCCGTTCAGACACCAGCGACATTCGCTCAACTGCAATGCAACACAGATTTGAATCTCCCACCGAGCAATTGGTTAAGCAGTTCGGCAGAAAGCTATGGGCTACAGAGTGTCTGGTCTCAAAACACAGGATTTTCCAGCTTTCGAATGGCTCACATGTTTCCAGACTGCGTAGGAGAAGTCGATGTTGTATCCGATGCGGAAAACATAAAAAGACTCCTAAAGATGCCTTATAACCACGGAGTGATATCCATGATGGTTTGTAATTAAAATAGCAAGAATCTCTGTAACTAAAAACATGTAAAAAAAAAACTGAATGGACAATTAGCAGGCTAATTGTAAATAACTAATTACAGGTTCACCGAATAGAAAACACTCTGTTGCTCGATGATTTTGATATTCAAAAGTATCTGCTTCGCCAGGCAGAAAGCGATTGGGAATGGCTGAAAAAATTTGTCTATGAGCACGTCTTTCAAAAAGCCAACGACAAAGAAAAAAGATTGTTTTATAAAGGCAACAGCAGAAACGCCTTGCAGCAAAAAAACTTGGTGTCCAAGTTTCTGTATCATTCTTTAGTACTCGCTGATAATAACGACAAAGTAGAGACGCCGCCTTTGCCGTTAAGTACCTTGGAACCTGTATTGCCGGAACCGACATTGGAGGAAAAACTTCCCGATCCAAATCAGAGCCACAATTTTGCTAGAAACGTCGTGTGGACCTTCGAAAATATTCAGATGTTGATTGGTACCGATATGCCGATTTTTGGCGGTCAGACGCATCCCTGCATAAGCTTGAAATTGCGAGACATGAGCAAGCCGATAAATGTACTGACTGGCATTGATTATTGGCTGGACAATCTCATGTGCAATGTCCCCGAGGTTGTAATGTGCTATCACCTGGACGGAATTGTACAAAAGTACGAACTCATTAAAACCGAAGATCTGCCGAACTTGGATGACGCTAAATTCAGTCCTAAAGTCATCAGAGATGTTGCACAGAATATATTAAGCTTTTTAAAGAACAATGCAACTAAAGCTGGACATACTTATTGGTTATTTAAAGGTAGGACAAGAAAATTATTTAGAATAATTTTACAAAGCGTAAAAAGGCGATTAACCAATATTTTCTGGGGTAGAATATGCGACTTGAGAACGATAGTAAAGTCCAAAATTCGATATGTTAAAGAAAAAAAAATCTAGTTTCGATTTTCCGATCGGAAGTCGGAACTGTTAATTCTGGAATGAGAAACGGAAAAAATCACTTGTTTTAGATCATGGTAAATTTATTGCGACCTCAAGGGCCAACGGTCGTTCCGAATACGATCCAGAGCGGGAATGAGAGTGTCATAAATTCTCTTTTATTTTTTATATTTTTATTATTTCATTTTCTTGAATAATTATTTTGTTGATAATGAGATGTTATTTTAAACAATTTCTGGGGACGTCAAGGTAAATGCGGCCGGTTGATTGACATTCCAAATTGATAGATTTATTAGTGCACAAGAAATTTCCAAATAATTAATTCCCAAATACTCAGTATTTCATCGCACGCAACACACAAATCAATCCCATTCGTTCATACAAAAATACGAAAATAATTGATCAAACGATCGTTCCGTTTTAACGCTACAAATAATATACAAAAATATTCACTCAGCCTTTAGACATACAATCCGAAACAAAATATAAAAATAAATAGGCTTATATACGTAATATTTATCGAATGCATTGGCACTTAACTGAAGATACATGGGTTTGTCGTCTGATGACGAGTGACAAACGGATTCGCGGGCGAATCTGTTCCTACTTATAACTCCAACGGCCGGCGTAGAGTTCAGTAAGATGTTGTCCGGAATTGGAAATTCCGTGGCTCGGTTAGTTGAGAAAGAAAATGCAGTCGCCCGACGTCCTCATTGAGCACTCGGAGTCACGCGTCAGCGAAACACAAAATAGATACACAGAAAGATGAACAATAGAGTAAAAAGATACCGGTGACCGTTATTGGGCGACTGATGAGCTCCGTATAAGATTCGCGGGTCTTGACCCGAAAGGTGGGAGAGCTATGGATGAGCGCCTCGCAGATCACTAACATATTAGTAGGATAAGTAAGATTTTGGCGATTATTTAGTACGATCGACATCGCTATCATTTATCGGTATATATTGTTATGAATGTAGAGATTAGGCTTTATAGGAACACACTGTATGACGATCGACAAACGAATACTTGATATACTTCACGGTAAACGTGACAGAAGAGAGTCTTGACAGGACTTTGACTGCGAGCAGACTTGCGAACAAAAGCGTTAAAGATAAATAGAAGCCTTTGTAATTAATAATATCCGCCCCACAAACAAATATCCGGTTTATTCATTCGCTCGGTCGTAACAATATATACCTTCAGAAAGAGATAAAGAGATCGCCAACCGTGAAGGCAGAGGGTCGTTACAAGAGTTTAAAAAAAATGCTATAAAAAACTTTCGCTATGAAGAGGCAAAAACAATCAATTTTCAATGATCCTATTTTAGGCAAGGACGACGATGTCGTTAAGTTGTATGACTTGACGTCGCTGTGTAACGAGGCCTCGGACGAAAAGGAACAAAATCCATTCACCGTTCCCGTCGCGATGCTTCTATACAGAGTCGCTCGTAACATGAAGTATTCATCGGATTGTCGCAAGCAGGAAGGAACGATACGGATGCTCCTGAAGAATTGTGTACAGTTACTGGCCAAGGAGAATCACCCGCAGATTGTGACTTCGGCGCATTATATGTTGGCTGATTTATACGTGCCAGCTGATACCGATCCGGCGAATCCGACCTTAGTCGAGCAAAGCGAGGACGAGGATACCTCAAGTGAATATGGCAGCAATCAGGAAAATGCCGATGTCCCTGACACAAACGAAGGCGAAGTTAGCGCAGATGTGAAATCTTTGATGCTCGCCCATCGTAAGTAGATCTTGTGAAAACATTTGATATTTGGATCAGAAATCAACATTCAAGTGCCCTAAGAATTATGTTACCTATTCCCCATCCCTTTTTTCACATTCTCTCGCAATAATCTAAAATAAACAGGTTAGTCAGGTACTACTAAATGTCATTTTTTAACCGAACATACAGCATTAAAAAATTGTTTTTACATATTAACTATAATAATTATAGTCTTCAGGGTTATAAAAAAGTCGGATTGCTTTGCTTGAAATTAAACATAATGCTACAGAAATAAGATTGTAGTGTCTCAATAAAGCACATTCAACCTTTTTTGAGGGGAGTAAGTTAGATGAAATTGTATCGCTTATAATATTGTAATTAACTCAGCAAAAAAAAGACAATAAGATGAAAAATCTTTATCAGTTCAAGAACAGTCTGAGCACGAGGAGCACAAGTACAAGCCACCACCGATAAGTGGAACCGTCGCAGAACGATGTCTCGCCGCGTTGGATCATGTTTATCAGGGTCTCGAGTGCCTAAAGTACTTTCCTTCGGCGAATACGTCGCCCGACGAATGCAAAAGTCCTAGCGAAGAGAGAGGCGGTGACAAAAAATGTTATACCGAAGAAGTTCAGAATGTTGCCAAACCGTTCCAAGCCATTCCGATGCCTTATGCTTCTTTAAATCAAGCTGCAGAAGAGACAAAGAAGATTCCGACGATAAATAGTCCAAATCATCATAAGAAGAAAGGCAAACAGAAGAAAAATAAGAAACAGTCGGAGAAGAGTGTGCAGATTACCGATGGCTCGCCAAAGGCACTTTTGTGCAAATCAAAAGTCGAAACCTTGCCGACATGGCAAGCACCGAAGAAAAGTGACAATCTCAGCTGGAATGCTCATCTGAAAACTCTTCTTTACGAAAAAGCCTCTTTGATATACGCAGTTCTCGCCGAATACGAATATTCGAATCATGGATACGGTGCTTCACTCAGATACATACTTGCTGTGCTGCGTTGCCAAAAAATGTTGGAGGTTTTCTGCGGCATGAGAAATGATAAATTGATAAGCTACCTCCTTGGCCGAGCTGGCGATTGTTGCTTCATGACCGTTCAGGATTGGCGCAACATTGAGGATCACAAACGAGCATACGAAATGAGAAACGAGAACGAAGAGAAGATCGTGGAGGAGATACTGAATCTCGAAGATTTGGATATGAGTAAGTTTACTTTTGATAAATACTGGAAAATTTGCACGAAATATTTATCGTAGCGCGACCGGGTGTCGCCACTCTGCATATTTGTAGATTAATTAATTATTTTATATATATTCATAATAACTGGTGCATCAGTCAATCAATGTTTTGAGAATATTGTCGCAAATGTAGATGTCTTATTTTAAGATGGGGCTGAATTGCTGCCGCAACAGTTTGAGAGCCTGGAGACGACGATGGCCGCGTCTCTAAAGTGTTACGAGAAAGCTCTCGATCTGGAACCCTCTGAAATCGATAAGAATAATCTCGTGAGAAGATTGGGCAATATACAAAACGAACTGGGAGTTCTTTACATGAATCAAGCTGGTGGTGAGTAAACATTCACACTTTCATCGATTCCCTGAATTTAATCGGTTTCTAAAAAGCATGACAAACTGTCTTCATTTTTCTTTTACGCTAGCGCGATATCAACAGGCCACTGTGAAGAGCGACGAATCACTGTTGGACGATTGCACTTCCGATGTTACATCTCTTCTGACGCGATCGCTCACACATTTAGAATCAGGCGTAAAAGCCTTTGAGACCGTTCGTGATGAAGCAAATCTCGCCCTTCTCCACTCCAATACAGGCCGTCTAATGCGTTTGTGCGCACACATGCATGCAAAACTTCCGTCCCAGGAGCGTCATTTCTACAACAAAGCATTGGCAAGCTATCATAAAGCACTGCAAGTTCTGGGCACGCGTAAAACGAATCCTGCGATATGGGAAACCGTAACGTGGGATTTGTCGACTACTCTCTACACGGTAGCTACTCTTCTACAGGATTATCCGACCGCTGGAAACAAAGTATGTGACCGCAACTCGTACAGGAAGCTTATTATTCAAAAGTGTCTAACAGTTATTAAAAATTATTTTTATCAAAGCTAAAAGGACTTGGCCGTAAAAGTCTTACATTTTTTTCATACTTTTGTAGACTGAAGATGAACTTGAGCGAGAAGTTGTTGAAATTTTGCAAAAAGCTCTCAAATATTGCGACACAGAAACACCAGGACCTCGTCAACCGGTTTATCAATTTCGTGCCGCGACAATTCAACACCGATTGGGATCTTTGTATCATCGCGTTTATCGAGAACTCAAGACTGACGCCGACAATCCCAAGCGCAAGAGCTCGCTCCAGCTGAGCAAACTTTATTACATGAAAGCTGCAAAGCTTTTACTATCTTTGGAGCAGCCTGTAGAGTTCCTTACGGTCCAACTCGAGAGAGTCGCGCTGTCCGAGCATCAGGCGGAAAGTAAGTGAAAAAATTGTTAAAATTTCATGCTCATGTATCTCACAATATTCGTGGAATCGCTAAATGACATTTTTTTTTCATTAAGCTGCGACAAGTTTCAACACCAAATTGAAGTATTACCAGAACGGTTTGGAGCTAATAGTGCAGTGTCGGCCAATTTTTGCGGTTCTCCGAGAGAAAAATGGAGCTCCTGGCAAAATGATCGAGGAAACTGAGTGCGAAAATATGGTTGGAACGAGGGAGGATACGAGAGAAAATTCCGGCGATAGGGGAGACGCAAATGCCGAGGATAAGAAGCAAGGAGAGGACGAGGAGAAACTCGTACTTTTGCTTGAGCAACGACTACAGTATTTATTAAGATCACTTATTAAGCTGTGCCTTGGTAAAAACATAGAATCTACCGAAAAGACGGTACTCCGGCCTTCCATGAAATGCGAGAATCTCGTGAATCTCTACAAACAGTGTTACAGTCTGACATTAAAATGCGGAATCCTTGTCGGCCCCGCTTTATTCGAACACATGTCTCAGGTTTTGCAGGAAATTGAAAAAAAGCTAAAGCAAAGTGTGGAGTCCCACTAGCCAAAGTTTATGGAAACAGCGACGCTGAATCTCTTCGAGACAGGTTGAAGTTTCTTTCGCCAAGTTTTACGTTCCTCGTTACAAAGTCAAAGCCGATTTCAAGTACGCAAAGGATACAAGATACTGTAAGCTTCGAAGTGTTTTTTTACCTATGTAAATATTAAGCAAAACTTTATGATATGCTTTAACTTATGTTGTTTGTGAAGGCATTAATAAAGTGTCGTTCCTCTTTTAATGTTATGGTATGACTTACGGACGATTTTTTATTTAGAACTCGTTTTAAGATCGATGTATCTCGAGATATTCCAGACCAGCACTGCTATTTATATTTTTTGTTCGAGGAAATATATTGTAAACTCGATTATTCACACGATTAAAGTGGAAAAAAATCTCCTTGGAAGCCCACGCCTCGTTGGGAGTTTCATTAGTGGATCGCGTAACGCTAGATTTGCATCACATTCGAACGCACATAACGCAACGGTACCATCATGCCGTACCGTGGCGTTGGATTTCTTGCTGGAATATTTTCGGTCCGATTCTACGATTACAGTTAACGTTACAGTATGGAGTAGTTTGACGTCTACCAAAAGTTTACATTCACGGTTACCTGCGCTTCACTCGCCTCCGTGTTTCCCCAGTCAAAACTGCATTTCACCAACTTGGCGACTCGAGCCAAATTCAATTTGAGAGCCGAAATTGTACCGTCCCACGGGGCAACCGACTTGTCTGACCCCGAAACTTCTACCGAGTGAATTTCGGATGACAATACTGTACGGGTTCAACCAAATATTGATACCTGATCTGGCTCTGATTGGACCGGTATGCAGTGAGCCAGATTCCATATTAGTTTAGGTCCAAATCAGATTAACATCAGGCACACTTGATGAGGCATATCTGCCGAATACCTGATCAGGCCCAGATGAAATATCAGGCTGCCTGATTTTATGTCTGCTCGGGATAAGTCATGCAATTTGCACTTTTTGTGTTTCTTTTTTTTTAGAGATATCACTTAAAAAGGACAACCGTGTCTAGCTGGGAAATCCGGAGATATCGGTGGCGCTCGGAGCTCGAGATACAGAGCAAATGTTGTCTCACTTCTTAATGAGGAAAACGTCGAGGCAAATTCTGTTCATACTGTATATATTTACTCGGTTATATTCAAGGGGGTTTAATGCTACAAACTGCAATTCAGTGGAAACGGCAATCACCGTGACGACTGGACTTGAGGAAGTCTCAATTTACTCAATTCAACTAAACCGAATGCTTATACGAAGTAGCAGAAGCCAGTAGGTAGGATAACCCGAGACGATGATGAAAAAATAAGAGAAGAGTTAACGAGATTTGTTCGGTATAGTTTGGTAAATAAGTAAAGAAATAAAAAATATAAAAAATTCATCACCAACTTTTCAAAATCATAAAGAAGTTCCCTAACACTCACGAGAACGGTCATAATAACAGGGAAAATGACACAGTCGTTTTTGTACACTTTAATAACGGCGCGTTTTGCCAAAATAACAAAAAAAATGACGGTGACCATGAGAAAAGTCATGGTCACCGTCATTTTTTTACTGTTACACCGTTATTATGACCAAAATCGCACCGTTATTAAGGTGTACAAAAACGACTGTCATTTTTTCCATCATTATGGCCGTTATATCACCGTTATCGTGAGTGCTAGGGTTGTCACCAATGAAAAAATACAGTAATTTTTATTTCACATTAACTACTATGGACAACGAGTGACTAATTTGTCGGTGATTCGAGACTGAATCTGACCAATCGTTCGATTTCCATCTACGATACATCGTGTTAAACTTTAAAGGTACTCTTTTTTTTTCACGTTGTCTGTCTTTCTCTTAAGGTATTCCGAGCGTAAGATAATAGTCTTCGGAATTGAATAATTTTTGGATATACTAGATTTGGAGATACTAGGTTATATCCAAAAATGGAGTAGCTTACATCGATTTTAGTAGGGCTTTTTCTGTTACTAATTTTAATCATCGAACCGTAAATCTTTAAAGTTTGATTCACTGAAGAGTGACCACAATCGATAATACAACCTCACGATATTATTTTTCTCTCATGCACTCCTTTGAATCTTATCAACCGCGTTTGGAGGAGTGTAGAAACCTTGTTTAGCGATAATTTTCACGCGGGAAGTTAGTTTTAGTTGCAAGCATCCGATGGCGCTGGGGTTGATGGCGGAAATCTCTGAAAATTTTTCCTAACAGCAAGGAAAACTTTATCGTCACTTTGACACGGCAACTCGCTATAGCCTTCAGCTGCGTTCGACCCTCGTTCTACTTTCTCTTTCTGTCTCACTCTTTCCCTCCTGTACGCCGTGATAGGCTATACATCCACACCCTCTTCCCTTTTTACGATTAGTTCGCTCCGTCGACTCGGGACTAAAACTCGATAAAAAACTCATTTATCCGAGAATCCACGATGAGCCAGGCAGTGACCATACTACGCGACAATATATAGATAGTCCATTACACGCGGTAGGTATATATAGTACCACATAGATATGGATATGTACGAGGTAGCTAACACCGTAATCGACGGGAGGTTGAGGAAAAGTGGTAGCGTTTTGCGATTACCAAAATAGTATATTGTGTAACAAGTGCGTAAAGTAGGTCATTTCCGTATGCGTTGCACATACAATTTTTTGTAACGACGGCGCGTGAAGCGAATTTCCTTCGGGGAGGTTGAGCGGAGCAAAAACGCGCGTTTTCCGAAAGGAGTGCGTAAATTTCACTTTACGCACGTCGACTCTAGCTCAACTCAGCAAGAGAAGTGCTTCTTTGTTCTCCACAAGGGAAAAAAAAGATTTGGTTAGAATAGCCAAGCCTTTTTTCCATGCAGTCCGTTTATAACTCTCTATCCTGTGTGCAATTCGTTTTTTCTACATCTCCATTCGTCGTCGTTGGCAGTGCCTCGCAAAGATCAATGAAAAAGACTGCAGTGGCAATGGTGACTCTCGCGCGGTCGTCCGGATACCAATTGGCTGTCAGTCGCATCCCTCACGGTCGAATAGATTTGTCGTTCCCGCGTTCCTCGTCGCCACGTATAAAAGGTGAGTTTATGTACCAGTGGAGAAACGAGAGAAGAGTGAAAGCTCGCGACTACTCGATGCACCGTCACGTTTTTTCAATTTTTTTTTACGTTCTCATTTCTCCTTCTTTTCCAGCCTGTTCGTCTGTCTAGCTGGACTTGGAATCTCACTGAGTCTTCCATCTTCCTGTCTACGAGCGTGTGGGTGGCTTTCTCGCCATTTGCTACACGTCTTTCTTCCGGGAGATTAGAGGCTTCTATCTCCAGTATCATGTACTGGAATACCGTATGTATCGTCATAGTAAACACACAATGGCGTGTTGGTGAAGCCGACTGCTGTTGCCACAACTTGATGTAGAATTCGCAGTGACTGAAGCAGCAAGTCCGCCAGCGTCACTCAAACGCAACGAGTATATGTGCAGTAGGTATATAACTTTGACGGACGTTTAATCCCGGAGATCCTCTCGTAGCTTATCATACAGCTTGGTATTCGCAAGACAAACTGATAGGCCTCCGTGGACTGGATGGATCGATCCTGTGTGCTCTTCGTTCTTGATCAATCATTCACGCATATCAGGGAGTAGAGAGCTTATAGAGAAGGGAGGCTCTCGTTCTTTTCCTTCGCTCTCGGTCGTGTACTTCACCCTCGCCGCACTCTCTATCCCTCTTCGCTCCGGTACGACGAACTTTGACCGCGGCAAAAGTTCGACAGGAATAGGGTCCCCCTGCTTAAACCTTTTCAATTAATATTTGAGGAAAAACATACCGAGACCTCATCATTTATCCTCTATATGTCCTAACTTGGACACTCCTCGTGATCGAATCATATATTTCGGTAATATGAAAATTCAAAGGAAATATGTCGATGACGGTAGTTTCCACGCTGTTTGATGTGACAAGTATTAAAATTTCAGTAACCTTTACCCGGATAGATAGATTGGGGCATGACGAAAGCAAAGTTGTGCCACGTCATAAAAAATTATTATATTTAATATTATATCAACGCTTAATTTATGATGTGTGATGCAATTTTTTTTGCACGCAGAAATTCACCTTTTCTCTTGATATCAAGTTTAGAAAAAAGTCACCAGCCGTCACAGCGAATTAATACACGCACAGGCATATCGGACATTCCAGATTTAGTTTAACTATACTCACATGAAAATTTCGAAAAATAATGTTTTCGCGAAAGCAAAGTTCTCTCCATGAGAAAGAAATTGACTTCTTAATCTTGTATAAAGCTTCGAGTGTTCATCCATTGGTTGGTACAACGATACAGTTTACTTAAAGCAATCGGGAGGATTAGAAGTAAACACGTTGAACAACACGAAGCGCTATTGTGTCTATTCATACCATTTCTAGCGTTTTTTCACCTCGTCTTTCTTTTTTGTCTTTCGTGTACATCTACAACGAAAGCGCGCGAACGAGGAAAAGCGTCTGCAGCATTCGCATGGGAATTCCAAGAGTTCTGGGTCGCGTTTCTCGGTGAACCACGCCTCTGTTCTTCTTTTTCTCTACATCGAGGCCATTTGTCTCCAACCACGTTTGTTATTTGTGTTGGTCTTTCCGTACAGTCGCGGCGGTTGTTGTCCGCCTGTGCCCTCCTCGTCTCGTAACCGCTGTAACTCGTCATCGTACCCAAGCAACGCTAGTGTAAATATTAATCCGCAAAGAAATTCCTGCGAAAAAAGTTATTGCTGACTTATACGCAACACGTGACTTTCTCATCACGTATGTTACTGACTCAAAGATTTCATCGTAAATTTACTGGGGTATAGTTTGGGCATTTCGTACATTATGTTTATTCTACGTTCCCCTCTAAAATTTGTAAATATCTATATATATTTTATATATATTTTATAAATTCGATTTGTTGCATGTGCGTGAAGCTACTAGATGTAGTCACTTTCTCTTATTTTCATTTTTTATAGATTGAATATATCGAAATGTCGCAAGATACAAAAACAAACAAAAAATGTAAGAAAATAAAAAAACGTCTGATTGAAAAAAAATTAGTGTAATTAATAAACAAATTGGGTAAATAAAAAATAGTGAAATAATAAATATTCGACTGTAATAATAGTCGGGAGGTTAATTCGTCAATGATTATTAGTTCACAATTTTTTATTTATCCAATTTGTTTATTAATTATTACATACTCTGCGTGTGATGAGAAAGTAAAAAAAAAACGCAGTTGATGTTTACTCGTGGAAGAATCGCGGACTTCTTTCCCTGTTTCTACTACTCTTAACCGTGAAACAGTTCGTACACCTTCCCTCGAGGCTCTGCATTTCATTACGCTTTGTCTACGATAATTTGCCCATCTCTCTTCCTTCGCAAAGCTCCTTTATTTTTTTCACCTGCTTCGCCTTTCGCGTTCCTCTTTCATTTTTTCTGAATCTCGTAGGGGTCTTCGCACTGGGCTTATCTCTCTGTTAGTCTCGAGACAATTGAATTGAAGACTGGAGAGCAGTTGGATAGTCCAGTGGAGCGGCGAAGCACGGCAAGTCTCTCTATTCGTTCATGTCGTTCACCCTCGGTTCGTCAACGTAACACGAATAACGAAGAAAAAACTCGGCGGGAGAAGAAAACGGAGAATGAGAGGAATGCGCCTTTGCCGTCTTCGCTGCTCGCTACGCGGGGACTCCTTCGTGGCTCTGGCGCATTTTATATATTACCAGGAGGATAAGTAGGAGATATGTCGTGAACAAAAGAAATACCGCCGCGTCTAGCTTCTCACCATTGCACCGGGTCTCCAGCATGAGAGAGGCCCCCTTAAGAATTTTCCACAACGAGTACTCTCTAGCTCCTCGTGCTTGCAGCATCGGGTCTTATCTCGTTCTCGTCTCGTTCTGACAATTAACGTTTTTTTTTTGCTTTTTCATTTCTCTGTTTGCGGCATGTCGCACACAGAGCGAGTGGAAAGGGGTCGATGATGATATACACGAACAATGTTTTTTCAATTAAATAAATTACTATGTTTGTGATTATGCTTATTTAAATTTATTAAAAATGTATGAAAGAAGGTTTTCCATTAAATAACATATGATTTTCAATTACGGAAAATACTGATAAAATTTATACGTATACAGAAAAATGAACAAATTATTATGATTTAAAAAAAAGATAACTTGACGGGTTATTTATTAAACAATTTTTTTCCTGAATTTGTTAAGAACATTTTGAAATTAGTTCTTTTCAGCACCAACGTGTTTGATTTTTTTTTCATATTTTAATCCCATCGAGAAGTGTTCGAAATTTTCTCTGAAACTTACGTTTGGCGGGTGTTACGTCCGGGCTTATTTTTAATTATTGAAAATTAAACAAAACAATAATTAGATGTTATTATTAATTCTTTCAAATTATTATTATTATTCCATTAAGTAAAAATGAAGTAGAATAATAATAAACTGATCATTTTTTTTCTTACACCCAGAAGCGGGAAGTCCTACTGGATGCGAACTTTTTTCATTAGTCAGCTTTCCCACGTAGAATAGCAGGGCACCGCACATCTATGAGATGCGCGATGTCCTGCATCTTTAATTTTTGTATTAATGTGCCGTGTCTTTAGCACTACTTGTAATTTATAACATAGTCAGTCTTACACCGGGGACAGACTAAACTGGTCGACCCTCGTCAACAAATAACAAATTTAAACATTATAAAACTCAAACCATTATAATTTAACTCCCATGAATAAAATTTATATTAATTTTCACACACGACAACTGCAACAGAGAATACGTTCTATATTTTATACAAGTAAAGTGCGATCTGTTTTTGCAGCGAATTCCGCGATACATCGCATGTGCGATCTAGTCAACAGAATGAATTTGCAACGATTTTTTGGTCTGCAGTAACACATCTTTCGCAACTCAATCGGCGACCTTCTCCACTACGAATGACGTTATTTTCTCTTCATTATTTTCTTTTCTTTAAAAGATGTTCTTCATGCCTATGTTAATGCTAAATACCATTGTAAAAATATTAATAATTTGTATCTCAAATGTATTAAACCAAATGTATGCAAAAGGGATTTCCCCGTTGATATAAATAAATAAATAAATAAATTGTTTTAAAAAATGTATCCAATTATTCAATCACCCAGTTCTTCTTCCTCCAACCCCGGAGGCGGCACAATCCGTTCAGAAATGGAGGAACAAATAAATCAATTTTCTTTTGCTGCGTCTTTTGCACAAAAATAATAAAAGAAATTAAAGCCATGACGTAACAGCGGGACATCCTTAAATACTGCTATTATATAATTTCAGTGAAATCATATAAAATCTCTATCAAGCTAAGAAAATTTTTGTTTTTTCTTTTAAATGAATGGTTTTTTCAACTGTGCGAGTGTTAAATTGATGTCGAAGAGGATGGACTTGGAATTCTGTGAAACCGCAGAGCGATGGGTAGCAGCAGTTTGTTGCCAATGAAATATAAGTTTGGAAGCTTCCGTGGGAGTGCAACGCGAGGTGCGAGAAAAAGAAAAAGTGTGAGAGAAGGACATAACGCAGAGTAGGGTGGGCTTTTGGATTTAGCGCGAGGATAGAAAAGAGTTCCATATGTGTTGGAAATTTGAATAAACAGACGGTACGTGACCAGTTTTAAAATGTCCTCATTTCGAGAAACAGAATGTTTTGGCCCCGTGGCCTCTCACGCTCCGCTGGCACTAGCACAGTCTACTCGCATACTATGCGTGTATAAACGTATGTATATGAGGCATTCTGTGTCAATTTAGCCACTTTTTATTCTGCCCCTCTTGGGTATTCATCATATTAAGCGCAATATTACTACTAGATGAGAGTACTTTCTGTGTCTTAAAAAAATGTTTTCGTAAAAAACATGCATTTACATTTATATTTCGTCTTGCATTTTTAGCAATGAATTTTTAATTTATTAATTTTTAAAAACTTCACGCAAAGAATCAGTGCGAAATATTGTAGATTTTATTTTAAACTTAATAAAATACAGAGAGATATGTGCTCTCCAATTGCCAATTGTCTTCATTTTAATATCATAACCATTGTTCGAAAGTAGATAGGGCATGTCGGATTTTCTGATTGAACGTCTGCTGAAATAAAGTCTCTTCTCCTGGCTTTGCTCGTTAGCCTTAATCTCCTTAATCTCTCAAGATTACACGTCGGTAGGGTCAAAATCCCTTAGAACTTTTTATCATCATTGATTTGTACATACAAGGCTTCCTAACAGTTGAAAGAAATATTAACTCCAGAGAGGACCTCGCTAAGCAGTGGAGCAGAACCGAGGATAAAAAAGGGACGAAACGGTCTTAACGAAACGTTTGATCATCGATGTCGTCCTTCTGCGTCCCTTTAACCCCTCCTCTATTCGGAGGGGTGAGGGTGCCCATGGCTTTGGACCTTCCGTATGCTCACAGTCCTCGCTCGAAGGTTTTTTACGAGACGAATGGCTTAATTTCGTTTTCGTACCGGAAAGAGAAGTCTCGGGCCGAGAGAGAGCGAGTGGTCGGCGGTATGGAGAGGTATACCCATGTGCAGAAGCAAGAGGATCCCGGGGCCGAAAGAGAGTAACGGGGATAGCGAAAGAGCGTCGAAATGCTCGAAAATTGAATCATAAATCGAACTTCATTTGTTTCGGGTGCAGGAACGACACCCCTTGCACCCCTTGCCCCCATTCTCTGCCACCGACTCCGCACCCAGTCGCATTTGTAATCGGTCCGTGGCGCACAGGGTCAGAGAGTGTGTATACGTTGCTCTCGGCTAACTCTGCACGAGAACGAGACTCGGCGAATTTATTGAAAATTGAATTTCACCGGTTCCTTTCATCCAGTCTTTCCTTCGCTGCTTTTTCATTCCTCCTCGCTTTTTTCCCCAATTTCTCTTTCCTAGTATAGCATTGTATATTTTTTTCCCTCTCATACAGGAAGCTTTGTTTTGTTATCAATTCTTTTTTTAGATATTTTAATTTCAGGATATTTGAAATTTTCCAAATTCTCGAGAATGGTGGCCGACATAGAAAAGTTCAGTGCCTACATATGTACTACAACTAAAAAGAACAATTCCAGTTCTATTTTTTTTTTTCGTTCCTTTAAAAAAGAACCGGACAGACCGAAAGTGATGATATACCTTAAAAAATATTTCACTGATTTTCCCTAATAGACTGAGGATCTATCCGATAGTTAAATAAAACAAATATCACACGTTAGTTAATTAACATAGTGGAGAAGTTAAATAAATACGTAAAGTACGAGTAATATTTACGTAGATCAGAAACGAGGGTAATGCGATTAATTATCTCAGATTGCAGCGAAAACTGGATTAGATTAAAAGTATATGTACTTTATCGGCAAGAATGTCGAGAAGATTCTTGAGACGAGAGGTTCTTCGAAAGGAACGTCGAGAGCGGACCGAAAAAGTGGAAAGTCTTAATGACACGAGTATAGCAAGGAGGAAGCGTCGGAGCGAGGACAGGCCACTGTTCTGTGAATACTAGCCAGGCCACAAGCCCGGGGGCGGCTTCGGCGCCGGCGCCTGTAGAGTTATTAATTAATTAATTTGAATCTCGCGCGGACGCAGCGCAGCTCCGGGGCTGCGACCGAGCAAAATTATAATTTGTTGCTGCGCCAAGGGCGGGAGAGGTTGCGAGAGCGCGCGATGTGGCGCTGCACGGCGAGCCACGACTCGAGGGGAAACGGCACAACGACGAGAGCCAGCTAACGGCAGAGGACCGAGGCTTTAATAATGGACTCTATGTGCACGTAACACTAAACACGCTCCCTTCGGGTTTCTCTTCATATACGTGCTGTGCAGTGCTACTACATGTATGCAGTAAAAGCTTGTACCTCGTGGCTCCATCATGTAGATGAGTCGTAGATGGGTTGTGCACGCAATAGAACCTCAATTTCATGGACATGTTGGTTATTCGGACACTAAAAATTATGGACAACCGAATGAACATCGGAAACTATGGAGCAATCGACTTCAATACTGAAAACATTGGAGCGATTGACCTGGACACTGAAAACTATGGAGCGGTTGAACTGGACACTGAAAACTATGGAGCGATCGAGCTAGACAATGAAAACTATGGAGCGATCAATCTGGACACCGAAAACTATGGAGCGATCGATCTGGACACCGAAAACTATGGAACAATTGACTCGGACACTGACAGCTATGGAGCGATTGACCTGGACACTGAAAGCTATGGAGCGAACGACCTGAATATCGAAGAAAAAAAAAGAAATTTTTTCGAGTACGAATAATGTAGTTTGTTGTTAATTTTTACATACAATACGATATGGATGATATTGAATTCCCAAATTCAATTATTCATACCTGACTTTCCCAACTTAATTTGGCGTTGAAATGGGAGGATTGTTTGTAAAATTGAACGCTTTACAATCGAGGACCTGGTGTACGGCTTTAACAGAGTAAAGCCACACAGAGATCGAGGATGAGAGCTCGGACGCTCGTTCGACCATGCAAACGACTTGAACGTGTTCGATCGCATTTCTCTCTACCTATGCACCGGACACAACGGTTCGCCCGGCATGTAATACGCACGTTCATCAATTAGTTCGGGAGCCGCAGGCGTTAACGATCAACGATTAACGATTAATCCACGCGGGGAACGAGAGAACCGAGAATCGAGCCAGAAAGCGGGAAAGCGGCGCAGGCGGTCCAACACCAACGCTCTTGGTTATTTCACACTCGCAAACTACTACGCAGCACTGCCATCGAACGACCACGCGTGTTTTACACTCTGCGCACAAAATACCCCTTGCTGCGCTATCGCTGCTACGCCTGTTCCCGTTGTAACCTGGACAACCATCTCACCGTCTATAAATATTACCAAACACGCACTTCGAGCCACGAATAATTTTCCGTACACACAATGCTCGCCGCTTTCACAACGATCCGATTATACAAGGATGTGCAGAAGCGCCGATACCCGTTTTATAAATCGGGTATAGTAAATTCACCTATTTGCGGATATAGTGCATACTATGCAGCTGACGATTGAGAAATGGGTGCAAAGTTTACGTACATTTATTATGTACATCTGTGAAATTGGGAAAATGTAGAGAAATGTTTAACTTGCTTTTTTATATTTTACTTTATATATATATTTCAGAAAATAGATTATTCGTTTGTTTGTCTCATGCCGTCCCCATGTCGGATTATTCCATGTCCCCTTTATGATCTCCGGGTCTCATAGGGGGACGTAGACTTGGAAAAATCGGGACCTGATGAGGTATCTAATGGAGGGACTCGGAAAAATCAGGCCTCGGGGATTGGGGGGGGGGGGGGGGGGGGCTAATAAAGACAAATGAAGAAGATCTAATGAAGACTGAAAAAGAATCATCCCCCAATATCTTTAACGAAATTCTTTTTTGTCGTTGACCGACCTTTGATTGTTAATAATTTTCATAAAAATTTGAACCCCAACCGAGGCAGGAGATAACAAAATGATAGGGGTGAGAGATTACAAAAATAAATAAAAATGTTAAAAATCGTTTTAAAAACATTGAAAACCGAGAGGTCACTGTACTACGTGATTATGACAAAAACTAGTCGTAGCTGTTTATCTTTAATAAACTTGTCGGACGTGATCTGGCGAGGCATCGTGATAGCATAGTATGTAGTTTGAAGAAAAAGTGTGTAGAGCAGCGGATGCGTTGGCTGGTGGAGTAGCATGGGAAGGAATGGGACGAGAGGTACGAGGAAGAGAAGTAGGAGGCAGGGTGTCGGTATCGCTGGCGCAATTAGTCAGGAACGAGGCCACGACATTAATCCTCGTTACGCTTCTCTGCTCCTAACTGTTGCCTCTCTCTCTCTCACGGCCTTTTCGCCAAAAGCACAAGAATCGTGAGCAAGTTGGCCTGGCACTGGTGCTTGGTGTGAGCTGGTTATTACAACTAATAAGAAAGAATAAAGATCGTTTGGCCGGGGGAGAGAGGTCGGGGACTCGCATAGCTGGTAGGAAAGCGAGCGAGCGTGCGATATTGCCATTGGGTTTCCTTCCACCAGTTTCCGCGAGAGCTTGTCGGCTATACGTACGTGACCAACGCGACGTAACGGCTGCGGCGCTATACATGCCCGTTAAAGCCACTGCTTGGCTCGCACCGTCAGAGGGTTTCGTCGATCTGATATACGGCCCGACTAAACGAGAAATAATTGCTGCGCTCGGTACTACCAAGCCGCGCCGTGAGAATTCAAGCTTGGGCGCTCGAGAAACCAAGAGAGAGAATGGCAAACGCCTCCGGGGTGTGCTTTTGCGCCCTTATTTAGCACTCGCGGTTTCCGTCCCTCTTCTTGCACTCGAAATCAACCTTTCTACTGTCTACTCTATCACTGCTTTCTGTTTTCAGTTGTTGCGGCAACAGAGGCTTTTGCGGTGAAAGCTCGAACGACACGGGCTCTTCGAAGTTTTGATCGTAAATGTACGAGGACGTGGACATCAATTGGCCGTGAACCCTACGTTGCGGTTATTCGGCTCGACTCGACGTGGCCCTTTATATACACCGAACGTGGTATCTACAGAGGACGATACTACAGTGAAAGTCCTCGATAGTCCTAGGCTAGGGATAGTCCTATTCTAATGAGAAAACGGACCCTCCCTACAAATAGTTTCAAGGACCGATCTTCTAGTAGTATATGTCAAGATCCCAGAACAGTACATATATAAAAGGCGAGGACAAAAGAATACGTTTTCATTCGGTACGTACAGACAGAAAAGAGTAAAATATTATTTATTTTCAATCTAGGACATTCAAAATATATATTCACACCATAAACAGAAAATCGATTTTCTATTGCAATGATTTCCTGGTGCGATGATATAGTGGAAAATACATTGAGAGGTTAATCCTTTGAGCCATAAGATTTTTCGTTTCCGAAATGAAAAACCTCATTAATTATTGTCAGAAATTAGTTTGAAACATTTAAATCCGAGCGAAAATAAGTGGGTCGCTCAGTGACCCACTGTGACGCAAAGGGTTAACTGACATTGCAAGGGGTGGGCTTTTGTGAGGTCGGTGCTATCGGGGAGTAGAACTATTGAAGGGTTTCACTGTACGCTATACACTCGCATTTGCTGTTTCCACTGGTTCTATGTCGTGCAGTCGTGAACATAATAGTAGTGGAATAGTGCTGTAGCAGGAACAGGGACAGAAGGACGCAACACATAGTGAACAGGATGCGGGCAGTGTCGGCCGCGAATGAGATCTCGTAACTGAATTATTCTCCACCGGCTTCGCCTCTGCTATGGTACCCTCGTACTCGCTCACTCTCTCACTCTCTTGCCCCCCTTGGTTAACGGGGGTCCAGACGTTTACGATCCTACTACGCGCGTACTGCTGCGCCAATGTACTGTGCAGTATGGTTTCGGCATAGAACGAGGATGGGGACGCAGTATCCTCCATTCTCACTCTATATGTCTAGCCGCTTTGTATGTACAGCGTGGTATTATACAGTAGTAAAGATGCGCGTGTGGTCGGACCACCGGCAAGCCGCATAATAAATTCCAGGTGAAACGTTGAAGGGCGAGAATGGGCCTGAAAATGGGCACAGCCAAACCACTCTTAACTGTCCTGTCGCACGCAATATTTATCATTCTCTCGTGCGCTTTAAAAAAATATCGCTAAAGGTGTGCCGCAAGATTTTTTTCTCTCGCACCCGAGCGAATTCGATGATACTGTCTCCTTCGTATTTATAGGGCTTGCTGTACAGGTTTTACCTGATTTTGAAGGGCATGGATGCGCTTTCTTTTGCGGATATTCGGATATTCGGATATGCGGATATTCTTTTATTCCGGTATATTATAAAATTGCAGATTTACTGCAGTGCTTTCTATATAGTATCCATTTTGTATGCAAACTTTTTAAAAGCATAGGATCAATGAAAATATGTTATCATCTGCGTGTTTTTTAGGAGAAAAATAGAAAAATCGTTGATTAAAAACACAATTTCACGATTGTAGCAAAAAATGTTTTTTTTTTCGTATCTGGCCGTCAGCGAGTATTTTATATTCCCGAAAAGTATTCAATTACCAAGTGCAAATATTAACTTAAGTGACGGTGAGCACGGCACCAAGTGTTATATCAAACAAATCTATGGCGTTTATTATTTATAATGGATATACCTACAGCGTGCGGGATGTAGGTGGTTTCAGCTTGTTTATAGTATAAAGTGGCTTATTAGGTTGTAGCGGTATAATCCGTACGTGGTTAGAGGAGGTGGACGGACACCCATAATAACCGTCAGCGTCGGTCCGCCCACCTGCTGAATTTGTTTATTAACGTAGTTCGATGCAACACTGACGTCAGCACCAGAACAGCAGTGAAACGGTAGTAGCCATCGTTCTATTTACGAGCCATCGTCTTGCATTATTAAATAGTGTCCGAAGAAACGTAGTAAATTCTCATTTATCCCGCCACTAGTCCATTGGTCTACGAGACATTGTTCGAACAATAATTGAGATTGTTTTATTATGGTAGTGTCGTGAGAACGAGATCATGAGGATGTTCGATCAGAGATGGGACCAGGCATAATACGCTTCGTGATTCGACTGCAGAATTCCAATTCCCTTGATCTTTGTCTTCTGTGATACCGAACCGAAGAGGACGTAGAGGAGAACGAAGAAAAGAAAAAAATGTCGAATTTGATTGATCATGCGGGTCACGAATGAGGAACACCCAAGTCCCACTACTCGTCAAATAAATCGATCCATTCGCTGCTGACCTCCTCGTCCTTTGTCTCTTGCGGCTATTTCTATATACTTCTGCTGTTGCCCTCCGATTCTATCCTATTCGGATTCTCTTTTATTCATTGCAGAGGGAAAAACTTATTTTCTCATCAGATAGGAGTTAATACCTAACCGCAATTCTACAACGTCGTACCCTGATAGGATTAACGTCGGTATATGGAACAAAAACGAATTAGTCGTTTAACAAAAATAGCGAAAAGGTGGATAAGTTGGGGCTTGCATTTTGCTTTCTCATGTTCCACGTTGTAACGTTGAATGTGTGTTTGGTTAGAGTCATATGAAAAATTGTACTGCTGTTCTGGATGGCAAAGTCTACGTTTTTTTTTTTTTTGTAAATTCAATCGTCACCAGAGTTTAAAACTTACAGCGTAGCGGCGCAACTTTGTTAAGTATTTTTCTGTCCGCCTGATGCCTAGATATATGAATTCAGATACCTCCGTGAAATTGCAAAGTCTGGGGGCGCTCATGGTATTTCTCACGACGACGGGGAGCCTGTTATCTCCGCCATACTACGTAGAATGCCATGCGATACGCTTAGCCCTCTCATTCTCTCTATCTTTCTTAGTGCAGGAACAGATCTTCAGATGGCGCGTAACTACCAGACCTTGGCGCGCTACTTGCCGACTAGCTCCGCATTCCGTAAAGCGAAGATTGAATTCCGATGGTAAACTCTGTGCGCTGTACGCCATTGGTCCTAGTGAAGAGCTTTGTCTAGCAGGATGGTTGTTTGCGTGCCGTGTACGAGCTCTTAGTCAACAACTACAGCTGCGGACAGTTGGGATGGCCAACTATGGAGCCCGAGATTCTCTATCTTCTCACTTTACTCATCGTCGTCTTCGTCGTCTTCGTCGTCTTCGTCGTCCTCGTCGTCTTCGTCGTCATAGTTAAAAGCCATTCTAGTGACCCGAAACTACCCTGTATACGAGCATCAGCAAAGCTCATAACTAGTTTTCCAGCAATAGTACAAATGCTAGCACGTATAGAAAGTTGTCACGTGACGTATGACAAGGTTAAGAATGCTTCACACATATATGCCTAACCAAAACTTTGATTGGATTCGACTTGTGCATTTCTGATCAAGAGAAAAGTCGGAAACAAATCGACAAGTGGAAGTGGCGAAGAGTTAGTCAAGAAAATGTGTCGATACAGTCGGTCTCGGTTCGGCTTTTACAATGCGTTCCTCGCTGCCGGAGCGAATCGTTTTTCCCAGAGAATGTGAACACCGGACTCCAAATCTACATACGTTGTAGCTACACCGTGTTTGACATTTTTTATTTTCTGTGATGGGATGGAATCGGGATTCGAACCCTCGACCTACCGATGCACTGGTTTAAAGACAAGTATATTTGCCACTACACCACAGTTCTAGTTCTAAAAACAAATAGTATAAAAAATTTTAATTATTGCTATAAGTACGTTATTATTAGTGGTAAGAAATAGATAAATCACAAACGTATTGATAAATTAGAAAACTTATTTGATGAATTACCTGTCCCAAATATCTAGACATTTCACACCCAATTGTTATCGGAATAGATTTTGGCATTTGATCGCTAGGTGGCGTAACCTCCGCCGATCCAGAGCTCGAACTCTGTTCCTTCCACAAGAAAGAAGAGAATCTAAAAAATCTTGAGTTCGATAATTTGATCTTGTCAAATGATTGAAACGTTTTTCAGTATATAACTGACATTTGTAAAAAAGTTAGTTTGCCCAGTGGTTGTACAAAAATACACAAGTATTTTTAAGCGTATATAAGCCAATATAATTGATGTGGTACTCTTATTTGTTGCATGTATTTATAGCGAGGAGGAAGAAGAAGGGGCAAAGTGATCGACGAAGAGGTCACGTGTGAGCTATATAATCGATATGAGTAGGCTTCGAAGAGATCGTATGAATCGTGGGGAATAAAAGGTTTGTGTATGCGTTTTCCCACAGGAGTCACAATACGACGGGTGCAACTCGAAGTGAGTTCGAAGAGAGGAGCCCACTCATGTGCCACCGCTGTACTGACGCAGCACAAGCAGCTCGATATTAAAAACATCGAAAGGGCATTACAAAAGGTTCGATATTAAAATTTCCTTTATTGCGACGGTTTACGGAAGAACGTGCTCCACGGAGAGGAGAGCAGCAGGCAGAGTTTCTCCCCTTCTTTGCCTCTTCTCTGCTCGATTTTATATTGCGTCGTATCTTTGTCTTCTTCTGCTTCTTCTACGCTACTTCCTCTCGCGCCGAGTGCCGCGACCCTTCGTACACTCGTCGAGTGGATTTTCTTTCTCCGTTCCTCAGTATCTCCTTCGCCATTTTTATTATTCCTTTCTTTTCTTTATTTCCTTTTTTCCCTCCTCCGCTACTCGCGCGTTCACTTTTATTTCTTTTCTTCTCTTTTTGCACCACCTTTACTCTTGCGCGACCTGAAGAGTGTCTTAAGTATTCCAGAGTTTCCTTCACTTATATTTTAAATATTTCTCACTCCCAGCTACCTCCGGCGCCCATTCTTTTTTTTCCAAGCTTCGTCGCGGTGCTCGGCTCGAGGACTTTTTTTATCTCACGAACGAATAAGGGCCGGGACAGGGCGAACAAAAAAAAGTATCCTCGGCTGTCTTGTACATGAACCGCGGTAAACGCAACGTTAAGCTCTCTGTAGTGACGCCAGTGGCATAAGCAGCACTCCGGTTGCTAATAGAGAAGTTACAAATAGAAAAATCGTTGGTGGCTGAAGTATTTTTGAAGTATTTTAAGAGGTACTTGCGAGATATGAAAATGCGGTATGTATTTTCATATCTCTCCACATAAACGATAAGTACCTCATCGTTTTATCTTTTCATAATTTTATCTACTTATCGTTATAGCATTTGTATTTCGTTACTAATATATTTGACATTTTCTCCATAACCAACAATCGACCCATATCGCTTAAAATACTGCAGGAATAATTTCAATATATATAATTTATAGTTACAAGCTTGCCTTGCGAAATAATGTTGAAAACGATAAAAAGTTATGATCCAGGCCATATATGCGTTATACTCTGAATATAGGTTAAACCAAATGACCTGATGTATGCTAGATTTTATTTTAAGACATGCCAAGAACGAGTCCCATTTCACCCTAATGAAACTCTAGCTCAGAATTAGCTCTAGTGTTCTCCGTTACATTTTGTTATTTACTATATGTGACGTTTATCGTCTCTTACGAAGTACAGTGGAACCTCACCGAACTTACCTTCACGCAGCTTACATCGGTAAATGGTGGGGCGGATCTGAGCGTTGTGATTGGACGGCTTCATGGGAGAGAGGGAAACGCTCGATCGTTTCGGTGCCCTGATGGGTGGGGATCAAAATAACGAACGATCTTTTGTAGAACGGCCAATATTCCCGAATTCCGAAAATGCGAATTTTTTTATGTCGAAGTACAAATTTGACGATAGCCTCTTGAAGAGAAAATAAAACTAAAGAATACAAAAATGTCGAAATGAATTTATATCGACAAGAAAAATGAGAATAGGCGAAATTGCAAGTGGTAAAATATTGAAACGACGAAAAATCGAATCTTGAAAATTCGAAACCGCGAAATCTGGAATTATTAATATTTCGAAAGCGTTTATTTTCAAATTTATTAACGCGAGAGACCAAAAAGTCGAACGCTTAAAATAGTGAATGAACAAAATTTGGACCGGTCAAAATAGCGAATGACCACAATGTTGAAAAATCATATAATGAATAGGAAAAAAGTCGAACGTTCCAAATAGCTGACATGCCGGACCTTGAAATCACATCTAAATTTGTAGAATTTCTGAATGCGAATCAAATGGACAGAATATATAAATGACGTGACAGGGAAACATAAGAATGTGAATATTATTTTTTAGATTATTATCTGGCTGTTCGACATTTTATCATTCGCTATTTTTTTGCAGTTCGACATTTTGACAGTCTCCATTTTTTTTGCAGTCCGACATTTTGACATTCGCTATTTTGGCCCTTCCACATTTTACTATTCGTTATTCTAAAATTACAGTATATCGGCCGTTGTGAATTCTGGTTGTTGAAACTTTTGACCCTCACCACATAAAGGTACTTTGTTCGATTCTCTTTTCTTGCGTGGCCCAGGTGGGAATATTTTCAGGTTCAAAGAACTTCAAAGCGTTTGAGATCTTTCACAGTTATTCTACAGTATGAACTCACCAGGGTTTGGTTTTAAAGGCTTTATGGGAGGCTGGTGAATCTGCCAGTCGATGCCGCCACGATCCCCCTTGAGCGCACCTGCATAGTTGTAGGCAATGAAATAGTCCATGAGCGCGGAGGACGAAACACGTTGCGTGGGTGAGCTTTACATTGCGCATAAAAAGTCACCCCTAACGGCCGTGCGGACGAAGCGAGAGTCGGCTGTCGAGGCACGCCAAGGGGTGACTACCGAAAGAGAACCCAGCGAACCCGATCCATTGAAATATTAAAGCGACCTTCCTGTCATCTCCCTCTAGGTTATCCCAGGCTATACCTTACAGTCCACTGTTTCTCGCGTCGACGTCCTTAATCATGTATATAACGTAAAAAAAAGAGCAGAACAGTGATATACTGACCAACGGAGAATAAAGCGACCCTAGTCGAAATTTCATGGGATTTTTATCTGTGGAGGTAACTAAGGATTTAATGAGATTGTACCATCATTATTCATGTACTTTATATATTCATAAAAATAAAAATAAATTTCGTATGGTTCACTGCATTATTTACACCCAGCTCAAATTCCCGACTGCGGAAACATGAATTTTCGACCGTATATTCCTTCCATCACGTGTACATAGCATTTTTAAACATGATTTCGAATTCTGCCTTAATTAATTGCTAAGAATGTGAACTGAGTTGAAATATATTTTCACGAATTTCTCAAAATAGCTTAGGTTCAATGAGCTATCGACTTGGCTATTAATTATAAATATCACTCATGCAAATGATGGAACACGTAATTTATGATTTTGCTTTAATCAACTCCCAAAGTGACAAATTGTATAATGAAAGTAAGAGAGAATAATATACCGGTAATTTGAGCACATATGCTGAAAATAATGAAACCATTATCGAAAAAATGTAATCTCAATGGGAAAAATAGTGTATTCGAAGAGACTTTGACTTTTCCAGGCTCGAGCAAGAGGCTTAAAAAATGTACTTTCACTCTTCCCCTTTAAATTCTGAGCCATATACTTCGAGGTAGCGGATTGTTTGTACGCCGTAATCCACTAAAAGTTTTTGAGATATTGATGAGTTTAGGGACGGTGGCGACAATGTTAAAAGAAAATAGAAGCTGTTGGAGTGAGAGAGGAAGAAAAAGAGATGGAAATGGAAGGAAAAGAGAAAGAGCCAGTTGCCACGTTTGAGAGAAAGCTGCGAAATTTGCACAAGAGGCTGAGTCATCGTTCGTTGGTTCGTTCGTGCGGTGGGGAGAATCGAGGTTGCGCGGATTTGCCTTGATGAAAAATTCAAAAAAAGAAAATTGAGTTCCCCTCCACGTGCGCGCGCGCCAACCCCTTGTTTCTCCATCAACTCTCGCCAAATCTCGATCGCCTTAATCCGGCTGAATCATCTTCTTCATCAAATCGCGATCACGAGTCCATGGGCAAACCAGATCGCAGCAGGATCCCATCGGCGCGTTCTATAATAACTAGAGGTATAAAAGAGAAAAATATATATGAATGTAGGCAGAGAGAAAGTGAGGAATCGGATCATCCGAGTAAAAAGGGTAACAAACGTGCGCGTCAATCGAGAACATTTTTTAATAATATATATACATATATATATGAATATATATTGTGCCGCACCCAGCGATCATATACCCGATCTGAAATCAAATAAAGAGAGTAGAAATCGAAATGGGAATATCGAAAGGTGAACCGCAAAAGAGGTCACATGAGAGAAAGAATAGAAGTGGAGTCGGTAAAAAAAAAAAACAAAAATGTGTTACTGAAAACATTCGCTGATGGAAAGTCATATGATTTAATTGGAAATCTGCAAACTTTATTTGCTTCCCTGAGACGAAATATATTTTTTATGAGGATCTGGGAGAATATGGTGGTATAAAATGTGATATAATAACCCGTCTGAAGATAAATATTAATATGCCGGAAAAAGTCCTGTACTCAAATCGTCATTCTCATGAGACATCAAAATGGTTAAAGTCGACAGTGCATACATTATGAACTGTTAATATAAAGCTGTACATATAGCTCATAATAATGTGTGATAAATAGTTAATATAATATTCTCTGTACTTGGTGTCTCTCGAGCGCTCGATAATAACGTTCCAGACGTCTGAAGATTAATTAATTTCGTGAATATCGCAGCCGCACTAGAGGTAAAGCGGCGATGTGTCGGGAAGAACTGGAGGAAGAGAGACAGAAGCCCAGAGCATCAGAGATTTGGTACGGGAACAGAGAATGAAGCTAATAGTGGCTCTGGCAAGTACAGGAAAATCAGCCTTAGCCCTCGAAGAGATCCGGACTGAGGTCCCAAGGGAGAAAAACGAAAAGGAAAAAGGGAGAAAAAAAGCCGCGAAGATGCTGAAGACAGAGGAAGAGAATTGTCCAAGTTCGCGATAGGCGGGTAATGAAATAATTCCCCGGTGATTCCGTGTGCTCTCGGTAAAGTAAACGAGACTCGTTTTCATTTCCGTTGACATTCGATCATCAAGAATACGATTAAAATCGACAGCTTTTTTCGCACTTCACCTCGAACTCCAATGTAACACGGGTGAAAAATTCCACATTATTAACCGTATGCTCAGGATGTTTTCATTACTTCCTAAGGAGGAAAACTGTTCTTTACTCCCGGCTGTGTGATTGCTGCAAACAAGACCCTCGATGAAAATCACGCACTTTTTTTTCTTGTAGCATAATATACTATTATGCATGGACTAAATTGTCTTTGAATTAAAGATAATTAAAATTATTTTAGTCATTCGTCACTTTGATCATTTGCTATATTGACTCCTCACCTACGTCATGAACTTGTGCAATGTCGTAAAAAGGCTTTCGTCCTGCATTGGCATTATTTATCGGCCAGTTTCCGTCGGTTGTTACAATTCGAGGGTCGGAAATCAAAATCCTTGCTATGTACTACAAATTTATGCTAATTTCGAGATATATGATAATCTTCTTCAGATCCTTTTCCGTCCGTATACCGAATAAGATAAATAATAACGATGGTGGTGGAGAGACGCGTTTTGGACGTATTCGTAATTGGCTCGTTTTCTTTGCTCGTTCATCGTTGATTGTGGTAGTATGTCGGGACTATACTGTTACTGATCTGAAAAGCGTACCACTGCGCCGAAGTAAGTACCTCAGCTTTGCCATAGCAGCAGAAGATATTTTCCTTTCCCTCTTCATCCACTCTCATTCGCATCGCTTAATCCACTCGGCTATTTAGTGTTCTACTGTTAAGACCATGTTTCTCACTCCCTCGCTCATATCTCCGCTTGTCTCTCGTCTGTCTTTCACCTGCTCTCATTAAGAACGTGCAACTCCCGTGCTCGATTTTGTTTTCAGTCCTTTGTTTTCGCGTTCAAGATGAAAGAGTCTCGAGACTTCTCTTGCACGATGAGACGAGTAAAAGCTCTCACTACTTGACGCTGATCCCCAGAATTAGTTTTCAATTTCTGCATTTCGACTACACTGTCTGCGAACGCTATATCCAATTACCAGTCGTCTTAGTTTCAACGAAAGATGAGTCAATAATCATGGAAGTTTGGAAGGCACATTTTGTGAAATAAATATTAAACATTTGAAAACCTTCATTAAAGTTTTCAAAAGAAAGAGCCGCTTTTACTTAACGGGCCGACAGTTTGACGTTCTTCTAAACGTTTAGCTACGCGTTTTTTTTAACGCTCCCTCTATTAAGTGGAAGGCAGTTTCTAAGTTGCTTTCATTCGAAAGGGACGGAGTAAAAAGTAAACTGCTTTTATGTAGGTTTTTTGCGATTTTCCTGCGCACTTGTGCAACTTTGATAGCGTTGTGCATGAGGATAAGTGGCTGAGAATAATAATCTCACTACGCAAATACGAATTACACTGCTGGAATCCAGCGATGGCCTAAAGGTTATTTATTTAGGCCCTGTTATAATTTCTAGCTCCGTAAATAAATCAGAGAGCCATATATTTCGCTGCACCGCAATGTGAGTCTAAATCATAACTCGAAGTAATGTTTCCCACGTAGCATGTGCTCTTCGTCTACTTTGACCATATGATTTGACAATTTTTACCAAATCCTTCCCTCCGTGTATGATGTACACTTCGACAACAAACACTTCACAAATTTGTCAATCCTTCTGACAAATCGATATTTTCGTGTCGTTCGCTATTCTTCATGTGTACGAGTGAAAGCTATTGGTAATTCGGAACAGGACTTGAACTCATTGTAGACTCGTCGCATATTCGTTCCTTATCAGCAAACAGAGCAGGGAAACAGTGAGGGCAACGAGGAAAATGAGGTTATCGTTATGGATAGCCTGTCAGCACTCCGTCGACAAGGTTCGTGCATATTACACGCCCGTCTTCGTGGAGCCCATTCTATGTTCTCGCATATTGTAGTACAGAGGGAAACTGTCAAGTTTCTACCTTCGATTCCACTGTGTCTGGAACATTGGAACGTGTCGAGTGCTTTAGGGTCAAGGTCGTGGCTCTTTCTCTATCGAATCACGAGTGAAATACTTACGCTCTATTCTCTCGATTCAGGCTACTTGCCACTTCACGTTGACCCTTTTCCTCCTTTCGATTCATATCCGCTGCTGTCCGTTTTTTTCTTCACTTTTCTGCCACGATTTTCCGGAGGCCAACAGGAAGAAAATCGATGGGAAAAGCTTGCTGAGTTCAGACTCTACGGCCTCGGAGCTCCTGCAGCGAGTAACTAACCGCTCGAGCGAGAATCTTGCATATTTTAGAATGTCATCAGACTTCACCCTGGGTTCCCGACAGCCGCTCTACCGGTTTCCCTTCAAAGCTCTTTTCCTTCTTACTCGAGTGGTGAGGGCGCGGAAGGGCGAGTCTGGCGTAAGGGTTGAAACGAAACGGCAGCAAGGTATGGAAAGAAGAAAATATAAGAGACGCAGAAAAAGCGATAAAAGAATTAATATGAGTTTTAAAAAGCAAGCGTGTTTAATAAAACTTTCGTAATTGACTCTTCATTTCTATCACTCTTCACAAAACAGTTTAAATGATGCGTCAATAAAACAGCGATGGGCAGAATTCGACTTTGGTTACATAATGCAAACCCAGATCCATGTCCTTAAGTCAGAAAAATTAAGGACAATAAAAGATTTCAATATTTTTGAAACCTCTATAAAAAGAAAATTATCGATGAAGGAGAACTAATTTTTGTTTTCTCAGTAGAATTGATGCCAAACCATCACAAATTGTGAATCTTCGCATCACATTGTGTGAATTTAAAAAAAGGAATTCATGAAAATAAAGGTTCTTATGTATAACAGAAAATAGAAAACGTATTTTCCATGTTAAAATGTTGATGAACAAGAATATAAAAATTCACAAAAATGTTGATTGTTTCGTCCACTTCGAAGTTTTCGAAATTGGGGTTAATTTCTTCGCTCGCTAGACCGAATAAGGCCCTTAATACATCAAATGAATATCAGAGGAAATATAGGAGCTGAATAGAAAAAAGAGTCTGGTCGCTTTTGTCCGACACTTTTCACCCTCTGTTGTAGAAATGCGTCGTTGTTAAGGTCGCTATAAAACCGCGAAAGCCCCTGGGCAAGAAGAATGAATGAGGACGGTTGAAAGACTGCGTAGGAGGTAAAAATTCAAGTAAAAAAGGTGCGGGAGGCCCACGAAGGAAAGAAAGAACGAAAAAAATGAGCGTAGAGTTAAGGGGTTAGCGAGAGGAACGAGAGAAGCGAGTACGAAGGAGAGTGGTAGGCATCCATTGATGTTGACTCAGTGGCGGTTGGCACGAAGTAAGGGAAAGCTCTGCGCGAACCTGAGAACCGACTTGACGGTATAAATATGGGCCATTCCATGCCATCTCCAACCAACGGCCGAAACTAATTTTGTCATTTTTCTTCCGCGATTTATTATGTTATTCTTCCATATGAAAAATTCATGCAGAATTTTTTTCAGATTTTCTATTATTTACATTTTTGAATTAAAATTATTTAAAGCTAAAGAAAAATGGGTCGGTTTATGAATACAAAAAAACAAAATCAGAAATATACTATGAGGAAATTGCATTGTTTTTTCAATCATTTATTTCTTTTTTTAAAAGCCTATGTAGTTGAAAAACCAATCTTAAAAATTAGATTGAATTATCTTTCAATCCTTGTTTCTTATGATATTTCTAATTTTTTAAATATTTTTACCGATTTTGTGTGGATATACGTATAAAATAAAAAAATACAACAAAGAAAGGCAGAAGAAATTTTGGTTTTCTTTTTAAATAGTGTTTTTCGGAATTTTTTTGTATTTATTATCGGGGTGTTTTTTATTTAGTTTAAAATATTTATAATTTAAAAAATACACGTGAAAAAAAGACATGAAAAATCAAATTCGACAAGGTAAGGTCCAGCCGTTGGTTGAGTTGACATGGAATGCCCTATATATAGGCAGACCCTAGAGTCTACAGTTCTAGACAGAGAAGGAGAAAGAGTGAACGGTAAAGACTCGGAGAACTAAGGTAAAGAGGGATAAAGTGAAACTGGATAAAGACGGACTCTCCTGACGAAAAAGAAAAGTGGGGGTTTGTGTAAAGTCGGGGAACGTAGTCACTGGCAGTGGACGCAGAAGCAGGAGGATATCGCACGACGGCTGTAAGGGACGGGGAGGTTTTCACCGGCGCCGCAGTCTCGAGGGTGGAAGCTGCTACTGGTGCGCCAACGTTCTTGAGGAAGAAGGTAACCAATTGTTTATAAGAGGCTGCCATGACTCGCCAGTGCGGAGTAAGTATTGTGCAAACGTTGGGAAAAACTTTTCAAGGTTCGCTGCGATCTACTTAACGATGGAAGAGGGAAAAAAAGGCGAAGAGTACGGGGAATAGGGCTAAAAATTCGCGGGATCCTTGACAGGTTTCAACATCTTGGTCCAGGATTTTAGTTGTTGAATCTTTACTCCTCTTGTCTAAGGAACAATCGGACATTAATTCCTCCTAAAGTGTTAGTAATCTCGACAGAAACGTGTCAGAAAATCACTGTTAAAACAATTATTTCTATGGCAAGTGCCTGTTGCGAGTCCTTTCCAAAAAATGATTCGGGAAAGAGAAAGAAATCGGGAGTATAGCAAAAAATAGCTATAATAAAAATAGCGAATCCAGTTGCCGAATTTTAGTCTCGAAAATCTCAAAATTATTTTCTTTCACAAACATGTTTTTCGTGAAAGACAAAAAAAAAGCGAAAATTCGATTGACACCCCCTTGTAATCAAATTCGCCAGACAAAATGTGATAATAAATAAAATTGACATTCTTACCTTAAGGGGCCGTGGACCACTTGTAAATATAATTTTCAAATTCTGAAAAAAATTCAAGTCCCTCCTTTCATCTAAATAAAGATTTCTAGGGGGTGGGAAAAGAAAAAAACGGCTTTTTTTTGGACCACCCTAATAGTCACAATAAGAGAAACAATGACTTACCGATAGACGTAACGTACGATTTTATAGTGGGGTTAATACTCGCATTCCCTTCACTATTTTCTCTTTGTCTTTCTCTCGCTTTCTCCAGTCGGCTCTAAGAACTTCGGAGTTGCTTTCGTTCATGCCGCATTAGCCATGTCTGGCAAGCTTATACGAGATCTCGCTCTTGCTACGGCTACGTCCTGGCACCGACTAATTTGTCGTGCCGCCTCGAAAGCGAATTAAGTGCAGGCACGCCTCTCTGGCTGCCTCGGCCCCGGTCTGGCTAATACGTGCTGCTACTACTGCCGGCAATCGTATTGCATGTTGCACGACTGCTTACTCTCGCGTACTCGCTGACGTACAACTTTACACTCAACTGCCTCTTTGCATTGTCAATATCATATAATTTTATTTAATATACAAATACTGTAAACACAGAAAGTATAGTTTGAAGATTTTTCATAAATAAATACAATGGCAATTGATACACAAATTGAATATGATATTCAATTGCTGTAATTGAAATAAATAGCTGTGTACTATTTATTTTAGGCATCAAGAGGTAGATATTCTTGAAAAAAAATATTTTTTTAATAAAAAAAAATAAAAAAAGAAGAATACAGTTGGATAGATTTTATATATAAATTGTATATAGACTGTGTATGCAGACTGTTACGTTCTGGGTATTTTTTTTCATATTTGATATTCTCACTATTTCATTTCAATCTCATGTTCAAAACTTGAAAAAAAATTGCAGATAAATCATATTAATCCTCTAATGAATCTAGTTATAGATTTACATTCGTCATTCGATTTTTTTTTCAGAATATTCTTTTGGTGTCTTTATTCGGTGCTGTAGGTGGTACGAAGCTTGGGGAATGAAAATTGAATGACGAACGAATCCGCAACTTCCGGCCCGTGTATAGAGAACAAGATTTAGCGCTAGCGGAAAAGCAGGTAGCAGAGGGGGTAGGTAGGAGCGAGAACGAAACATGATGCTTTGTTTTCACGTGGCCTCCACACTCGAGTGAACAGCCAGAATAATTTAATTACGTAGATGTAGCGCGTTCGAGCGTCCCGCTGTTTCGTATTCTTCTTTTATCGATATCTATAACCTGGCAGCCAACATTCATCCCGCAACAACTTCCAGAGACGCAAAAAGGATCAAATTTTTTCAATAACAATAGAATATGAGAACAACGACATGGTGAACGAAAATTAAAAATTATTTCTGTGATGCGTATAACAGATTTCTACCCTAATTCATATTTTTCCAACAGATGAAAAAAAAACAGATATATATGCTATTTTCGCATGGGCAGTTTTTGTCCTTCATTATGATTATAGAGAGTACACTGAGAGGAAGAATTAGTGGAATCTATTAATTATTGAATTGATTAAAGCAAACTGGTTTTCTAGTATCTGTCGTAAAATATTGTACTATTGTCTATTGTACTATTTGTCTTAATTAATTTATAGCAATTACTTTATGTCGGAAAATAGAATATATTGATCAAATAAACATTTTGATGTTTCAATACAATACGTCTATTGTAACCATTATTGCCTGACTAATAATGATTACATAATGAATAGGAAAATAATGTATGTCATGTATAACAATGGCTATACATCACTGCCAGATTTGCTTACTCTCTGCTGCAGGTACTGAATGGATTCATTCGAAATAACAGTATGTGAATAGTGATGAGCATCGGGTATGCTAGATTGAAATAATAGAAAATTGTTATTTCTGAAAAGTTTGATTTTTAACATCGAAAACATTTCTTGAGCATTAGGTTTTACTGGATTGGGTTTGTTCCATTCTGATTATTTTTCACTGTTATTTGATTATTATCTTATTTAATTTTGCTCGAAAATTACCCTCCTTTATCTCAACTTTTATTCGATAATGAAAACAACCGTTTTATCATTGCAGGAAATTTGATATTACGATTTCACGATTCCGATGTAGCAAGATTACATGTTGCTTTCGGAAGGTAAATCGAAATTTAGAAACATAACGATAAAACTCATATTTTTGGAGTTTCCAATCGTAGACACTGAATTGTTTCCAAAAGCCAAATACGCCATCGACAAAAGAGTGAATAAAGTGCATCAGAGCGAAAGAAGGGCTTATCGAACACGATATTTTATTGATTGCATCACGGTGGGAGTAATTTGAATTCAGGAATTTGCGGACGAGTAGATTGGTGAGGAAATGTGTCGTAACAAATTTGCCGCTTGACTAGTTGCACGAGATCGGATTGTCGAAAGATGAAGCGAGCTAGCGGCTGATCCATCACAGGGACCAGTGCGAGCTCGAGAAGTGAAATTGCTCCCGTGATTTTCTTGATTTCCTTGCAGCCACCTCAACATGTGCGCGTCTCTGCGGCTCAGTTCGTTCTTTTCATTTCACAGTAGACCGAAAACTCGGAAAACTCTGCGAGAACGTGAGAACCAAATGGAAAATCGTTATTCCGCTTCCGGGTTGGAATATACAGTATGAACAACTATGGTAGCGGATAGCGGCTCGGTGTCTCGTTCACGGATTCTTCCGTTCGCTCTGTTTGCCCCAGCCGCTTTTGCCTTCTTTGCTCTTCTCTTCTCCGCCTTATTTTTCGCCCTTCTACCCAACCAACGGACGGCACAGCTTTCTAAACAATTACCCGACTCGTCCGAAAGACATGGTTCAACCGGAGAAGCTCCCACCGAGTTCATTCGCATTCTATCACTTTCTCGGGGGTATTATCGAAACGGGGGGTAAAAAGCATCTACGCGGGCAGCTATGCGGAAGAAGGTAGCTCTAAAATGCGCATGAAGGAACCGAGGAAGTGTGATGAGGTAGAGAAAAGTGTTGAGAAAAGGCACAACCCCTCTAAAAAAGAACGTGTTTGTTGCACGCTTTAGGCCTCGGTAAAACGCGTTGTTACTTTTTATACGTTGTATTGTGACCAACGCGTGTCACGTTTTATGTTAACACACTTGGAAAAATGTTGTTAACCTTTCTTTCCGTGTAAAACTGCATTTCCGATAGCGTGTCTCGGCTTCCTGGCTGGAATAGCTATAACATGAGCAATGCTGAAAGAGAGAATAGTATATAACCTATGACAGGGTCACCACAAAAGCACTGTTACATTTCATATTCAATCCTTGTCAAATTTTAAGCATATGTGTAGTGTAATAATGATGAATAGTGGAATTCACGATATAGCCCATTGGACCTATCGATTCATTAAGAAAACGTGTTGCCTGGGCTTACTAAGATCTTGTTTATAAATTATATCAAGAAAAATTTGGTAGCCAAGTTATTGTTTAGGCGTATTAAGTAATTGGTTGTCTTACCGCATCCATGTTTATGTTACCCGAGTTAAAATTTAAACCCTTCCAACACCCTTCGTTGAATGAAAATGGGTAAAATATGCCGCACTTTGGAGGTTTATACAAGGGTCTAAGAACCTCATCTCACTCTGTACAACCTAATTGGAGGTCCAAACATAAGCATTTCAGTCTACATTAGACTCCGTTTACTCCATTCGGGTAATATCTTCCATTTTCGGAGGTTTTAACGAGGGTCAAATGAATGAAGGACCCTCCGTTTACCCCGCGGGACTGCTACATTTAGGTTTTGAAGAGGGTCTACATTTCAACTCGGGTAACCAAGCTTTCTTGGTAATATTGTTAACCAAGTTTTTGGTAGTTCTAACCAAGACTTTTTCTGAGTATGTCATATCAGGCCCACGACCCACTTTAGATGGTTGAAATCCAGTGGGCCTGAACAATTGTGCCTTATTGATACCTGAAATGACGCTGATGCGATCTGAGGTAGCCCGGAGTCATTTCCGCTCTTACATTTAACTATTTAGTGGTTAGTCACGATGACGCCCTTCCATCGTAAAGCACGGCTTTCCAAACAATTACCCGAGTCATTCGAGCGATTACATTCATCCGTTAAAGCTTACGGTGAGTTCACTCGCCTTCTATCATTTTCTCCCGCGATATTATCGAAAGGGAGGGAATGGTGTATCTACACTAGCAGCTATGCGGAAAAAGATGGTAGCTCTAAAATTGCCCGTGGAGGGAACGGGCAAGTGTGACGAGGTGAAGTACAGTGTAAAGAAGAGGCATAGCAAAAGTGAGAAAGGAATAGGACGTCGACCGTCTGGGGCGAGTTACCTCTTACTCCTCAACAGCTTCCCAAACTGCTTTTCTCTCACCCTGAAGCCGTAATGGAGAACGCCTGCGACCTCGAGCCTTGCCAGCAACTTGCAAGAGAGACTTTCGAGGGGTGTCGGTTTGAGCCGCATTACACGGAGTTCGGTGCTCTTGTCGCGCGGCCGTCCGTGTCTTGCGACCCCTCACTCACTGACACTTCTCTACTGTACTTTGTGTCGCTGCGTAAGAAGCGCAGAGACTCAAGGAGAGCAGAATGGGGTGGTAACTACTACGCGATGCTCTTGGGTAGCTGATGCCTTCTGCTATAGGAGGACAAAGTGAACCGGGATGAAGGACGTTACGAGGGAGATTGAGAGAGACCTGAGGGAGTCTAGTTGTTGAGCGGTTTGTCAAGAGTCAAATCCTGGAACAGATCTTCTTCATTTTCTCCCCCTTTTTTATCGATGATACCTTCCGCAAAGCTATATTGTGTTTTCTATTCAGTGCTATTAAGGTATTCCGAGCGTGAGACGATATTCTTCGGAATTTAATAATTCTTGGCTATACTAAAGTTTTATCGTATAGAATCGTGTTTGAAAAATCACTTTAAAAAGTGCAATACTAGCGGTGAAATATATGGGAAAAGATTCCGTCTGCGATGACAAAAAATTTAATTCACACATTTCGTTAGAATCAATGAAATCTTTTATCTCGGTGTATTTGTGGAAATATGTGGCTACCGATTTATTCGATATGCCCATGAATGTGAGGAAAATCGCTAAAATGCCAGAATATATATTAGTTGCCATACGATTATAGGGATCATTCCCATATTTTTTTCTCCAAGCGCATGTTCATTATTGTCAAAAAAATGTCAACTGCTATAAACTCAAAGCTGTCACATTATGGTTGTCATTACTATCCAATTTATCCAAGGGTATAGTTCATCACTCGACATATCAGCAGAAGAATCTCAAGCTAATAATAATTTGCAGTATCAGAGGATTTTATGTACTCAATGATTACATGCTCTTCGGTGATTTATCCCGAAGTAGTAGTAAATGTATTTTCGTTTTCTCTCATTCCTTTATTTAATCTTTCCTTGTTCATCGCGTGCGAGGTCTGCTAGCGCAACGTTCGACATGGTTCTTCTTCTTCTTCTTCGCCGTCACCAAATGCGAATCACGAGGATAGAGCGACAAAAGCAAGAGAGTGAAATAGAGCCCAAGCGCAGGATTAGAGCGAGAGAGAGAGAAAGCGTGAGATCTTGCCAGGGTCGTAAAGAGAACGAGTGGGTGAGGGTGGTGGCTTCTTCTCTCGTGTGTCGCAAAAAAACTACGTGGACAGCTTTACGACAGGGCCTGAGATCGGATCCCAGACAAGGAGTATGAGTAGGGACGAAAGAGTAGGAAAAAACGAAGGAAAGCCGAGTTTTTCGCAGAGAAATACGAGAATACGATACGACGTGGAGGAAAAAAAAGACGTGAGAGTCTTCACCTGGAACAATACAGTGAATAGACGGATATTTTGACAAAGTTCTAATTTTGCTTCCTCATAGAGGCTGCTTTGTTGTCGAGAAATTTTTTTTTTCGAGATTTTCATGTCAGTACACTCAGAATGGTCTTTAACGTCGAGAAAAGTGATTTAGAAAAAATGCGTGTGCGTGTGCGTGTGCGTGTGTGTAAACCTTTATGAATGTGTGTGTAAATGTAAACCTTTATAACTCGAGAACGACTCGAGATATAGAATTGAAATTTACACCATAGATAGAGGAGTCAATCCTCGTCGTTCATACCAATTTTTTGTTAAAATCCCCATGGTCGTTAAATTTTTACGCGAATTTGAATTTTTTCAAAAATGTCTGTTAACGCGATAACTCTTTTAATTTTCGAGATATTAAGCTCAAAATTGGTATGTATGTGAACTTTCATACACCGGTGATCCCTATTAAATTTGGTTAACATCGGTTGAAACGTCAAAATTTTATGAGATTTTGATTTTTTTTCTGCTATGCGAATTTTGGTATCAAATATCGAGCTAGGATTTAAATGGGTGCCAGACTCATGATTAACAGAAAAATATGTCAGATATAGTCCAAAAATGTTGAACGATACCATATTTTCTTAGCGATGTTGTACAGTTTATATTGGGAAAAGTAGCGATTTATGTCGAATAAACTAGCCATATCCTTGTTTCTCAATTAAATTTCGGAAAACACCGGTTTCTATCGTGTTCTACAAAAAAAAAAAAAAAAAAAAAAAAAAAAAAAAAAAAAAAAAAAAACAGAGAAGATAGAGTATTCGAGGGAGTTTCCGAACCGTTCGTCCTTATTATATTTTCACAAAGCGGGCGTGTGCGCTTATTTATTTAAATAAAACAAGGATGCAAAGTAGAACCTTGCACATTGCTTCCTCATTATATTTCGCCTTTTACAAAGATTCCTCTATGAGGAAGCCAAAATCAATTACCATACTTTCTCTTAGAGGTTGCTTTGTAAAAAGCGAAATATAGTGAGGAAGCAATGTGCAAGGTTCTACTTTGCATCCTTTTTCAAGTATATATCAGGGTGACGGTGATGAAATAAAGCTGAGCTGAGCAAAGCGAGAGCGGTCAACATTGTGGATGTTAGGTGGGAGGTTGAAGGGTCGAAGCTGTGCAAAGTGGAAAATAGCTTGAGGATTTCCCTGCTCGGTCGTTTCACTGTCCTCTCGTAAAAGTGGCGACGAGAATGACACCGACTACCAGGATATTGTATGGGCACAGCGAGAGGAGTACGACGATGTGGTGCCCTTCAGTTTTCCTTCGGCCGGACACTAACATCGTAATCTAAATTTTCCAGCTGGATGCGCGCGATAAAGCTCCAAATGGAAGAATAAGTAGAGTTACGCTACGCTGTGAAGCTTCGCCCTTTTAATTTCTTCACCGAGCGTTATCTTTTTAGATAGAACCAACTGAATTTTCCCCAAGGAGTTTGTATTCGGTTTACTTAACCTCATATTAACGTGTGTGTGTGTGTGTGTGTGTGTGTGTGTGTGTGTGTGTGTGCGCGCGCGTGCGTGCGTGCGTGAAACAAACGTAGAATTCGAGCTATAACCGTGTAGAAAAAATGAATCCAGGATATCGGTTGTCCTGGATGGATTATGGCATTTGATCCGATCGAATTTGACTTGAATTAGAATGGTAACATATTTCTTGCAAAAATTTCAAATTTAACCCAAATTAAATACCGACCGTCCTTTTACATTGTTTAATTTATTAAGAACTATTTAGCTCATTAGCCCAAAAATTGCGACAACTAGAGAGCGTACAGACCTATTTCGAAAAATTCAAAGTCTTATAAAATCCGACAAGATCGTTGAATTTTTTCGTTAATTTTAACAATGGCAGGTTCATTTTATCCGGATAAAATTTGTTTTTTTTTTCACGAAAACAAATCTATGAGGAAGCAATAATGAAGAATGCATAAATTATAAGTAGAAATCAGCGGATAATACTTGTTAGTAATTATAGCGAAATATATTCAACTCCGTAACATTAGAGAGAGACTATTAGCTTTGTTCGATATCGAATTGTCGTTTTATCCCGAAACGATAGTTTACCCGCATCGTATAATGAGGGTTTCACTAAATAATGGCGCGGTACATGCGCTTTATAGCGACGGCATTGCGCCGAACATAATTAACAATTAGTCCGTTCGCTTTAGGTCTGTTCTGCTCGGACGCTCGATCAGACTGTCACATAAATTGTGTTTTTGTATTTCGAGACTGGCCAGCAAACGAGTGAGAGTCTGCACGTTAGAGATACACGCCCACGCGACTACGAAGTTTCTTTCGGGACATCGATGCGTCTGGCTAATTGTTCGCCACTCGCTCTCTTCGCGGAGAAGCGAAAGAGACGTATAAAGAGGAGCGAAGAAAAATGCTGAGTCTTTATTTGAAGACCAGATACCGCCTCGGCTCTGGCTGGCAATATAACACTCGTTCCCATCGTCTCCCGTAATTCTTCTCGAGTATTCAACGGACATGACGTCACAGCTGAGCGCAACCTACCGCCGCTTTGGGCTTCAGTTGGCCACTGCAAAGAGCATTTTTAGAACGCCCACGTAGTGATATAGATGTCCCAGTGAATGAAAAGATAGAGAGAGAGAGAGAGAGAGAGGAGTAGGAGGAGAAAGTGACGCAAGAATTCTATACCTTCCGACCCTTAAATAATTTTCTGACACTCCTATATGGGTCCCTTCATGCCACATTGACAGAATTGTCAATTGTGGGAGGGAAGAGGGGGCCAAAAACCAGCCATGAATTCGAAAATAAAATATTTCATACAATATTCATAAATATCACAAAATATCATAAAAGTTCCTAAATATGTCATAAACGCTTATTTGAAGTTTTATAAACGTTTTGGAAACGTTATAAGTGATGTAACGCGTTAAAATTCCGCTCCGCGCAAAATTAGACATTATTTCAATTTTTATTCATTTTGAGAGTATCACTCACACGAGGTGAAAATGGCGTACCTCTCGTGTATTCTTTTCTTTTTACTTCGTGGAAATGAAAACATTCGCATGCGTGCATAAGCGGCAATTTCGCGATTGGTCGACAAAAATACTATACATGCATGAAAACAAAGCTTCCTTCCTCTATGAGAAAGGAAAAAAAGAAGGTCACGAGTTTGCTGACTTGTCCTGGAATGTCCTATAGGCTTTCAACGATGATGCTTCTATAAATGGAAACATTGGTATCTCAATTATCGTAGGAGTAAAATCGTTGGGAAATCCGTAAATATCGGTCCAATGGCAAGTGATCATCAACAATTCACGTCGACGGATTTCCGAGGCGCTCGAATTACGCTCGGATTATCACGAGAAACAATTAAAGCCCAGGAGATAAGTAGATTTTCCGGGATTCGGATATCGACCACTAATTCAATTACTCTAATCTTTATTATTCCTCGCTCGCGCAGTTTCTCCAATTTTTATCGGACATTCAAAAGAGTTTAACGAGAATAATGAATAAAACGATTTTACCCTGGATTCTGTTGCAAAGGTTTCCTCGCTTCTAGTTCTGGCAAGTTAATTAGCTTAGGTGGATGGAACGAGCGACGACCCCCGGCACGTTGTGTGTTGCGACGCAATTCTGCTTTTAAAAAACCCATTACTGCACGAGTATTTGTACTACAAATACCAGGTTAAAAATATTTCTACCTACATCTCTTAACTTTTAGTCTCACCCCAGATTCTGATTCTTTGTTCCCACGCAGTGAACCTTTCAAAAGCTCCAGTCGGTAAAAAGATATTTAAAAGTGGTTCAAAGTCTTACTAATGTATTTATCAGCAACAAATCAATTTTGCAAATTATCGTACCTCTCACCTTATAGTCTTTTATCTGCATGATATACCTGAATGTGTGTCGATTTTTAGGGAAAAATATTAATATTTAATGTCGCTTAAGGGCGTTAAATCGAATTAAGGTAGTCATCCCGTGTGAAGGCTCTGTTTTTTCGATTTGTTTGGGAACTTTTTTTGGCGAATTAAATAAACAGACAACAGCAAATTTTTCACCACATATTTATTCATATTTTGAGCACATTTTAGAACCAGTGCGGTGGTCTTGTGGTCAGTGTACTGGCCTCTAGTCCAGAGCATCGGTAGGTCGCAGGTTCGATTCCCGGTTCCGTCGATTTTCGTCGAAAATATAAATACGGACGCGATGAAGCTCCAGATGTATACACGAGACCCACAGAGGTATTTTTACCTGTGGAGGTCACATGTATATAGATGTAGTCCGTGTTTACGTTCTCGACGAAATGTGACGTAGCTCCGGTGCCGTGAGGCGGACTCGACACCAGCTATATCGGCATAGGTTTTCTGCAGTTTCCCTATGCCCATGGCAGAAATGCTATGGCGAATGCGATATAGACGGAGAAGCCGGATGCAACCGCATGGGGGCCTGGTTACTGATCCGGACCAGACCCTCAGGGGGGACTGGCTACTGATCCGGGCCGACCCTGCAATAGGGGTAATGCCTCCAGACGGGGGGAAATGCAAATAAAAAAAGGAGCACACTTTAGCATTTTTTAAGCGCGAAATTTCCACCCATTCCTGAAGTACACGGCTACTCATCTTCAAAAAAAGTTTTTTGCGGTGACCACGTTTGCTGACGTTCTGCTTATCTGAAACAAGTGTCGAAGTGGTGCTGTATAGAGATTTGTTATGTCTAAATGTGGCTGTATAAGATTTCGTTGTCAATGAACAAATCCTTTCTTAAAAAAGATATGGCACATCGAAAGTCGAAATATCGAAAGCTAAAGCCAGTTTTCAAACATTCTGATTGGTCGTCGAGGGCTTTGACGTAAAGCCAAGATTGCATTCAGATTGCAATGATCACTGCAGAGATACTTATCGCGCGCGTTTTGAATGGCTGTATTTTTCGTAGTCGTGGAATAGATTACATTTTTCTTCCGTAAAAAAAAAGACGTGGCACATTGAAAGGCGATTATATCGAAATACTGAAGCAGAAATAGAGTCACGTAGAGTCACGAATCGTATAAACATGCAATTATCATGTCTAGCCACACAATAAAAAGAAAGGAGTGCGAGCGAAGCGAGCACGTTGTTGCTAGTAATGGTATAGAATTCATTATCAGCTGAGGTTCATCGTGTGTCAAGGTTAGCTGCAGCTAGTTTCCTGGTGTTCAGATCGTATCGTGTACAATTTAATCCTGCTCAATCGAGTGCCTATAGTAAAAAAAAAAATAAACGTTGTACAAATGAGCGTAGTGATGGGTTCCCTAGAGCCGATGTTTTGCCCGCCAATAAATCGTAGACTACTGGCGCACAGGGAAAGAGTTACTAATTTATTTGTTTAATTTTTTGCAAATTATCGTACCTCTCACCTTATAGTTTTTTATCTGCATCATATACCTGTAAGTGTGTCGATTTTTAGGAAAAAAATATTAACATTTAATGTCGCTGAAGGGCGATAAATAATTAATATTCGAACTGGTGCTGGATAGAGATTTGTTGTGTTTAAATATGGTCGTTCAAAATTTTCGTTCTAAATGTGTGAACAAAAACAAATTGTACAAAATAATCCATGCTGCTGTTAGTTGCCCCAAACTCTTTACATCCGTCAGTCTCTGTCCCGATGCGCAATGTCCGTAATCATAGAATTTTTTATTCTCAATTTCACCGTACGAATTATGGTTACAATGAGCCGCTGATGAGAATCTTTCGGAATGGAAATGCTGCCTCCGTGCTATTAGACTTTTTTATTGCTCCCTTTTCTGCTTTTTTTGCGTGCGTTAAACGTATATATGAGCAATTCCTCATGGAACTTGAAAAATGCAAAAAATAAAAATTTTGAAAAAAATTCGACACATCCACGAGAATTTTTTTGTTAATCCTAGGGTATCATACCTACTCGATCAAAGGTGTGCATTCATCGTGAAAAAAATTGAGCACAGCATGAAAAAAAATAAAAATAAAAATAAAAAACGATTGCATTAAACATGACTAATAAAATCCACTATTTTTCAAATAGACCGCTTTTATTTACCTTAAAATTGTTACGTTTATTAGTTAATTTGACCTCCATCTGATCAAAGCTATTATATTGGAAATTACAACAAAAAAAAACAGTTCCTACGAATATTTTCATCAAACATGTGTATGATAGCGAAATTATTAATATTTTATTGATCAAACCATCTGATGTAAGTCGATATCAAAGAAGGCAATTTTTTTAACGCTTCTTCATATTCACACACTATTATTTAAGTCTTTAAAGTAGTTTTCCAAAGTCGAAACGGATTAGTGGACGGTAAGGACACGGAATTTCGGTAAATAAATTGGTGTTTACGTGAAAAAAGAGGTTAAAATGCTAGCACCATATGCAAGATTGCTCACACAAGAATCGCGTTGTATAGGATCAACTGGGCATCGAGACCATCAGAAATATAGGCTCCACGGAATAGTTTTTGCGTTGGATGGTAAGGACATAATATTAAATCTTACCCAAATTTGGACGGACTTTGTTAACGGACCATCGCCCTTGAGGTATAACAATTAATAAGCGAGTGAATTTCGTAATGTCTACTTTCGTTTAGATTCGGTGCAACCGAGAAAATCATTTATTTTTTGTAATACGTGCATGAACAGCGGTGCTTTTCATGGCAGTTTTGCGTGCCGAAAGTGGCTAGTTTCATAGCAGTGTTGAAACGATAGGTTGGCGCATGCGCAGTTCGCGATTTCTTCACTTTCGACCCTAGGGTGGAAAGTTGGTAACCTCACTTTTCACTGTTCGTCCCGCAAAACTACCATTCAAAGCACCACTATTCATGCACTTGTTACAAAAAATATGGTGTGCAACACGGGCCAAAATTAGCGTTTGCGACCCGTGTGATTGCAGCCCTCGCTTCGCTCGGGCGGCAAACCTCGCACTCGTCGCAATTGTCAACTTTCGGCCCTTGTTGCACAATATACTATTTCAAGTTCCATGAAGAATTGCGCATATAACCATTATTGATTCCTCGTAAAATTTTTTTCTCTAGGTTTACTTTACGTCTAATTTATAAATTGTTATAGTGCACAACATCATATAATACGTTAAACATGTAATATCTGTAACATGCCATTTTTTTGTTATTATTTACAAGGGACTTGTCCCGTTCACTGAAGAATAAATAAATAAATAAAGTAAAATAATAGTATATAATTAATTATCAGCTGAGGTTCATCGTGTGTCAAGGTTAGCAGTACCTAGTTTCCTGGTGTTCAGATCGTATCGTGTACAATTTAATCCTGCTCAATCGAGTGCGTATAGTAAAAAAAACGTTGTTCAAATGAGCGTAGTGATGGGTTCCGTAGAGCTGAGGTTCTGCCCGCCAATAAACCGTAGACTACTGGCGCACAGGGAAGGTAACGGTGAGCAGCGTCAGTGGCGGCGTCGGTAGCGCCAGCAGCAGCAGCAGCAGCAGCGTCGGACGATAACGCACTCTCGCGCACGCCCTCAAACGCGAGGGAGAGAAACCCCAGCAGCCGACCTGTGACTTTCGCGCTACTCGCGGCACGACGCGGACCTCGCCGCAGTAGTACCGCGGCAGCCCTCGAGCTAAATACGTCGTCACCGTAGCCGTTGTTGTGTGCTTCCTGCTATTCTCAAATTCGTTTCTTCAGTCTCGTGACTGATCGCGCGCCGCATCCCAAGAATTACTCAATTCCGGTGAGACGTGCTTCTCGTTCTCGGTTTATTCCGCCACTTCCGTTCCCTCAACTCGCGGTGTGTGCTTGATATTCCTTCGTTAAATTTTCCGTGTTTATTTATTGACTACGCTCATGAATTGTGACTAGAGATATTCCAGCGGAATTAACCCGTTAGTGTGGGATTTTCTTTTCTTTTGTTTTTCTTTTTTTGTTGTTATTTGTATCGTTGATCTTGACGATACTTTGGGAATATCTTAATAACATGGTTTCTCGTGTGTGTGAGTGATGTGATGAACCTGTGAAACCCCCCAACACCACAGTTACGTTTGTTTTTTTTTTCAACGTACACTGGCTATTGCTATTGTTTACTGACAGCGCAGAGGATATCTTGATAATCGAGGTGAGAGGGTGCATTTCTATTAAGTACATCTTTTACTTTTCCTTTTGGAAGACTGTGGCTTCCTTTGTGCAACCTTTTTCAATGCCTAACAGAACAGAGGAGTTGTCAATATCCCCATGTAAAAAATGTCAGTATATCACTTATGTCTTATGGATCCATCGAGAGGATAGAAATGTATAAAACACAGCTTTTTAGATGACACTGCAATCGAGAGTTTCTACTGTATTTGACTAGGCAAATGCATTGAAAATACATAGTCAGAGGCTGTATTTAATGTTCACTTCTCTCGATGGAACCTTCACGATATATATAGAAGGCGCTGATATGTGAAATTTATATCTCTGTCACATATAACTTTTACAAATTAAAACTCTGCTTAAAAACATTAAGTACTACATTGTAACTAGTACATTAGGCCAACGTCTATTTTCAGGCTTCCGATGTCCAAAAAAACATTTGTTGTTGAAAGATAATTTTAGAAATGTGCCTTAAAAACTTGGACTTTCCATCGATGTTTCTTTTTTTAAGGTCTGTGACCAAATTCCACCAGATAACAACTCTGCTTGATTTAACAACAGCTCGCAACTCGAGCAAAAATATTTTTTACAGATCGATCAACAGCTTAAAACTCTCCCGCGTTACAACTTAATCATGATACAGGCCTTCGAGAACTATTCTGTCATGTTATAACTCCAACATATTACAGCTTAAACAGATTACAACTTATCTTGAATATAACTCTCTGTTTTATCCGAATATAACAAGGAATATCATGTTTTTTAAATTAATTTTGTAGCGCGGTGCTTTTATGACGTAACAGAGATGTACCCGGCAGTTTATATTCTGAAAGAGTCGTAAGGTGGGGATGTTCAAAGCTGATTTTCTATCTGGTTAAGGTAGTCGTTCTGCTACGTGTTAGTCAAATGAGTGCTCATTTTTTAATTGCATTATTCGTATTAGTTATTCAAAAGTTACAAATATGTCTACGTCTAATGTTGGGTTAGGTTAGATAAAGAAACAGTTGCAATTTTCTTAAACATGCAATCACAAAACATCAGGAATTCGAAAAAAAAAAAAAAAACAAAACGAATGGTTACGTTTGGGCTTAATGGATGATTCCAGCATACACTTTTACTAACAAACATATTTTAAAAAATCCGATCTGCAATTTTACGAATTTGAGTTATCCGGTCTTGCGGTAATCTGACTTTACAAGTCATTTGCCTATGCAAGTGACGAAAAGATTTGATAATTATACACGAAAAAAAGGCTTGGTTGGAACAACCAAGTGCCTTGGTTATATATGCGCCAGACAATTAATTGGTTAGACCAACCAAGTTATTTGTTAGGCTACCAATTTCTTGGTTGGCCTAACCAAGTCACTTGGTAAGCTAGCCAAGTGACTTGGTTAGACCAACCAAGAAATTGGTAGCCTAACAAATAACTTGGTTGGTCTAACCTATTAATTGTCTGGCGCATATATAACCAAGGCACTTGGTTGTTCCAACCAAGCCTTTTTTCCGTGTATGGTGATATCATCGATTAACTTGAAAAAGAAAGTTGATAATTCCGCGCAAGAAAATACTAACCAACTTAATTTACCGTTGAACTTATGACTGTCGCCATAACTCGGGATGAGACGAGCCCTCCGTAACGTTCACAGAGATTTAATACAGTAGTGGTGAATATGTAACGTCCCTTCCAACTTCCGGCAACATCTAACAGACGTCTCGCTGCTCTTAAGGTAAACAAGTGTAACAGTTATACTACGTGGAGCTCCGTTAGTTGTTTCCGACGCAAGGTAGAAACGATTTAGCAATTGCACGCGACGTAACGAGATGAAAGAGCGCGGCAAGGCAAGTAGAAAGTGCACGGCGTTAGCGTTTGCTTTATGGAGTAAAGTCTGGTTGCGTTGTGACTCGAGAAATGCGTCAAAAGAAAGAGCAAAAATCAAAAGGGATTTCTGAGGTTTTTGTGTAGTCCATAGCTTGTGCAGTCAGCCACAGTCTCTTCAGTCATATTTCGCTTACTCATACAAAAATCTCTGTTTTCATGAGACTGTCTCTTTTCAAGATTTTCGTTTCCGTGTGTTCAAAACGATTTACAGCATCAACAAAAATGGACTAGGAAAAGTGTCCAGTTGTATGAAAAATGAAACTCGAAGGACATTTTTTAAAATTAATAATTTGTTATCGAATTGATTATAGTGAATATTTACGGCCGTTACTTACTCAGGACTGGTCGTGTTTGGTACCATTCCTGGCCAGCAAATTACCATCCAGTAGTTACACCAATAACGGAAGATTCAGTGCTGAATGTTATTCCCGTGCCATTTCCGGGACAATGGCCGCCATCACTCGGACAGTACTGGACCGCTTGTACGATCCTACATTTCCTTTTATGCAATGCAGGACCGTTAAATTTTTGTTACAAAAAGAATAAACATAAGTTCCCTTTGCCCTCATTTAAAAGTAAAGACGAGTCTGCTCGGAAAATAGTTAAGTCTATGGGTAGACCAGTTGGGTGTGTTGTATATGTATGAGAACGAGGAAGGAATTCGATTAAAGTCTAATTTCCGTGTATAACACAATATAATTCTGCTTTCTTTTTCTCTTCTTGTTTTTACCTCCTCTCTGTACTTGCTTTGTAATACCGTAGGATGTGGGAAAAACAGAAATCGAAGGGGTATCGAGATGTTGGCCAATGCAGCATGACGATTTTCAGGCTTCCACGTAGTGATCTTTGGGTGGAAAGTTGTAACGAAAAAGAGAGAACACAGGCGAAATTCCTTGCTATCTCCGTCGCATTACGCTTCTACACTCGCATTTCTTCCAAGTCTCGATGTTAACGAGAGAAAGAGTCGGTGGTTGAAGCTGAGGGAGGAGCAGCTTGTGAACTTTTCTGTAATCGTATTGCCAGGACTATTGTTTTGCTCGGAGGAAGTGAAACAGGGCGCCGGTGTGTTCCACGAGAGACAAGAAACGGAGAGATCGTCTTCGCTTTCTTTCCTTTTTTGCCAGTCTTAAAGTGAGAAAGACGGGTAGCAATTGAGAGAAAAAGGGGAGAAGAGCCCTTGGCTAGCTTCTTCATCCTCGTAACTAACGAACTCTCGTTCGCTACCGTACTACTGGCTACACCAGTCGCAAGCTTGCCTTGCTTGAACACGTGCGGAATCCGATAGAGATATCGCTTCTCAATACATATATCGGCAAGAGATATCTATACCCACTGTAAACCCACCACATATCTTTCTTTCCATCGAGGGAAGTAGCAAACAAATCGAATTATTCGATTCCCAGAATCGATTATATTGAACAAAAAGGAAACTGCTTACAAGATAGGAACACATCTTATCTGTACATAGAACTACATTTTTTATAGGAAAATAACAACGTTGCTTGTTTTTCTTTCTGAGAACCGTACATCTGTGTGTAATAAATTACTCGGAAAAAATAACAATAAAAATAACATTGGAAAAAAGTAGACGGATAAAAAGGGGCTGATAATACATGAACACAAATGCCAAGGTATTACAAGTGAACGTTGAAGTCTTTCCAATTTTGCCTCGCTTTTGTGAGACTCACTTGAAAAACGTACAATAAAATACTCGGACGAACTGTATACTGCACTAAATTTTTAATTCTACGAAAACAAACTTGGCCCAATAACATACAGTTGTTCATGCGTATCACAGTTTAACAAGAAATAGCATAAGACATTTAAAAAAGAGTAGCAATGTCAATAGGGGGATTTAGCCCCTCCTCCTCAAATCCCCAGCGGGATTTTGTCGCTTCACCCCACGGAAACTCTGCCCCTCGATCCCGCACACTCACACGCACACACGCACACACACACACACAATTTGCGAATTTACTAATCATACACAGCAATGACCCTGCGGTACTTCATTTCAACACAAACCAAAGAATAATTTATATAACTTCTGTTTCTATTCGTCCACGGTTTTTTTGTCATTATAATCACCACCTTTAAGCTTTCCATTTTATAGCGCTCGCGCTATAAAATGGAAAGCTCCTCTTCTTACTGGAATTACTGGTTTTTTACACACACACACACACACACAATACACACACGCCTTGAAGATAACATTTTTGAATTCTGACTCCCTAATAGGAGTAAAATATTATTTGATCATAATATGTTATTAATTAAAACACAGTCCTAATTACAACAGTATTATTAACATTTTTATTTCCATCCTCCATTATTAACTTATGATTTTTTTTGCGATTTTCTTTTTCCACGCATATATTGTCCATCGAATAGTTTTCCGAGATATTTTCTCTGTGGATTGTTTTTCCAAGAATATTTTTGGTGGATCCCGTTTCTAAAGGTAATGGTGCTTGCCTATTTCTGGCTGTACGTATGTGGTAAAAGTGAATCTTTGTTTGATAGGGGTAGCGTTCGAAGAGTCGGATGGATATTGAATTGCGTATACATTGTGCGTCAAAAAGTGGAATAGTGCAACTGCGGCAGACGGTGTAAAGTGAATGTTTTATTGGATAGCCGGTGATGGGGAGTGTGTACTGGTGTGTTCACGCGGCCGGGTTGTTTTGTAAATCCGAGGCCATAGTGGCCGTAGAGAGGTAGAGAGGGTAAGTGAAGCGTCAGAATACATAGGGTTTTTCTACTTTTTACTTCTCTTCATGCCGCTGATTCGCGGCAGGCCTGCGCTCGTCTAGTTCCAGCCATATCACATCGCGTTCGCAGAACCATAACTGAAAAAGTTTTTCACTTTTTTATTCAAACATTATTTAAAGCTCGGGTGCTGCGCTCTCGCGCTCTCGGAGCAAAGTATTATCGAGTTTTTATAACTTTCATCACCCCCTCCCCCGTGTATACGCCATCTCGCCCGGAATACGTCCGGCATATTGAGTCTGTGGCTCTCTCGGGTCTCAGAATGTGGTGGTTCTCCACAACCGCAGTCAACCATCCGGGTTTTGTTACATTCACTTCTCTTTTTCCCTTCCCAGCATCCTCCCTTCTTTGAGCTTTTCTCATTCATCATGATTTATAAAAAATTGTACAATACAATATGAGTTCCCTATACGGGGATTCATCCGTGGAGTCATATGTGGGCGCATGTGTGCACTCATATGTGGACTCATATATGGAATCATGTGGACTCATATATGGAATCATGTGAACTCATATGTGGAATCATATGTGGAATCATATGTGGAATCATGTGGACTCAAGATTACGCACATGTGGACCCATGATTACTCACGTGTGGGCCCATGAGAACTCATGTGGAATCATATGTGAACTTATATGTGGGTTCATATGTGAAATTGAAAATACGGAAATCATATTCAGAAATAATGTTTACGATGTGTTTGCGCTATTAGTGTAAAAATCTTTTATTATTACCGAACCGATGACCGTGGGTCTAAAATTACGTACACCAGGGAAACAATTTCCATACTTCCATCCGCATAAATTTGATTGAAATCGATTTTGTCATTAATATTCAATGAGAGTTACTTTTTTTACGGATGACACAAATGGCAAAGACATTTCAATCTGTCGAACTGAACCTTTCTCCACCAGTCCAGTTACATCCTAGATTCGTTGATATCTTCTTCGACGAGATTCGCCAAAGAGATAAAGAATTTTGTATAATAAAATAACTAAATTGGATTAAACTTATACAATTCGAGGACGACCTGATTGAACGGTATTGAACTGAAATTCAGTATGCAAGTGGAGCAATTACTGCTCTGCTATTGTGATAAAATTGATTTAAATCGACAGGCATGAAAATTTTACCAGTTAATTTTTATTTTTTTTATACGGAAGGATGTAAACTACGTAGCTCGTTCAAGTTTTATGCCACTAAATTGAAACTCTGCATAAATGAAATTGGATCTAACAAGAGATGGTTGGTATTCAGTTTGCCGAGAATTAACAACGCACTGAGAATAAAAAATCGAGTGAATCAACCAAATTAGCGATTGCGGGTCCCCACAAAAAATATTAACATGATTGAAAGGAATACCCAGTTGATATAACGATGAGTTCTGTACTGAATTTTGGAAATCCTGTTAAATTTTATTAAAAATAAAAATATTCGGCTGGGTTGAAACTAAATTAATTCGATTATTATGTGGGAACAAAAGAGTATTGTTAAGTTTTTAAAAAAAGTTAAATTTAACTAGCGGTGCATTGAAAATTTCACTTAAATAATATCGTTTTTCACATTGCTTTTTTTTTCTCATATTTTCAGCTTTCGCGATTTACATAGCGCGAAAAAATCTACAAAAACGCAATTCCGTAAATATAGTACGATAAAAAATTCGAAAAGGTCCGCAGATTTTACTACACTACTACTCTTAAGTAGAAGCAGTGCAATCTGGCTAATTATAAGAAGTTTCTAGGAGGATTGAAAAAAAGTTGCTCAACTGGCATAGATTGTCGGACATGGAGATTTGCAGTATAACAGCGGATTGTTACGATTCATGGTAATGTAGTGTATCCGAGTTCATGGGGCTAGAGATATATTTACATGGTGAACGTTGCAAGAGAGACCAGCAGCACAGTTATGGTGTCGACCTTCCGACTTTAAATAATGTGTGGACCCTCGTAAAGCGTAAAAACATTGCGAAACTTTTCCAGGGTGGTTTCGCTGTATATCGCGCTAGCTGCGCGACCGAACGCCCTGCGGTAACCCGAGCCGACGTCGTAAACATTGGAATTAACTCTAATTAAAATTTTTTACATGTCTGGAACGCGATAGTTCCCTTCCCCAGTGCAAACGACAGGCGGTGCGCCTACATTGTGGGGGCGCAAACCGGCGATCGGTGGCTTTCCGGTTAATTTCCCAGAGCATGAAACGTTACTCCGGTTTAGGTGAATTAAACAGCGAAATATAAATAACGCATAACATAGAGTCAATTTGTCATTCGCTCGAATGGCAACTCGACAGCTAATAATCCTTTCACTGTCTACATTTTTACCACTTCACTTTCATGCTTGTGGCTTTCGGCCAAGTTAGCAATGGAACTTTGGACACCGCATCGCTGTAACACTCAAATTAGAGTGCCAAGTCAAGAAGGCGCTAGAGAAGTTATTATTATTAGAACAGGTGAAATGGTAAACGAAGTAATGAAAATACAAAACAGACTGTAATTTAGCACACAATACATATTTCGCCTGTGGAATAGAATACAAATTTTACAACCCAGATATCTGTGGGGTTTTGTTGGGAAATTTAGATTTTAAGCATTCTTTTCCCTCTAAAAAATAGATTTAGAATGCTCAAAAAAAAAATGTACTTTTTTCTAAACTAAAACTTGAAATTTTTACATGCATCTATATACATTTTATAATAAATCGCAATAATGAAAACGTGGCAATTGCTCTACTTCCATGCGAAATTTCAGCTCGATCGATCGGTCAATTTTTTTGTTATAGCCAATTGAATTTTTGAAGCTCCGAAAAGCTATCTCTCTGAGGAATTCGAAAAATGAATATCATAAAAGAAAATAACGCATCATAAAAATAAAAAAAACGTTTGTATAGATGCGTTGACCAGTGAATGGGAGATGACCGAATCGTTGGATAAAAAAAAACATTGTAGAGTGAAATGAAATAAAAAGTAATATTTTTTGTGCGGATACGGGAGGGTTGGAAGTGAAGTCGGAGACTCGATGGACAGTAGCCACTAGAGGCTCGTTCTTTCCCCCCTTTCTCTCTTTCACTCATACGTCCGCATGTGTGTGTGTGTGTGTGTATGTTCTGGACGGATCACTAACCACGCGTGACCGTTTATATCCCAGTGCTGCCCGCGCCAGGCTGCTTTTGCTTGCGCTCACTCGCTTTACTACACTCTCGCTCCCGTTTCTATTCTCGTTTCCGCGAAAACACGATGCGTCAGTGCTTTGACTCGAAGACCGACAGAATTCCGCCGAGTGACAGAGAGAGAGACAACAAGAAAGAAAAAAAAAAGAAAAACTGTTGTGATAGAATAAACGAAAGCCTATGGCGCTTGGGTCTGCGATGCCAATACCACTGAAACAGCTGTTTATTGCACCCACTTCACATATGGTACTAGCGTCAACGTAATGTACCGTGCAAATTCTTCGTTCTCTGACTGTCGCGGTTTGACATACTGGGATGGGCAACACAAGAGTTTCGTAACTCTCTAAACGTGTCCATCATGTATGAAACGAAGACTTTCATTTATGAATACTCTGACAAATTTCATTTATTCAAGTTTGTCAAGTACGTTTTGATAAGTTAACTTGCTATGAAATTTGCAATTGATATGTCGACTCTCCGACGTTTTGTGAAAACTCTCACTCTTGAATCAACTGAGTTATACATTAGTTTTCAATGTAGTTAATTAAAAGCTTTAAGTTACAATTTTCAATTTAACGTGATGTGCTACACATTTTTTTCGTTCTCTCTCGCTGTACAGTGAAAGGTGAGGTTACAAATTGTTATTTCAGGATGGCTGAAGTTTGTTAGGGGTGGTGTATGGAAAAATACTCGATGGAGGGGTTTTTTCTTGGATATTCGGAGAGCACATAAAAAGCACATAAATACTGTATATTCAAATTCTTGGATATCGAAAAAATAGACTAAATTGTTATTTAAGGGTGGCGGAGGTCGTTAGGGGTGGTATCTGGAAAAATACTCGATGAAATAAAAAGCACATAATTCCCATGTAATTTATTTACGGGTTGACGTACATATAGTGTGTACTCCGCTAGTTTCACACAATGCTAGCAGAGCATTTTTGAAATTGATTTTCAAAAAAAAATAAAATAGCACAAAAATTTTTGATTCGGGATGAAATTAGCACATAAAAAGCACATTATTTCTAGATATAGAAAAGTCATGTTTTCCAACTTTGCTCTGCTAGGTTTATACGGGTCCTAGAACGAAACAGTATTTCAATACTGCCATGAAATTGGCCACTTTCATTTCGCAAAACTGTCATGAAAAAACACCGCTTTTCATACACGTGTTACAAAAAAATCTTTGAAATCTTACCTCTATATTTGCCAGTACTGTTGAAGAGCTGTTGATTGCACCCACATCCGATGTATACCTTTGAAGTCAAGGTAAACGTAGCATGCATATTCGCTTACTGTATCCCTTGGTTCGATTCGACGTGCCGATGTAGGCGACACACGTGAGTATAATGCAGCAACACAATTATCGTAACTGGCTGAAGGCGTCTGTCAGGCGTAGAGTGAATCGAGGGGGGAGCGCGCATACAGCCCGTATAATTCATTCCAATCGCTGCATGCCGTTCGTATCCACGAGTCTGCAAATCCAATTCGTATTTAATCTTCCCTCTCGAGACGTACACTACGAAATTGGCTGCTAGTAGATACAGGTCATCTCGTTCAGTTACTCGAGTTTGGAAACAGTGTAATTTCATTCATGACACTATCCCCGTTGGTTTCACTGTACATTCCGTCGCAGAGTGGCTTTCCGCATAAATACCAGAATTCGCTGTGGACTACCTTCACTAAAATGTCTTCGGTAGAGATTCTCGTCTTCTCTCCGTTAGAGCTCTGCTAGGGTTACAGAGAAGAGGGGAGAGTTACGCGCCCGATCGGCCAGCACCTATTCGAATACTATTTGAATTTTGATCACACACTCGAGTCGTAATTTACATATGTAAACACGCTTGGTGCGATACACGCGATAGATGCATCATTGAGTCGAGGGAAGGGAGAGATGCACATATAGCGGTGTACAGGAATCTGAAATGTGCAACACTGCCTGCATGAGCAGAGTGTATAGGCGGTGCGCACACGGCAGTACACGCAAGTGTATACAGTTGTTGGTTGGTTGGTTGGTTGGCTGGTTGGTACGTACGTGCTACGACCATCCCCAATACCCTCTGTCTCTCTTACTGCTACTACTACCTCTCGGCTATACGTGTATTGCTGAGATAGCTCTATAGTATCTCCTATCGCTCCGTACTATATATCCACACCGTTGGAACAGCATTGCGGGATGTGAGCGCGTATATTTTCCCTTGCACCTGCGTCACAAGCCGCTCCTCTCACGATCGATCTATCGATAAGATTGTACTTTACTCGCAACGGCGAATGAATGCAAATGCGAAATTCCATAGGATGAGATTATTCGGGAGGAACTTCTTTTGTTCGTTTGAGGTTAGTCAGCTAGGTCTTTTTTTACATGAAGACTTAAATTTAAGATATGACAAAGTGAGTGTTAAATTTTGCTGCTAATATTTTACCTTGTAAGTTACCCGTTCCACCCTTGTATAATCATGAAAGTATGAATGTGTCGTGATTACTCATACGAATACACATTGATTTGTGTTGTCGACATTCGGATGGTTTTGGAGTATTTGGGTAGCATCAAAGAATTGGCGTCCGGTCTGATTTGACTTATCTGTGTTCAGTAATATGCGATTTTTTCAGTTTCGCGTAAGTTTTTATGTTCATTTCATATTACAACTCTGTCAAATTTGAAACGTATACGTATCGTAGTTACGATTACGATTGATAGTGTATACTACGAAATTGCCTAATTTCCCCGTGCTATGTCGGTAAAAAAAATCTGCTTCAGCATGGCCTTAAGGAGTCTGGCATGGGATTGATACGGAATAGAGGCAAGGTGTTTCTACGTGAAATTTCTCTTCACTACACGTCGACGGAAGTCACGAGCCTCCCCAACCCATGTTATAGTTTAGGGAACGCGACTACGATGACGACGTCGACGACAAGACGTCGACGGGTCTTGTCAGGCAAAATAGTTTTCAGTATCGGCGTTGACTCGAGGCTGAAACTCTTCGCGTGTTGCAACTCGCGATAGCAACCAGCTACTACCGGCAAACCAGAAAATTCAAAGAATTTTCCACGACTCAGCTCGTCGTGGATTTTGCCCACAGCTTCCGAATCGAAGGGTGCGCGGATGAAGGGAGGTTAGAGAAAGTAATAAAAAAGAATAGAAAAAAGGTAAAAATAACGAAAAGAGAGCGTGGAGACTCGCGAGCATTGGTTCGCGATCGAAGAGCTATAGACTGTCGTTGGGGGGGTCGAGAAAGACGGCCAGGAAAATTGGCTTCTCGCCAAATGCTAGCGGCGCGATGGATCGAATCGAAAACTGAGTCAGGGCAACATAGCAAACTCGGAATCGAGTGGAATGATGTGCTACCGAAGTACATTAAGAAAGACATCTTGTTCCATCTGTTATCAGATAAACAGTCGAATCGGTGTCATATTCTTCATTACCGCTGTAACTTACAGCTCACAGAATTAAACAGAGCTTCGCCGATGAAATCTTCAAGAAATTAGCCATGGCATAGCAGTTTATGCGTCATAGCAGAGCCGACCATAGCATAGCATGGCATAACATAGGACAAAATAACATAGCATAACTTTGGCTGGAAACTGCCAATCCTGAACTAGGTTTAGCATTTTATTTACAGATCATTATTTTTTATTGTGCCTTTAGGTATTTATAAATCTCTACAAGTAATTCTATCGCATAAGGCGACTTGGTCTCGTCGTTATAGAATAATATACTGCTATATAAATCGGCCGGAATATGAAGCCACCTTGCTTGAGAAAGCACCGTATTTCCGGTTTGGTATTCGGCTGCCGTCGGTATCCGTTACATGATTGAGTCAGAATTTCGTCCCTCGATGTTGGCGGCTCGTTAAAACACGTAACGGTCGTTTCAACGCACCATGGTGTTCCGTCTCTCGGTTAGGGATGCGTTAGGCGTCCGCCAGCCTCGAATGTCAAACGAAACACTATTCGCAAGACGGCACTCCCGGGACATTGAGGGGAGCGTAGATGGTTTCTTCTACTTCTTCCGGTATAACTTCGGCTCGGCATTTCTCAGCGACAACGGCAGCGACGTTGATGCCGACGACGCTCCCCAACTAAACAGCTCGGCCGAAATTATTTGCGTCTCCACCTCCACGTCTTACGAACCGCACTCATCTACATTTCAGTCTATACTTTCTGTAGACAGGATATTATGAATGGGAACGTTAGTCACTCCCACTGAATATCTGTAGGTATTAGTCAACTGTAGTGTGATTCACAAATCTAATCTTATGCAAGAGTTGATTTTTAAATACAAGAGAAAAAGATCTTTTACGCAGAGAATGAATTGGAAAAGTGTAACCAACGACAAAATTAAATTAAGCTAAATAACCAATAAAACGTTACGTGAATTTTAAGGGCACTTTCTACATACATCACTAAAATGGTACAAACATTTTGTAAAGTCATGTAAAGTCAGAGTTTCAATGTAGTTATGTTGTAGTTACATATAGGAATATACGCCAGAGTTCCCAAATATTTGTCGACTGCCACACTACACCGCTAGACCATATGCAGCAATTAGGATGGCCATTCAACATCCGTTATTTAGAGCATCTCACTCAGAGCAATATGAGCAGTTTATGAGTCGAGTACCTATCAATGATGAAAAATATGAACGTACAACTATATGAAGAAGAATAAGTTGCCTCGAACATAATTATAATTAGATTCAAGCATGGAATTGCAGACCGGGACTTTACGATCGACATTTATCTGCTTTGGATTGTTAAAAAATCCAAAATATAGGGAATAGTCAGCTTTATCAGCTATGAAGAAAAAAATATTAAGAAATGAAGCATCAGAAACGGAAAAAGGTCACTTTTTTTAAATCATGGTAAAAAAGCTTGTAACCGGTATTTTCTGAGGTAGAATATGCGACTTGAGAACATAGTAAAGGGCAAAATTCGATATCTCAAAGAATGAACCACCAGCACTCGGCCAATGCTGGTGCCATTGCCGCGCCATTGCTGTGAAGCTGGCCGCCATTACTCGCTCAGTGCTGAGCCAATTGTACCACCCTATATGGGTTAGTATTATTCAGATCTCCTCGACAACATCTTCACCATAATTAAAACTTCACGAATTACAAGTCTACCAGAAATTTACATCTCTACTACAGAATAACTCTCCGGATACCCGCGAGAACTTACCGCAATTCTAGAAACTCCGGCGAGTTATTCTGCGGTAAGATGTAAACAGGTAGACTCTAGATTTCGGAAATTGCAATTTTGGTAGAGACGTAAAACGGTGGACTTGCATCTTAGTAAAGTTATTTCGTGGTGGAGATATTCATTTGCTCGTTTTAGCTCACGGTTTTTCTTCACAATTACTTTACCCAGTTAAAAGAAGACTTATTTCGCTTGTTTTCGTTTAGTTTCATATAGAAAGCCAAAGCTTTCTATATTTGCTCCATTGAATGACCAGAAATACCTAATTTTATTAAAGTACAGCATATAATATCGCGTATGCTTCTGAAATCGCAGGAAACAATTTTTTTTTACGTTGATACATTTATTACAGATGTTGGGGGTCGCGTGGTTCAGCTGGTCTGCCCGGCTCTCGCTTTTACTGCTCGTGAGCATTCATCTGTGCGCGTACCAGGCAGCGAGTCAATGCGGTCCAGGAGCGCAGGATCGCCAGGACAAATTGGCTCTTTACACAGTGATCCTGAGGACATATTGGTCTAGAGCAAGATTTCCAAGGCATTACCCAGAATGGAGGCCACCAGCACAATTCGGCAAGCTTGTCGGTAAGTACCACTTATTGTATATATAAATTTTTCAATTTGCACGAAAACAAAGCTTTCTTCATGAGGATGGAAAAAAGAAATCAAATGGACAGCCGAGCTGTAACTTCGAAATTCCACGAGAGCGATTACACTAAGCGAGGATGTTGATTCGAGGAGAACTAACGACAATAAACGATAGCAAAATTCGTGTGATGGTGACTTAGAAAATCACATCACAACACTAACACGACGCAAATTAGTTGGATTTATAATTCGATCGAACATCACGAAATCACCGCGCGCATTGATTGTTGTTATTAAATTATTCATACGCACAATTGTTAACTCATCCCATTCGTCTCGATAGTCATTGAAATGCTCGGAGGTTTGCGAAGGAAAAACTGTTGGAATAAAAATATCTGCATATCTATGCATGAATGATCGAATTGTTAGATGATCGTTGAATATTTAGCGACACGTTCGTTCTCAACGAAAGCGGGCGTTTATCGAATGAATTAATAAGCAGTCGCTCCAGAAAATATTAAATCGAACCCGGAGCGTGAATCTGTGATTCACTAGGTGTAGTCTGAACATCTGATGGTAGTTAATATTTGTGGTGAATGCATATGCTCGCATCATTGACAAAATTCTGCATAAAAGCAATAAATGCGCGAGCGAGAGAGAGTTGTAAACCGCTGAATGCTTTTGGCGTAGAGAGGCCAATATGTGTGCAATCGAGAGAGTATATGGAGAAGCTGTGCCTATGCGAGATCAAATCCGACTCTGTACTCTCATATATTCTGGCTGGTACAAACTATATCCGCCGATTAGCTGTGCTATCGCGTATTACACTCTACCTATCTACCGCAACCTGTACAACTCACATTTTCCCCTTTATTCATCTTTTTGCATCGCTCGTAAAGAGCCATTTACCAATCCGCCGCAGTGAACAGATAAATTATTTGAAGTAGATAACCATGACAAGGTTTTATTTACAGGACAAATATTTTTGTTAGCGTTAAAAAAAGGATAAAAAATACAGCTTCAATGGTCACTATCAGTTACTCTAAAATGTACTTGATAAAATATTTTAAAAAGTCGTTGAATGGAAAAGCGTGTATGGAATATTTATAAACAACGGAAGTTACGAAAGAATAACATGCAAAAGAAGTAATAGTTAATGAGTGCCTTACTAACTACGTTCTATTACGTCCTCCTATCAACGTAGTTGATGTAATCGAGGAAGTAATACGATGAAATGTTTGGTAAACAGCTTTTTATTACATTTTACAGAAGAAAAAGAAAGTTATCTATATGTAACGGAAACAATATGAAAACAAGTCTTCGAACACAACACAAATTCTAAAACATCAGATCGTGAAATGCAAATTCGAACCTTGTAGCGAATTAGCCCGTTTAAATTGTATAGAAAACTCTGCAGTGGTTTATTGCCACCACAACAGGGGGAACTTAGCCCAGTAAAGCTTGCGTTTTTTTTTCCTCTTTCGTAGGATCGTGCAAAATGGAAATGTACGAGCCGAAATACATAGACGAGGATTGAGGGCGTATCAGCTCTTGATTCGAGAGTCGCAAGGGAGAGTGCACTGCATTTGCCGCAAAGAGTGTTGGAAAGAAAAACCGAACGCCAGAAGCTTTAAAAGAGAATGAAAGAGAGAGACGGAAGGAAAGTGCGCTGAAGAGGGTGAGAGTCGGAGAGGCGTTCGGATAAATCGGAGATAAACTCGGTGGCGCGTGATGCGTCGCACGTCTCCTCCTCTTCCTCTCCAGGGTGCAAAACCTCAAATTCGAATTAGAAGCCGTAGCAAGAGAGAGATGGTGGTTTCCGCTGCGGGAAATTCAATTTCGTTTTAAGGCCAAACTCGTCCCTTCCCCTTGGTCTCTCCCTCTCCCTCTAGAATTCGCAGTGGTTACGGTAAAGCCGGAGGCGGTTTGGATCGCGTGGCTGGTGGGCGAGGGGTGTGAGTGTGCAAGGGATGGCTGCCGTATCTCGCGTGAACTAACGTTCATCGGCCCTCTCCATGCCACTTTCGATTTGCGCGTTCCGTTTTCCTTCCAAGATCCGCATCCACACGGTCTGGCACTCCGTTCGATCCACTTTGCGCTTCGCTGTTACGAATCGAAGAGTGATCGGGAAAACAGAATAGAAGTAGCGAGGGATACAAAGGAAAGGGCAATCAAGTATCTACAGGGAGGTACAGAAGAGGAATGAAGTTAAAGAACCTGAAGAGAAAGAAGCGAATGTAAGGGCAGGACAAGAAGGGAAGAAACGAGGAGAAAACGAGAGAAGGAAAGGAAGATAAGGGAAAGAAGGTAAAGAAAAGGAAGGAATCGGACGGAAACGATTGCTAGGAACGGAAAGGTAAGGAACGCTAGAAATAGAAAGGAAAGGAAGCCTAGAAATGGCACGAAAAGGAACCCTAGAAAGAGAAGGGCAGGAAGGCGGTTTGATTCGTGGGGCTGGTGAGCGAGAGGTACGACTGTGCAAGGGGTGACTGCCCTACCGTGCGAGAACTAACTTTCGTCGACCCTCTCCTTGCCACTTTCGATTTACGCGTTTCGTTCTTCTCCCAAGATCCGCATCCGTACAGTCTGGTGCTCCGTTCGATCCACTTCGCTCATCGCTGTTACGAATAGAAGCGAGATCGGAAAAACATGATAGAAGAAGAGAGAGATACGAAGGAAATGGCTTTCCAGTATATACAGCGAGTTACAGTAGCAGAATGAAGGAAAGAGGCAGCGGAGTAAGAAGCGAAAGCAAGGGCAGAGCAGGAAGGGAAGAAACGGGGAGGGAAGTACAGGAGAGAAAACATGGAAAGGACAAAAATGCAAGGAAAGGAAGAGAAACCGGGCAAAGGAAAAAGGAAGAGTAAGCGAGGAAACGAAGGAATGAAAGCGACGGAAGAGAAGGCAAGAATAGGAAAGGAAGGGAGGGAAAAATGTCCTTGAAGAGGGTTGGATAGGGTGGATCAGTAAAAACGGATAGTGCAAACGATAGGTGATGGAGAGGACGCTGTGCGTCACTCCAGGTCTATCCTGGAAGACTGGAGAATCTCAATGGTATAAAGGTACGATAGAGAGGAGATTCAACCCACATGACGACCAGGGACTCAAGTGGACTTTCCTCCAAGCTCAGAAAACCGAATGCTATAGTAGAACGTATAGTAAGTATATATATACATCCATACATACATATACGCGAATGTATGTCTAAGCGAATAGATAGGAAGGATGTTATAAGCAAGTAGAGTGCGCGGCGACAAAACGTAATGGAAAATCCTTTACGCCGGCTTGGTTTCCTCTCTCCAGGCAGGCATTCCATGCTATATCTCCTGCCCCGACTGCTGCCATTGCCCCACGAATCGACTCCTCAGTTCGTCCTCTGGCATCTCTTCCACCCCGTGCGCTATTCCCATCCTTTCTCCCGATCTCTTTTGTGTTTGCGTGTGCAGGACACTCTGTCTCTCCTTTCCCCACTTGTGCCTTCTACCTCTAATCACTCCTGCTTCTTTTCTCCACATTCTCCTTGAGCTTTGTTCCCACTGTCGACGTCGACATTCTTTCGGCGTTTAGCATTTATCGCACTCGCTATTTTCAACACCTACTCTGTCGTTCTTGCTCGTTTTCGCATTTCTCCAATGTTTACGCTTCCCATTATCGCCCCTGGCATTATATTTGTCTTCTTGTGGGTTCAAACTCGTTCCTTTTTTCTACAAATTACGATTCCTACGAATTTATATTTTCTGAACTATTTCGTTACTAGTATAGTTTATTATCACTAAGCCTTCCAATTTACCCTATCGATGTTATAAATTCAAAACGAAAACTCTTTGTTAACTCCGTAGTATGTATTTTTTGTCGAGTGCTGTTTTTGAGAGTGTCAATTGGGTATCAAATATTGTCACGGCGATGTGCCACTCTACCTATTCAAGTGAGCTAGGTAAAGATAAGTTAGGCTAGGGGCAACTGTATCAAAGAAAAATATACACAGTTATGGAGATAGGGATTACTCCCTAGGGAGAAGTTATGTCTTCGGAAGAAGCGCTGCATACCATTACGATAGAACTTTATTAACAGGTTACTTATTTGTTTTGGAATAACTGCTCCAACATTTGGCTTTTCCGTGGGGAGCGAAGTGCTGGTGTTCCAAATGTCGTGAGTGAAGTGACGACTTCACTTTACGGCTTTTCTCCCCGATAATCCGAATATTCCCTGTCTCATGCACTTGGTCTAAAGCTTCAGGTAGCCAACTTTTCTTGTGGGCATTACAAAAAATGCTACGTGAAATTCGTGCGAGTAGGTTATTTTCGTCCTGTGGGATTACTGGCACTGCTCGCTGGCAAGTTGGCGACTTATGCAGGCGATCACATCTCGTGAATAAGTATCTTACTTTACGGACTCGATACACATTATACAGTTCCGAAATAAAGAGTCAGGGCTTATAAAAAAAACTCGTAAATCATAACAATATAAAATATAAAGAACCTAAAGAACCGAAAGAATGTAATAAAGTAAATAATTTCCTAAAGTCGTTATAAATTGTAAATTATCTTAGTTGCACATTTTATTTAAAAAAGCATTGCAATCAATCTCGCTTGAAATACATTTCTGCAAGCTTCAATCATAATCCATCAGCTGGTTTTTCCATTTTTCATCTCTTTGTTTTACAGGCTTTTTGTGCTTTAAATTGTTTTGGATTGTATTCGCGACTCCATCCTACCACCCATTGTTTTATGTAGTATTTATTACTTCCGCATAGAGGAAGCTTTATTTTGGTGATTGCTTTTTCGAAATGGTCTAAAACGTCGGGAAAACTGGTTTAGAAAAAGTGTACTGAAGCATGTACGTGTGAATAATTTTTTTCGGAAAATACATTCTCACACACATTTTTTCATTGGCCGCAAAGAACTTTGGCTCCCTTATGCCTTGAAGAAATGTAATCCTACTGAAGGAAATAAGACATGTTTTTAAAAACCCCTTTTACCTGACACGTATTAGGATCCTGCTGATGATCTTCGTAAGATTCGCTTCCTGAGAACAGTAAATAGGACGAGACGAACTAGAATGGCAATCGTTATCGGAACTAAGATGCCACTTGGTTTTACAGAAGGTGGCCTCTCAGCGGTGGTACAGAAAAGGGCCATGCGTCTATCGACCCAACCTTCCGCGTAAAATGGTCCACGAGATAAAGGATCGTAGAGCGCACCACAAGAGAGTCACGTTCCCTCTTATTTCCGTCTCTCTTTTTCTCCTCGTTGAATTCTTCGCACGATGCTACAACTCTCGCTCCGACGAGAAACCAAAAAGGACGAGCACACGGTAAGGGAGAGATGAAAAGGAAGAGACACACTGCAATGCACGTTGTGAGAACGTGTGGCCGAGAAGGCAGCCGCTAAGAACTTGGTAACGTTTTCGTATACGAACTTCCCCGATAATATGGTCTGCCAGTCATTTTATATGAAAAATGGCCTTTATTCAGACTAAAACATGAGTGGAGAATAAGGTGGCTATATTTTGTCCTGTATTTTGTAAGACCCGACTGAAACGAAGAAATGTACTGCATTGTACTTTGTAGCGAATAAACTATTGGAAGGAATGTAACATATAGTTGAAATGTAAAAATTTTTTCGTCAATTACACTCATTTGTTCGTTCATACATTTATAAAGCTACCGATAGCTATGGACGAGTAGTCGGTGTGTGACTTCGACAATCCCCAGAGTTAAGGAACATTTTTGCGGTCGTAATTTGCATGGGTGACCGATTAGCCGCGCCCTGAGTTGCGCGTTATCTCCCGAGCGGAATACAGTTTTTTCCGAGCTTCTAATATATCTTCATACGGCCATATAAGATCTGCCAGTAGTGACAATAGATCCAATGCTTGGCCAAGTAATGGCTACGAACCGACAACTACTGGTCGAACGCCGAGCCAGTGCTGGCTCCCAGTATTGGCCAGTGTTCACGGGTCGAGTAAAGGCTACGAGGATTACGTTAGTACTGCGCCCAAGTTATCATCCAGTACTTATTTTCCAGTGTCATTTTCGTGCCATTACCAGGACAATGGACACCATCACTCGGTCAGTGCTGGACCGATTGTATGACCCTACATGTGTCCCTATATTTTTATGATCCTTCTTTTCATCTCTAAAGTCCACTTTAGTGTGATGTCCGCAGCCACTCTTGCTAATCCTCTGCTGTATCGAGTACAGTAGGGAAGTAGTAAGCGAATAATCCTCTACATTGGTACGAGAGCACAGGGAAACTGGAGAACGTGGCCGATACAGGCGATCCTTTCAACAAATCCTGGCTATTTCTACGAGCAAACTCGAGTATAAACACCCAGTCATCGCAACAATGAACTTCTGGTCAAGGATTTGTTGGCGGCGAGATATGTTATAGCTTAACTCGAGGAACTGCTGAGAGTCCTACATTTATGAAATAATGAGGAAGCAATTTGCAACGTTTCAGTTCGCAGTCTTGTATACATATATATTGTATATATAATTTGTGTAACAAAATACTAATTTCATATTGACTTCCATAATTTCTTCTGTTCTATAATTTTGTACTGTAATTTTGATCTAATAGGAAAAACAAATTGTCTGTCGCGCCGTGCGCAAAAAATTCTGGTGCATGTGCACAACAAATTTTCATTGATTTTTTACGTGCTAGTGCTTATTTTTTTAAAAACCTTTTCATAAAATGTTAATCAATGAAATGCTTTATTTTTCTAATATGCCACGGTAATATGTTATTTTTAAAAGCGTGCACTGTATCGTAAATCTGTTTTTGTGTGATGGACATGTCATGGACAAAAGTCGTAGTGCAGCGGAATGAAAAAAAATGAAGCATTTCAACCGCCCTACTCTACATATTCTATAGCCTCGTTGCACCTCCTTCCTTCCATTTCCGTCTTTTTACCATCATTTTTCTCTCACTTTCCAACCCGATGTCTTTCAATCGAAGAAAAGTATTTCGTTCGTGGTGCATTTCAGTGACTCCAGCTTTCTGGGCTCCGACTCGATTGTCCCTCGCCTTTTTGGTCTATTCTTTCCGTATGCTTTCACGTCTCTCGGTATTATCACAGCCTATATTCGAAATGCCACGCTCTGTCTTCTCGAAATTTCATTGATATTGTTTCCATTTCGCGACACATACGCCGCACAACTTTTCGCCATTTTCTCGAGTGGTTTTCTTTCCATAGTATTCGTTATACCCGCTCTTGCCGTCCACGAGTCGAATGTCAGCTTCTTTTTTCTTGGGTTAAACTTTACCAGCGAACTTATCCGGGCCACCAGACACAAATGCAAAAAGTATTTTCATTCATAACTCACCATGTGGTATTGCATAAATGAGATAACGCGACTTTATTTTATTTCCTTACGAGCCGGTTATAGTAGCTCGTGATATACTAGACACTAACAATTGATTTACTTTATATTTGGTCTTCGGAAATTATAGAATAAACAGGACATGGGTGAGGCGCATAAGAGGAATTGGAATAATTCGGCTCATTGAAAATATTAATTGTGAAATTGAATATACTTTTCACGGGATTTTTAATACATAAACGGGTATACTAAATTTAATGTACAACTATAATGGCAAATGAATACACGCTACAATGAATATAATTTTTCATTATAGAGATTACTATATAACTTCATATTAAATTTAATATGCCGGTTTATGCATTAAAACTTCCGATAAATGTGTATTAAATTCCCGAACATTTTTTACACTGCAAATAAAGACAAATTATTTCTGGGTGGCTACTTAGGTGTTGTCGAAAAAAAAAACTCACACTCAGTTTCGAACTCGTGCCAAGTCGAACAGCCGTGTTATAGTCGATGGGGAAGCACGTTGCGCGAAAGTGCCAGTGCAATCGGGAGAATCAAGCGTGTAATCTTTCGATTCTAGCCGCTGGGCTGAAGGGGCTCACGGAACGTGTGGCCTCGCGGTCGTACGTGCGTTTGCGTTCAAGAAATCCGCTCTGGCGGCTTCGTGATGTACGATCTGCAGTCCGAACGAGGGAAAATGAAGAAGCGCGTCGATGCGAGAAACTAAACGCGCTGCTGCGAACCTTGTATTGTTGTATTTCGGGGGGGGAATCGTGAATGCCACAGCTTTGGCCCGTAGCGGAAAAAGAAAACCACATCTGTAGCCGAGGAGTTGGAAAAATCGAGTGGCTGGACCAGCGCGTGAATTCCACCATGAAACCAACGTGTGAACTCCGTGATGCAGAAAACGCGAGAGCGAAATGAAACAGAAAAACGAGAGCATTATTACATCGGGTGGAGATACGAACGATAGAGGAGACTGGGGCTAGTTGGGTCAGAGTCAAACGTGGTTAAAAATCAACGATTACATGAAACAATTTGCCCTTACAAAAACTATTTACATTAATAATACACTCTTTTTAATAACATTACTTGAGTGATTTACCAATAATTTCAAGAGCTACATATTAGAAACTGATTCTTAGTATAAAAAGTAAAGTTTTGTCATCACAATAAAACACCCCTCAAGCAGTGACTACAAAACTGAGGCATGTGAAAGTTTTTGATTTGACAGATTGGATATATTCACTTGCAATTTGAGCCTAAATCCAGCGTATTCACTTCATCCAGCCCGGAGAAATTCTTTGTGGTATGTACCAATAATGCATGGGGCAAGTCAAATCATCACGAACGAAAAAATATCTTAATACAAATTATGTAAATCAAATTACACATCATATAAATGTGCCCTATGCATATTTATGTAATATGGGAATAGAAAAACCTGAGAGGAATAAAAATTTATGTCTACAAACCGCTTACTCTGTTATTCAACTACCTACTAAACATCGTTCAATCGTATTTCATTTGATCAAAAAGTTCGGCCTTTCCAGCTTGTATTTTGTGAAAGTTAGTGCAATTACGTAAATACCTCGAAAAATTGAAGTATCAATAAAATTAGAACCCCTTCACAGATTTCGGTCAAATTTAATATCAAACATCCTTGATCGCATATGGATTCATAAAATGTCACAATACCGTAAATTTTGCGTCTAACTTTAAAAAAATAAAAATAAAAATACTCAAATCTTTTTCTATAAGGAAGAAAAATATGGAATAATTAGTAACTACCGCATGAGGCTCTTCAGGTCTTTACAGAAAAGTTGGCGCACGAATCATTAAGAAAACACATGCGAGAAATAAAAGGGCGATGGTAAGTAAGTAAGTAAGAGAGAGAGAGGGAGAGGGATAGAGAATGCGGGGAACGACGAAACGGTGGAAACCTAAGCGAGTGAATTATTTTTAGAGCTCTGGGAGAGCAGAGAACTCGCGAAGCGGAGGCGATTCTCCATCTCTTCGTGACTCTCTATGCTCTCGTTCGTCTTTCGTATATGCCACCCCACGAAGTGCCACAGGGAGAAAGAGAGAGCGAGAGAGAGAGAGAGAGTGAGAGAGAAAGGAAAGGTATAGTAGCACAGTAGAGAGGAGGGGAGACACTACTGCGGCACGTAGTATCTCCCCGTTCGTGCATCCCGGCTTTCCTAACGAAACACACGAAGCAATTTATAGTTTGGCCCTCGCTTTTGACTCGCGCGAGGTCGAGTGCTTCTCGCGTTGTCCTACTCACTCTCACCTCTCACCTTCCTCCCTTTTACCTCGGTCTCTCTTCGCTTTATGCTTTCGCTTCTGTTTCTCTGTATATACTATTCGGTCTCCCGCGAGCAATGAGGGCGTGAGAGGCTCCTAGTGGAAGAGCTTGCAGAGTGCAGGCATACATACGAACGTCCGGACTCGCGTGCATATACATTCTCCCCATTTTCCTCTCTTTCTAGCTCTTCTCCATACAGCTGTCTCCGTGTCGCGGTCGCAAAGAGAAGTGAAAGGGGTCGACGCTGAGGCAACAGAGAAACTACCGTAGAAAGAATCGGGATGAAGAGCCTCAGACAGTACGGACGAAGATCTAGAAAACCACTGTGCTATGTAAATGGCGTGATGGTTTTACAAGATTCGTTTCTTTCATTCTGCAAGTTGAAACTAGTCACAATAAAGCTCCTCCCGTCCACATATTTAACATATTAATTTATATTTATTCTAGGCATATTAAAATTAAATATTGTTGCAATTATCTCGTCAAATATTGCAAAATCTTTTATTACAAATATTGTATTATACACTGAAAAAAAAATATCATTGATTCAATAAATCGATCGTTTGCGGGCTGCCTAACGAAGTATTTTCGAATTAACTCTAGTTCTTATTCGTTCAATCCCATTTAATATTGAAATAATAAAATATTATTTTGCTTATTTTAGAGTTATTGTTTCGATCTCGTATGGAATTGGAGGAATTAGTATTCAAATTAAGTTGATAATGCTTGTTTTTGGCAGCCCGCAAACGATGGATTTATTGAATCAATGACATTTTTTTTTCAGTGTATACAAAATTAGAAAAAATTGATAACTTAAGAATTATTTTTTAATTATTTTTTTGAAGGCTACCGTTTTTTGTTAGTTGTGCCTATACAGTAGAAGCTAAACAGGAATTCTCGACTTTAGGGCGAACTTTACATTCTTATTAAATATTAACTTCAAATGGAAGAACTTGCAGAGTGCAGACATACATACGAAGTTTGGAACTCGCGTGCATACAGTCTCCACATTTCGCTCGCTTTCTTGCTTTCTTGCTCTTCTTTTTACAGCCGTCTCCGTGTCGCGGTCCCAAAGAGAAGTGAAAGGGGTCGACGCTGAGGCTACAGAGAAACTACTACCGTAGAAAGAATCGGGATGAAGAGCCTCAGCCAGCACCGACGACGATCTAGAAAACCAGTGTGCTATGTAAATGGCGTGATGGTTTTACAAGATCCATTTCTTTCATTCTGCAAGTTGAATCTAGTCACAATAAAGCTGCTCCCGTGTACATCTTTGCCATATAAATTTATATGTATTCTAGATATATGTTATATCATGCATATTGCACAGAATACTACAGAAATATTTCAACACGTCTATAATGCTCTATTACAACTAAATATTGTTGTAATTATCTTGTCGAATATTGCGAAATGTTTTTTCATGAAATGTAAATTTTTATGAATTATTTTTTAATTATTCTGTCGAAGACTAGCGTATTTTTTTTTTTTTTTTGTTAGTTGTGTCTACAAAGTAAAAACGAAACAGAAATTCTCGACTTTAAGTCAAACTTTACATTCTTATTAAATATTAACTTCAATACTACAGTCGAATTCCAGTTATGTGTATCTAACTTAACAAATAATTTTTGTACTTTTTCTTCTTATTGGAAACCTACAATTTCGTTAAATTAATAAAAAGTTTCAGTAGATATTTGTGGATATAAGCTTTTAGTTAAAAGTATGAAAGTTTCAATTTAGCTTTCACTGTGTATCAAACAAGTCAATTTTTTGGAGCGTATTGAATCAAGCTTTTTGATTGGAGTAGCTGGCCATTTTCATCCATGAGGAGGTACCAAATCACACGTTGTCGGTACAGAATTAATATTGCAGGATATAACACAGTAGGAAGGAAAATACTGCGAACATTCTCACTCCATTTAAAATAATTGGTACATATATAAATCGTACAGTATTACAAATAATCTCAAATTATTTTGCTTGATTAAAGAAACACGCAATTAATTTCAACGCTGCATAATAGATAAATATAGGTATTAAACCTCCAAATTCGTATATCACGATAAATTTCTGTCTTGCTAATAGTATCAACAGTATCAATAGACCGTAAATATTGCCAGCAATATTCCCCACTCTGTAATAGCGGGCATCATATACCTATATTTTGCTTTAAAAAATGGCTTATTGTCGGAACGTCCATGGGTTATGTAATATTGGAAAATGTGGGGTGTACCAGGGAGAAAAATGCTACGAATACTTTCATTGTACATACAATATAGTTATCCCGCTGTGCGTAAGTAAACCGAGTTTTGAGTAGGTTTCGTCGTAACGTACATACGTTGCCACAACGCGGTTACTTTCGTTTCAGGAGTGACGAGCTCTTGGCCCCATGAAAGTCGAGCTCCGGCTCACTCGCACAGCTACCCCGGGGGCTTTTTGTTGATTTAATAAACGCAACTCACCCCCTCCTCCTTCCCCCCTTCTCCCCTTTAGCTGGTACTCTCACTCGTACTCCCTTTTCGCCCCAAGCCAATATGGTACGCCGAACTGCCATCATACACGTTCCTACATTTCCCTCCACTTCCCTATCCCACCGCTCAGTCACATACTGATACAATTCTTCGTACACTCTCCACATTCACTTCTCATTCTCTAGTTCTCCAATTCGCATTCTGATACACGTTTTCCCTTACGAAAATCCCCGGTGTTCGTGTGGGAACGTGTGCGGTTTCTCCTCTTCTATTATTCCATTTCTTCGCCTCTCATTCTCTCATAGCTCTTCTTCATTCCACATTGAGTGCCTCCTTCTCGCAAAGCCCGCATGCACGGGTTTGTTCACCCTATGCTATCTCTTCTGTTTCGCACGGGAGAAACTCATATATCGTTTATTGTGATCCTCAGCTTCCTCGAAACTCGTTACTTGTACCAGAAATCGCTATTGCATCTCGATACAAGTACAGTGCACGGAAAAGGAGGCTTGGTTAAATACTCACCAGCTAATTTCTTGGTTACACCCATGGAGGCTAGAGTACAGGAGGCCGAACGCTTATGAGGAGAATGCGAAAATATGGTCGAAGAAACGTCCGGACGATATGGTTCTAAAAATTTCCACGACCGTCGCTTCGATCCTTGAGAACCGAAGTGAAGTAAGTGCTCGGTCGCTTGGCGATGCAGTGAAGGAAGCCACATTAGTCACCATTGTTATTCAGTGCGGTTGAGTGTTTTAAATTTGCAGATCAGTGTTATTAATTTACAAAATAGTAATTGTGAAACAGTTCGTTAAATAAGCCTTTTATTTACAAAAGACAAGTTTTTTATTTACCACAGATCAGGTACATCAATTCACAAAATGTTCCGGTTCAAACTAATTATATAATAATTACCAGTATACACATACAAAAAAATACTAAATATGCAGTTTCAAATAATTGCTGTCTCGCTATCTTTTCATACTCAGTCTGTCTCTCGCGCGGTTCTCAACGCCCGCCGCGCCTCTATCGGCTCTAGCTGGCACAAAATCCGGACATTTCATGAACCACTTCCACAACACTGCGTTCGGCCTCCTGTACTCTAGTCTCCATGGTTAGACCAATCAGATTGTTGGTTATGCCAACCAAGTTATTGGTTGTAGTACAATGCGGTTGGTGGCGCTGACCAATAACTTGGTTGGTTTAACAAATTAATTGGCTAGCGTATATATAACCAAGCGCTTGGTTGTTCTAACCAAGCATTTTTTTCCGTGTGGATTTTCACTTGGGTTACATAGCGCAGAGGAATGAGTTTTTCTTGACTATCGACTGATTTTGAAAAATGTCATAATTATGCTGATATTTGGAGACATGGAACTTTTCAGGTTTTGTCTTTTGAAAAATCTCTCCGCTCAACTGCTGGTGTAGAAAAATACTGCGAAGACAAAAGGACATTATAGAAAATAATCGTACAAGCAGTTTGTCTGGATCATGCGCGGTGTTTAAAAAACCTAAATCTGGTTTACGAAGGAACCAATTGACGCAACTGGCTTGAAGAATGTCGACAGAAAAATCCTTAGGTCCATTCCTCAAAGAATATTTTTAATTGAAATTGGTTAGTCCTCTAAGGAAATAAATGCAGCCATCAGCTGAAAATCTATATTTATAGCTGAATCGTCTCCCTTAAACGCGGAAATGATATTAAAAGAGTGTATCGGTATAAAGGTGGAAATTCTTGAAGAAGATGTTAGATAAGGTACTAGCAGTGAATGGAATACTCCTGGTATCGTGAAGGGAATAGTTTGGAAAAATCCGGGACAAAAATCGTCATCGCCGACACGGTTGAAGTCGTTTTACAGGTGAGCGATGAAAAGAAAAGAGTGGAGGGTGCAGTGGTAGTGAATTAGTTGCAGGAAGAAGATGTAAGAGTAGCCCTTGATGACAGCCCAACGGCTTACTGTTCAAACAGCCGACTGTTCCCCCATTTTCGTTTCCCACTCTTCCGTTTGACTTGTAAAACAATTAAAAGTACGGTAGAATCGGGATTCACGTTCCTTATCAAGAACTTTCTCATTAACTTTTTAATTAATGAAGTCGAAATTTAAGTTTGAATAACCGATTTTATAATAAGATTTTTATCGTCTGGATTACCTTTATATTTTATAAATAACGATGAATTTTATTAATATTAAACACCCGACTCATGATTGAAGATGTTTCTTTCGCAAGCATAACGAAGATTACGATCTTTGATGTAAGTAAATCGCCCCATGAAAAAATGTGCTTAATATAATGTATCCAAAAATATAATTTTTTTTGCGGTTATTTATTTAGACAGGAACCTAAAAATTATGGATAAATCGACCTAGACTCCAAAAACTAATACAGTTTAATTCGTACAACGAAAACTATCGAAAGATCGACCTAAGAACTATATTCAATTTTAAAAACCAAGTTGTACTCGATCGAATGACATACGGATCAAGTGACATAAATAGCACAATTACGACGGTGCGAATCACTGAACTCTTTGTGAACGCTCGAACTGTTCAAGAGTATTCGAGATATTCGATAGCTTACGGGTGTTCGAACTAAGTTTGAACACCCAACTGTGAGCGGATATCGAATGACCGTGGCGCAGTTAGCACATGTTGAAAAAGATTCATGCACATTCCTATTTTTTCTAACACATGTTTTAATTTGAGAGCAAAAGTGCACGGACGAATTTCCATCAAGAGCGTTGCGAATAAGCGGAAAATAATTTCTCCCGTAACATTTTTCTGCTCGTGAATGTGAAGAGAGAGAGAGAGAGAGAGAGAGAGAAAAGAAAATAAAGAACGACTATGAGTAGACGCCGAGAAGCGTCGAGGGCGCCAATCCTCCTCTGCTTTTCCTTCAGCACGAGAGGAGCCACTCACACACATACATACACACTTTGACTTCCATTCCCGAAGCAACCAGTGTCATGACGGTAATTTCCCGTGAAATTATTCAAATCGGAGCTCCGCGACCGCCCGACCGCCCGCCCGCCCTCACGCCCGTTTCCACCCTCCTCGAGAATCGTCCTCTTCGTCGTTGACTCCTCGACAGAGCGCGAGGCGGTCGTTCGTGTGCAGCCCATGCGAGAAAAGGAGCTCGCATCCACAAGAGCAACGCAATTCCTTTACTCCCGTCTGTTTTCTTACTCAGCGAAGCGGCAGCGAATGGGAAATTAGAGAAGACCTTCTATTACACCCTTTCCCTTCGCCGCGTCTCTCGCCATTCTTATGCTTTTCTTTGAATAAAATATCTTGGATTAAGCTTCCAAGAAGGATTTAACAAAAATGGGAACAGAGAGACGCTTGAATCGACTGTGAAAAGACGAATCAGCGCGTTCTTTGTTCACACAATTCTTAAGTTAAAAATATTTAAGAAAATGATAAAACAGCAAAGAACTACTTTATATGGATTTATTCGCTGTTACTTTCTGGGGCCTGATTGTGCAACTCAGGTGAGTGAGGTAAGTCAAAATGCGAGCGAAACGAACGCCACTGCTAATGACGGCGATGTAATAATTTTTCAGGTGTTTCAAACGTATATATTAAAATATATAGCTATATCTTATTACAAAAATAACTAAAATATTATCAATGATTATATAAGGTAAACGATTATCATCGCTGTCTGGCATTTTTGTGTTGACAAAAAAATCTTTTTCTCCTTTTCTGAAAGGACAATTTCACTGAAATTTTTCAGTCGACTAAGGGAAAAAATTCGGCCAACGGAAAGTCGTTTTTTTTCTGGCTGTCTCCCTGAACGAAGTGAGGAATTGACGCTATGCAAACTTTTGCGGTTGGTAGCTGGAACTGATTATTCAGTTTTTGCAAGGACTTTTTACTTCAAGTGTGCTCTGATCACTGGATTCAGAAGGAAGTTCAAATAATGAGACTATATGTCACTTGTAAGGGGGCCTAGTCAGAACTTGGAGGCTAATAATCATTTTTAGCGGACACGAAATATTTTGATATATGATGTTCGTATCTAATTTCATATTTTTTAAATCGAATCTTTGCAGTATAATTCAGAACTTCACGTTTTATCATAGTGGCTATTTTCGGCCCACTCTTCCTCAATGAATAATTTCAACATGATAAAAAACGGGAGTTTCGCGCAGTCCTGACGGAGTAACGGAGATTGAAGAGCTTACGGTGATCGTTAAAGGTGGTTCGTTACTTCGGAGGGTGGTATGACGGCGTTAATACTCCCGGGGCTGTGGAGAAGCCGCAAATTTTGAGAAAAAAAATGAAACGACGGATCGAATATATGTTTTTTAACGGCCAAGAAAATAAATAATATTTTTCAGAGTAAAGAAAGCTCTGTGAATAGCTACATATAGTGGAATGCACGTACGAAGCCAATGTCGACAGTATGCGTAGGCAAGCGGAAAGCGACGTACGGAGCTTGTATACAAGGTTACTGGTTATTGCGTTTCATACTGCTGATGCCGCTGCTGCTGGTTATGGCACATTCAACCCCTGTCTCGCCCGGTAGGACCAAATGGAAGATGCGGGACGAGAGAGCCACGCGTCACGCTCTCTGTAAAAAGAGCCCGTGGCTTACTCTCACGTAATACATCGGGTGATCTATCAAAAGCTCCACGTATCTCTCCCCCGGTTAATATATGAGCGTCCGTTGCTTCCTCTAGGCACTGTAGACCGCTAGATCCAAATCTGTCTCTTTGATGTACTTATATTTAATAGCAAATACAGTAAAAAATCGTTTTATTTATTGGCTGAATTTTTTTTTAACTTTCACATAGATATTTTTCTTTTTTTATTTAATTGTTAAACATTTCGTTTTCCCACTCTCGATGCTGTGTATCAATTTTCAAGCCAGGGTCAATAAAAACGCTTCTCCAAGTGTACCCGAGAAATTACTATTTTTTGGTTGGGGTTTTAAGCCTCTTCAAGTAACCGCAACAACAAAAGAAGGAAAACCAATGTGATTAAACAGTCTGAGTAATAAGAAAAGTTCCAAAGTAATCACAATAAAGGATGAAACTACAAATTCAATTGAAATACTAGGGACCTTTCGTAGAGAAAGGGCGCCAGGGTGTAACGGAGTAGAAAAGAAGGTCAACAGAAGAGAGAAGTTACATTGAAATTAACCAAAAAACAAAAATGATTTGAACTGTTAAAAAATAATTTAAAAAATTATCAAAATCATTCTGCTCACGAGTGCTGAGATCAAAAGACCAAGAATATATAAAGAGCGCAATGCCCTTTTTGCATGTATAATGAAATCGTCGTTCCTTCTGAATGGTGTTAATGTATTACTTAGCGCTGTTGATACTCCTAATAAAACTGCAATAACACGCAGTTACGAATATACGAAAAGAGGAACCCAAAGCGATAAACGATTAACGTCAACCGGGTACGGAAGTTGTAAAATTTCCACGCTGAAGAGCGAATGAAGGTGAGAGGAGAGAAAAACGGTGTAGAAGCAAGGTTCGTAGGCGCGAGGTTAGTAGCGACGAGAACGGTCGTTATCAACTTCGAAATTACTGGTGAATTTAAATTCTCGTTTTATCTCAGGTAGACTGTGGGAGGGTTCGACTCGCTGGAATACGAGAGGATAGTTGCACTGAAACTATGTATATAAAGGTCGCTCATTTCGAATGCCAGTCCACGGTCGATTGTTTCGTTCGACGTTTGGAATCGTAAACCTGCTCGTTGAAATTTAGTTCGCGGATCTAACTTTGTAGTGCGTACCATTCGATCTTCACTAATTTCTCTTCCGTGAAATCACCCTTTGTCGTTTTCTCTTTTTTCTGCTGTTAAATAATACATATATATCGCTTAGGGTGATCGTTATTTTGTGTCCGGACGAATTTTCATATTGACGCCTCTCACATTGTTTGCAAGTAAAGAAATAAAAATGATCTTAAAATATAAATGTTTTATTTAAATATTCAACTCTCCCTCTAGAGGCCTCAATTTTGCCATTTAAAATACATGGGATTTCGCTATACCTTCGTTACAATTTTTCTTCGGGCCCCTACATATTTGCCAAAAAATCGGTAACTTTGGGAAAAAAGCGACATATATATTAGTATGCAGAGAAAAAATGTGGAACCTTCTACGAAATAATTGACCCATCATACGGCATCTAAATTTATTATTGTTTTTTTATTTATTGTGCTCGAACGGTGAGCTACAATTAGCAATTTTTAGAAACATTTCCAAACGAACTTTTTGCATGTAGTCGATATTTTTATACTGATTTCTGCAGCTCCAGAGTATCATCAAACGATCATAAAAAGCGATGAGGAATTTTTTTTTGTGACAGTACGTTTTTTGATAAGAATATACACGGATAATAGAGAGAAGTGGCTCGTTGTATCCACCTCTCCTTTACATTGTATTCAGTATTAGAAGTTGCTGATTCCATGACCCGACTTATCTCTGAATCGTTTCTTCGAGTCTTGCCGAGCATCTTGAGGACGCTCACAGAGAAGCAGACTGTATGCAGAATCGGGGTAAGTCAAGGAGGCAAGTCTGTGTAATCACGGGCTTCGACTACTACGTACGTACGTATTCGAGAAGTCGAAGTGAAAGGGGTAGAGTACGAGGAGCGAAGGGCGAGAGTGAACCGGAGGAGCTTCTGCGCTCGAAATGCGGGGGAATGGCAAGAAGGGTAGTTAAGATTCCGCGGAAAATCCCGCGAGGATCGCTCGCGTTGCTCACCGCCTCTTCCCTTTACTTTACCATCCACGCGCACTCCAGAGCCCTATTCTCTCTCTCTCTCTCTTGGCCTTTCAACGAGCGAGTCTTCACGTAAACACCGAAAGGTCCTCGAGAGCATCATGGTATTATCCGTTTCTCGGGGGAACTGTTGTTGCTCCATCGTTCTCCGGTGTTTCATCCCTTTGTCTCCCTTTTCCGCATTCACCTCGTCTCGTCGTAACAGTTTGCAATAGCGACGAGTTTTACCAAGACCATTTTCCACAAATAATCATAAACACTGCGTCTGTGCTTAAGTCTGAGCAATAGTGACTTTTGACATTTCGAATCATGTCAAACATTTTCCACGGTACTTGCATATTCTTTCGGGATTGTTTTCATTACAAATCTCAAAATTTGAATACATTCTACGTGTTGTTGTTTTTTAGGTATCTATGAATAAAATACAACATGACAAGAATTTTTAATAATTCCTTGCACAGTACATTATACATTTGTAATTAATTTTCATGCAGTTATTTGTACTGTATTTCGTTTACTTTATTTTATGGTATCCAAAAATGCACTTTATGCCACAAATCATATTTCCTAGCCTAGGCCAGTAAAATAATTTCCTAGGCGGCCATAAAGATTTTCTGTGTCAGCAAATAAGGTGTGCTGTGACTATGTGAGTTAATGACTTTTCACCGTGATGGATCGAGTTGTTTCCATTAGCGATAGTACAGTTTCGACTCAATTAGCTAGCTCAAAGTGGTAACTGACCTGGTCCATCAAGAATTTTCGAAACTTTTTTTCTGGCAAAGCTGCCAAATAATTTATTCACGAAAACTGCGTGACTTTGAAATTTTCGCAAGGGTCGGGGTCAAAACAGCAAATGGTTAAAATAGCGAATTTAAAAATAAGGCAAATATGAATTTAGAATGCCCATCATTATGAAATTCGCTATTTCAGCGATTCACTGTTTCGATCATCCGCTATTTTGGCCCCCATCTTATTAAAATGCAATCAAAATAGCGAATGGCTAAAATAGCGAATTACATAATGATGGCCATTCTATATTTAGACGTTCCTTATTTTGAAATTCGCTATTTTAGCCATTTGCTATTATGACCCTTACCCTTTTCGCAGAGTCCAAATGACCCCAAATTATTATTAACTAAGTAAGCTACGGCTAAGAATGTTTCGATAAAGCTGCAACATTTGATGTATATAATCGAGGCAGCACCCTTAAAGCTTACTTTTTTCAAAGAGACACAATGTTGATGCACGGTATAGCGGCCAGAGCGAGAACGACGGATGCTTGCCGGTCACGCGAGCCATGAGAGCCGAACTCGGTGCGAGATGGATGCTGCTGTGGATAAGAGCTGCCGGGGGGCCGGTCGTTAACTTTTTGATATTCGCCAAAGTGCACTTTGGTGCTGAAGCGACGGATGGGCGAGCGAGTGAGTGGGGGCGGAGTGCAAGCGCATTATCCGCGTTTCCTCCTCGAGCATTCAACCCACCCTCACCCCCCCCCCCCCCCCTGACCCCAGCCTGCGGAATCGTCTCTCGGTTTTCCTTCCGGCCTGCTCCAGTGCAGAAAGGCGCGGCCAACCTGGTTTCGCCTTAACCTGAAAAGAGACCGAACACGCTCATGTACTCACCCGCGTTGGATTCTTCAGTAAAATTCTCTGACTTTCATCAGCTCCACGAAAACTTTCAATGGTCAGCTAAGAATCCCTTCCTGGCATACTTTACATCAAGCCATCATCTTTTTCCCAGTCTTCGAATATTTTCGTTTCATTTTCTTTTTTTTTCTCAACGATATTTCTTATAAACTCTTTACGGTTTCGTGCACGCTGTAGAAAAAAAATTCATCGAGATGAAACTAGTGAAAAAATATATATTTCGTGAAATGAAAGTGCGCGTTTTACGTCGTGTTATTTTTTCTTCCGCATTCTAATATTTTCATTAAAAAATATTTTTCACGATCTCATTCATCAATGCTTTATGGTTGCAGGTTAGATGTTGAAAGCTATGATTTTCTTTTGTTTTACCTGCGCGAACAGTTCACTTTTTTCAGTGAGTTAAGGGCCCCTCGGCTGAAGTACTGGTTCTTCCAATGTTATGCGCGAAGAGTTTACTTTACACACGACCTTTTACTTTATTCGAGCTATTTCGCTTTAGACACGAGCATGTACTGCTCGACGGTCCGAGCGTTAGTGAAGAGCGATTTAACCCATTCCGCTGTAACGTATACCACGTGGTACCTATACTTTCCAGTTAGTGGCAAACGAAAAAACAAAATAAAATTAGCCAGATGAAACCTCTAAAAAAATTGTTCTTCCGGTGTATTCGTAATCAAAAATCCCATCATATGACATTACACCTTTTTTTTATATCACCAACGTGCACTCCTAATCTTTTGACATTTTGCAAAACCTTTTGAATTCGTTGATCAAACTTGTTGTTCGATAATTTGGTACGTGCTACCAACTTTCATATATCAAGGGAATAGTTCTTAAATAAAGTGGCAAAGTATAAGAAAACAGCTTCTCATGTAGTAGTGCGGAATCATGAGAGAGAAAAGGTCTCGTTGTCGTTGTCCCGTGGCTCCGATTCTGTGAAACTGGGGTTTTACAACCCGAGAAGCGAGCGCCACTGGCGATGCGATCGTCTCGAGAACATGCTTCGCCAGCTACTGCCTAGCTCTCGCGACGTTCCACAGGAAATTATTTTTAGCGATTCCATGGGACTCGTGGGTTGCCACGAGAAACCCAGTCTGACCAAACGTTGTCGGAGGTGCATCTACCAGATCTGTGGACATTCTGTAGTCGTGGTGATATTACCACCTTCAGGAAATTGGAGAAATTCTCTAAAGATTCATTGTCGTTCTAATTTCAAATTTTTACTCTTTCACTTACGGTAAAAGACCCATCTACTGATTGTGTTCTACTTAGTAACCGAAATTTCGACAAAACCGATTTTTTTGCCAATAGAAATAATTCATACAAATGTACACTTCCTTTTTCTTTTGCCATAAAAAAACCAAACAACAATATTTATTTGTTAAATAAAATAATTTTTAGGGTTTTAGATATGTAACATTGAAAGATGTTTTTTTTTGTCTATTTTTTTTAATGCAGAATTTTGATGTTACATCAAAGTACAATTTGGATGCTGCTACAGAAAGAATTAAGAAATTGGACATATTGCATAGTCTAAGGAAGATGGCACCTTTGCTACCCTTGCTTGTCTGATGACAGTTTTTGAGACATAACAAATGGTTTAGAGGGAAATAAACGATAATCGTGAGCCATTGCGCGGGTACCAAATGATGGAGGAAGAAAGGTGGGAAGCTGTGGACAGGAGGGAGAGCGGTTGAGGAAAAGGGAAGAAGCTGGAGGGGGAGAACAGGCTATCTCGAAAAATTATGCAAACTGCCGTCGATAACTCAAACGAGTACAGCTTCGCTGCGGTGAAGCTGCACAGAAGTAGAGGGCGAAAAGGGAGGAAAAGATGCCTCTTCGTTCAAAGTCGATAAACGCTCACAGAGTGCTTTTCCATTGTCTCAAATTTATTACAATTTTGCAGACTGCACAAATTGCTGGAATTTTTCATCTCCAGCGTCACTCACTGCTATGTATTCAAGAGGAGCACTTTAAAATCATTGGGCAACATCAATCGAGTACAAGCTTTACATGACTACATTGATTTCTAACGAGATCTGTTACAGTTCTCATAAATTATCTCGTGAAATATTCATGAAAGGTCCGTGAAGCAATCTCAGATTTTAAATCAATCGACGTTTTTTCATTTTTCAGTTAAATTTCATTTTAAATGGAACCGAAGAAGTAGCTTCCTTCAGACAGAATAGCTGAAGGGTGAGGAATCGAGAATAAATTGCTCATGCAAATAGGCTCGAGTATCCCGTCTCTCTTTTCTTTGGATTTCTATCTTACTTTTATATATATATATATATATATATATATATATATATATATATATTTCAGAGTACTACTATGTCATTTTCAATTTTAACTTTATCTATTGGCCACTTTACCGTCTTTTTCGTAATGTCGTTCCTCATCTCTAGTAGTTTCTCTAGTTTGCTGAGTAAGGCAGCCATTTCACAGTGTCTACAACCATTTTGATCTTCACATCATAATTTTTAATAAGCTCTAAAAATAATCTCAGCGATCTTAGTAGCGTTGGAGAGACGAAGGTACGCGTGAGGCTGTGCTTGAGAGACAGATATAGATATATGTATTTATTATTCGTCGATAAAGCTTCGGGGAAGATACTGAATAACAATGTGAGATATATATAGATGCTTTTCATGATTTAGCAACATTAAATAAGTATCAACTAAAAATAACCATTTAATAATATCGGAAGAAAATGGTAACAAAGAAACTTTAGGTTTAATATATTAAAGTAAAAACTATAAATAAAGAGGAACATATACGTTTCTATATTCTTCTTTTTTGTAAAAAGAATATACAAACGTGTCATCTGCTGGTGTTTTGTTGTATAAATAGTGTCGTTCACGCAGTATACAACTTTGGCGAAAATTGTTGGAAGTTATGTGTATTAAGGCAACATATTGCACTCGTGTATTATAAACATGTATCTTAAGAACACTTCCCGAAGTTTTTTGTACATTTTATACCGCAAGCGTATTATTTAAAAAATGTCTAATCAAGTACAGCACTTACTATGTACATCGTGTGTTTTTTCAACACGCTCCTCTTTAAAGTGGAGCTATTTTTTTTTTTAGATTTCAAGAGATGGCGCGCGGGGCGAGAGAAAGAGATGGAATATAGCGTACGTGGTTCGGGCTGCTTGGAGGTTCGCGGGCTGCCGGATAAATTATGCAAAGTGCCTCGATAACTTAACTTCCTTCTCGCCAGAGCGTACGGTCCTTGCTCCACTCGATATAGTTCTTCGAAAACTTGTAAGCTCGGGCTACTCTCACGCTTTCCCTCCCACCTTGCCGCCCACTTTCCCGACAATCTTCCCTCGGAAACTCAGAGTCGTACCCCGTACAACCCTAGTTTGTCACGAATACTCCCGACGTACAAGCCCTTTTACTTCCATTCCGTTTCCACTCTGTCTATAGTCTCTCCGCTACTAAGGTCTACTTCCCTTCACGCTCGAGTATTTTCAGCTCCGAATTTCAGACGAAGATTAACAAATCCTTAGCACACATTCTAAGTGGTCATGGAATATCTCGTCGGTTACGACAAGTGTTATAGAGTCTGGTGAAGACATTCAGATTCTCCGAACCGCGACAAACTCTTAATCGAGGTTAAACTTTAAAAAAATATTATTTTTCAATAAATTACGAAAGATTTTTTACTATGTATTAATTGTGACTCCAATATTATCACCAGAAAAAAATATTGAAAATAGACCTGTTTTTTTTTCGACCTCAAGCAGAACCAAAAAAAAATCCTAAATTTATGCTGGAAAAAAATTCAACAAATGAATATAAAGTCCTCTCAATTTGCAGTGAAATCTGACGATCCATAAGCGTAATTTAAGAGGTACAGAAAAAAATGTGTTCCCGGCTAAGATCTATTTTCCTTCACGCTCGACTACTTTCCAGCTTCGAATTTGAGACGAAGATTAACAAATCCTTCGCACACATTCTAAGCGGTCACGTAATATCTTGTGAGTTACGGCAAGTGTTATAGAGTCTGGTGAAGATGTTCAGACTCTTCGAACCCCGATAAACTCTTGGGAAGCAGAGAGACAGGCACTAGACGACACTCGAGACGTTTCTACTTCATCGATAATATACCTATGCCGCTTACAGTACGTCTCCATGTATATATAGCCGAGTACAACGTACGTCGGCAGCAAGTAGACTCAATGAGGCCGCACCCAGGCGTTGAGCAATTAAAACTTTCATCGACACTAGGGAGCAGAGGAAAAGCTGGTGCGCATCAGATATAGAGGGGGGAAAACCGCGAAGGAGAAAGAGAGGGGTGGGAGCATGGGGTATGCCGGTGGTGGAGGAGAGCATCGACGCTTCAGGGCAAAAACACCCAGGAAGATTCCAGTTAGCCGTAGAGCTCAGTGCAGCGCACCATCGGCAAGAAGATTGCCGGTTAATGTGGCGTTATAAAGTATTCCAGAGGTCTTTCGGCACCCCTCCTCTTTCTCACCCTCGAACCCTCTTTCTTACTATGTGCTTTATCCATTTATCCTCTCTTCTTCATCGTCTGACGCATACTCTACGTTCCAAATGGGTCGATACACTCTTATATTTACGATTTACACATGGTTTACATTTAATCTGTCGTTTTGTCAAGTATTTAAGCCTTTTCCAAGTTGTAATATATTTAGGTTGCCTGATGTTAATACAGGGCCATTTTTATCCGGGCTTAAATCACAACTTGTTTACATTCTGATAAGGCCGTATGAGAACATAAACAAATTGGTTAAATTCAATTTATTTTCGTATATTTTCAGACTCGATGAATTACTAAGAATATTTGATGAATTTACACAGTTGTGTCCGTCAACGAGGTGAGCTTCCAGTGAGGCAACTGAGAACAATACTACCCTTCTCCTTTAATATCAGAATGGCCTCATTATTTTTTTAAATCCCCGGCGGTTGAATTACGCACCATTAGTTTTAATAATGATAACGGAATCGATAGTTATCGGGGTCGTAGATTTAATCGAAGGAACAAATAAGAACGCAGAGTCGAGGAGGAATTAATGGCATTGAAGTGAAAGAGTATTTTAAATACTTTTTTTCCACTGAATAGTTATGAATTATTATGGCCAGAAATATTATCATTTTATCTAAATGGACAATCGATTCTAAATAATCATAATTAGTGTAAAGTATAAACATTTTTATATTTGCCGAAGAATTAGTAATAATTATTCGAAGCTCCAGAAAAAAAATGCAGGTTTCGTAAAAAAAATATTGTTCATTGTTTTCCTATATCATTTCCTTATTTGAACAAATTGAAATTTAAAAGGACTTACTATTATGCTGATTATCAAGAATTTATTATTAACAGCTCTTGAGCGACCAGTAAATAGTAATATTCTTTCCTGAAGTGAGAAATATGATATGAGATGTTGCAGAAAAAAATCGGTTTTTAATTAATAGTTAAAATTAGTAAAATTTTGAACGACCTCGATGTGTTTTCTTATCCACCAGCGCTTTAAGGAGATCGATTCTATGACAACAAGGAATCATTTTTGCAGTGAATCTGAGAATTAAAAAAAAATAGGTCAAAATATGCTTACCTCAGTGGTACGTATATGTACGTGGCTTGGATTGCAAGCTCAGGAGAGTGGCAAGCACAATATACCTATCCACGGCGTAGATTGCCAGCACAGAGAGAGCCAAGCACAATATACGTGGCGTGGATTGCAAGCTGCGAGAGCGGCAAACCAATGGAAGCGAGCACGTGCACATTGCCCCACAAGTGAAAATTCTTTTTGAAGTGAGGCAATTCAGCCAAGCAGCACTTTTTTCTTCCCCAAGCTATCATACTCCCACAGTTTCTTCAGCTTCAAAAGATTCATCCAGCATTCTCCGAGAGTCTGCTCTGCGAAATTATAAATCCCCTTTTGGTTCACGAGGAAAACAGCAGAAGAGTAAGAGAAAGTGAAAAAGGGAAAGGATAACGGTTAAACGGAGCCGTACGTCTTTATAGCTTTAAAATGGAACAAGTAATCAAGTACTTCTAACATCTTTTCTTTTGCTGATGTTTTCTGCAACAAACACTTCTTTGATACTTTCTCAGTCGACCTTAAAGACAGCGAAAGAATTTCAATCTTATTTGCAAAACCCCTCCATAAACGTATTACATTTATTTTCTTTTAGTCGTAAAATCATTACGAAATTCTTACCCCCTCATGAGGAAAGGTTGTTTTGTTTTAAAAATATGACCCTATAGAATTTCTAAACGTAGACACGTAATTTTTCATCAACCATCTTAATATCGCGATAAATGTAACGCGACTCAAAAAAAGAGCGTTATAATATACGTCATACCGCTTTAATGATTTTGTAGAACTCGAATGTCGGAACTTGCGGTGAATTTAACTTTTAAGATTGTGTTATTGCTCCATTATCGGATATTACGTGCGGATAAAGAGGTATAGAATATAGTCTCGTGAGACGGTTATGAGTGTGTGTGTGTGTGTACCGAGGTAGATAACGGGCAGACAGTTCGACGTCCCGAAAATCGTCAGAAGCCGAGTGGGTGGAGAGACGGTGGCGGTAGAGGGTTGTACTAATCCACCCCGATAACATTCCGATTAAACCGCACATAGGTAGCAGTTCCGCCAGTGCCGAGCCTCGTCGGAGCTAATTCAGACCTGGCGTTTGCCAAGCTCGCGGCGAGATAGCGAAATCCCTTAACGACGGGGTGTTGGAACGTCGGTTGAGAGACGAAGAGAAGGGAGCGGGACGATGGTACGCGAGGCTTTTAAATGCTCGACGCTCTGGCTCCCGCAGGACTTGACGGACGACTACGCGACAACGTTGGCTCGCGCGGGGAACGATGGAACCAGCAGAAGCGTCAGTATAACTGCTGCTGCATTCTGCAGGTGAGCTCGTCGACCTCGTGGTAGGGATAAACTGCGAGCGTAGTTAGCGATGCAGATTACAGGGCTCGAGGTCCCCGTGGTTGGTGCTGCTGCTACTGCTGCACCACGCTCTCGGGTATTCAGTGGTGCAGTACCACACGGCTAGAACACGATGGAAATGTCGCGGTAGCTCTATTGTACAATGTTGCAGGCTCTGTACTTTAATACTACACCCCATGTACACTCGACTATTCTTGCTACTTGAGTCTTCGCCTCTTCGTTTCACTCTATACATCCCCCGACTGTCTTTCCTCTTCTTGCGGCTTTGGGACAACCCGTTTCGCCTGGTTATTTTTCCGGATTTTTTTTTTTACAATATTACATCTGCATCCCATTTCCACAACAGATTGGCGAGGGCAGTTTTACCTCAACAGGACCAGCAACAGTTTGCATTCTAAAACAGTCGTTATTGTCATGTGTGTTGAAACAATACACAACACACTTGGTGCATGTGGTGATGCGGATATATTTGTGTATCTGAATTGAAATAACACACTCGATAGTATAAAAACGATCTGTATAAAATAGTGATAAGAGTACTCATAGGATATTTATTCATTTTTTGTTCATTATTATTACTTATTATTATTATGATATTGAACTCGCTGAATTGATTCTATGAATTAATCGGTTATTCAGAATCTACATTATATTTTTTAAATTTTATTATACACAAGCCCAAGAGTTAAAGAAACCTATAATATGGCTTATAGGTAAAATTATATTTTATTTTTATTGCAGTTAATGTGAGAATTAAGGGTAGTTGTGAAAACTTATTGGTAAACAAAGATCGATTGCACAATTTCAAAATGGCAAACTTCGTTATAACTACAAATATTTTTTATTGCATCCATTAATGTCTTCGTGTCTCATCGCTTTAGGTTGTGTCAGCTCACCAGTTTATTTTGTTAAATATTTTTGTTGACAATATTACTAATGCATCTCCTTTCACCAACAGTTTTGGGATGGTAGTTTCAATGTAACAGCAGCCGACTTGCTATTTTGTTGCCCTATGTCCAGCGGCAATATACAAGCGACCCACGGCGCGTTATAATAGCGATGAATTGTTGATGGCTTTGCCACGACTACTCTGTATTTATGTTTTGAGGGGCGTACGTCCCAATGTGAATTCACCAGCTTCCGTCCGTCCATCTATGTGGCCATCCCCTCGACGACTTTCTCACCCTCGCGTTTCAACCGTTTTGCGGCGATAACGCACTAAAGTTACCAGCTGACTTACGGTCACCGAGTTGCTACGCCACTTTATGTTCACTCCCTCTCTGATTTTTCGCTCTAACATACAAGGCTAATGGCGGAGGAATGTCATGAGGGTGTAATGAAATATCTTCGTTTTACCCTGGGTATATGAGGGTTGAAATCTTTGAAAAAAGCTTTCAAAGTCCGGCATTGCTTCCTCATTTTCCACCTTTTTTAGAACGAGGTCGGGATTTTATACACAACAAGTAGATAGTTTTTTTTTTCACTGAAAAAATAAGGTACCCGAGCAGAAATTTGTCCTGGCTGAGGTCCGGGCCTCATCAGAGTTTCCTTAGGGGGGGGGGGGGGGGGGGGGGGGGGGGGTCAGGTCAAAAGTTAAAAAAGATCGATTTTTTTTTCTTTCTGTGAAAACATTCATTTCCATGTCATCTATCCATATATTTATCAAGCAGCCACAACCTTGATGGATTAATTTAATTTATTAAGCAGCTACAGTCGATATTTGTAAGAGTTTCGGATTAGTGAAATTTGAATTAGGCTTCAATTTCGCGCGCTGTGAATCTAGCGATCACGGTCTCAGACCCGAGAAGCGCTTCGCAAAATTCCATCAGAAAAAATAGACCGCCAAGAGTCAATAAAAATTAAGAATAGTTATAAACTATGTTCTGTCCAAATTTGAAGTGGATCGGACAAGTAGATTATTAATCGACACTTTGTTTAAATAATAACAACATTATTGTGTTTCAATATGTTGCAATAAAAAATTCAAACTACGAAAAATGTTTTATTATGTATTAATTCTGAACCGAAAATCGACGTGCTTTTTGGATCTAAAGCAGACCCCTTAATTTGAAAAAGAAATGCAACCCCTACATTTATGCAGGCAAAAAGTACAACAAATTAATTGAAAGTTCTCTCAATTCGCAGTCCAATCTGGCAAACTATGAGAGTAATCTAAGAGACACAGAAATAAAAAGGTCGTAGTGAGAGAAAATACCTCATACAGAGTATATGGTATATGGGAGCATGTATTGAGCACTACGGAATATCTGGAAAACGGAATTGTGGTTTCAGCAACGATGGGTGCCTCGTTACCGTCGAATTCATTCGCGAATGAATCTGCGTCCTCCCGCGTGTGGTATTCTCGTCGTGCTGCAACGACGTGGCGCCCACAGGGACGCCGGACGTCGCGGTCGTACTCATCCCTCCGGTGATGCTGCGTGGAGGTGAAATGGGACGGCAGAAGCATAGAGCGTCCCGTATACAATCTCGAGAGCCATGAAAGCCCGAGTTGAGTATAGAACACCACACGGTACGACGTATGTATCTGCTATTACGTGTACGATTGCTCTCGCCTTCGGTTCGCTCGCTGTATGTACCTACGTGTTACACCGTTGCATCTGCTTCGAGTGATCGATGAATCACGAGCTTGACGTACCAGATCGAACGAGATGCAGAAAATTCGTAGCACACATCAGAGAATGCCATCGTTAACCGAACAAACGTCTCTCGACGAATCGTCAGATTTCACGCTAATAGTGAGCAGCTGCTATATGAATCGTACAATTCAGTGAGGTCACTAGAGAGTTTGCATTTCTGCTAAAATAACAAGTTTTATAGGGTTAAACTGTCCAATAAATGACCTGAGAAGAAATTACTTAAAACTGCCTAAGGCTCAGCGGTTCAGGAACATTGTGTTTCAGGCATATCCAAACCAGACACCATATCATTAGATCCAGAATTGTGAATCTACAATTATTTCAGAAATATAGTGAAAGAATGAACACGCTTGCGATTATAATATGTGTGTAAACTACATTTATCGACCAAATAATTGCCGCCATGTACAAATAAGTTATATACCTCGTTGACAATGTATAACCAATCTAAACACCAGATGCACATGGTCTTGGTTATGCTCGGAAAACACATTTCCAGTCGCTCCGATATTTTCATGTCTGTGCTTCGTGTACTTCTCAAGTTGTGTGCAATTCTGCGTATTAATTCTCCGTGACACCGTGAGCACACATTCATTTAGATGTACAACTGCGTACGACAGAGAGTATCTCACGCTTTAGATTGCCTCCTTCGCAAGGTCGTTGAAGCTGAAAGTTTCAACTACCATGATGCTGTGAATCTAGAGCTCCGCTAGGGTTCCAGCATGTTACGTGTACACATGTCGTCAAAGAGCGAGGTTAGGGCTTGTGGTAATTGGCCTAGTCTTCACCTCGTGGGCAACATGAGCATTTCTCCCAAACGTAGATCATTCCTCTTTCTCCTTGTCTCGTTGCCATGTAAAGCGGCTCCACTCTAGTAGTTTTCCACGCGTAGTGCGTATATAACAGTTCACAGAGCAGAATCCCCACACGGCATAAGCCATGAGCTACAGGAAGCTTTGAGGCAGAATCTGCTTCGAAATCGTATATCTCTCGCTTTTGCGTTCGTCCTCATCCTTATCCTCACGCTATTCTTCTTCCTCGTGAATGCTATACCGAAAACCGGATGCATATATCCATACAAGTACATAATGTACGTTGATCCGGACTTTCCTCGAGCCGGGGAAGACCTACATCGTCAAGTCACTTTTTGCTTACCTTTTCACTGAAGTGTCGTGAAAACTGGTCCTAGTGGCATGGCGCAATTCGTACGTCTTACGTCCTTTTCGCACTCTCTACTTCTTCCGTAATTCCTTCTCGGTGGGCATCCCTTTACAACCCCGAGTATCAACACAACCCTTCGCTTTACCTCCCTTCCGTGCTCTACGCCCTTCATCTTAGTATCCGTGCGAAGTCTCGAGATGTTTCTCTCTTCCTTCATCATTCGTTACGTATCTTTGTCTGGCTCTCTATCTCTGCTTTCCCCGTTGGTTTAGCCGTACGTAAGACTCGTCGCTTTCTGCGATAGCATGCTTAGCAACTCTGCACTTGCTCGTTTATCTCTCGAAGCAGGTGCTTCGTAATCCCCATTATATAGACGCTCCTCTACGTTCTCCCCGAGGCGACGGAGGATACCTACGTCGTCTTCTACGTCGAGTACATGAACTGCCGCGGAGAACCCGAAGCGGCAGCCAGCGGCAAAGCAAGTATTAGGTAAAGGTAGGCTTTCGTAGTCTGTGTACGAACAAGTGTGCGTGTGTATGCAGGAGGTTCATAGCCACTCATTTTCCTTCTGCTGCCTCTGGTTATTTCTCTTAACGGTTCAACCTCTTGTAGTTTTAATGACGCGTCGATAAGGAACTTTCAGTGTAACAACGAAAGACGGGTACCAAGGGAGGAGAAATAGTGACTTGTTCTCTGCTTTTATTATCATCCTTTACGCTTCGGATGATGCTTTCTCTTTCTCGCTAACGTATACGTTTTTGGAGATATACGAATAGTTCTATACTTCGTTGTTATACTTTTTTTACCTTCGCTTTCTCCAAGTTGATCTAACCATTCGACCTCTTCGCTAGCTTGGAAGAGATGGAAGGAGAGGCCCCTCGTGATTTATGCCAGTAAATCGGCTTACTCAACCGCGTCCTTGTCGCTCCTTGTTGTCTTCTTCGTCTTGGCATAAATGCCCGCCGCTCGTAAATTCGTCTATGGCCGAGAGATAGCAGAGGGATGGCACTCGAAGGCTCAAAGTGATATGAGAATTCAACCTCAATTCCACCCAAGTCTATCGTCATTGCTCCGGTTCTTTGCTGTGCTTTCTAAAACCTTTTTATATTATTATTTTTGTTATGTGCTAAAAATAGTTATGAAATGGAGAAAATTGGATTGGATAAATTTCAAATGAGATGTAATGGTCGCATGGTCCGTGTGCACCTTCGCGAGTCTAAATTAGTAAGACGAAGTGACACAATGACTGAACTAGACAATTGCAGCGACCCTATTTTCTCAGAGAAGCATCATATTTCATTCGTCCTTCGCGTGAGCTTAATTTGTTTGTGCCAACAATATTAAGCGTCTTTGAAGAAACACGAAAGACATACCCACTGAGACTTAAATTCGGAAGCGCCGTCAGTATATTATATCGACTTTGCCATTCAAGGTATACATCTTTGTTTATCCACGATTTAATAGAAATTTAATGCTGGGATGGTTTTTTAAGTCTCTGGTTATGAATCACTGGTGTGCTGAGCTCGAGCTGCTAATGGAAAAGTTATAATAATAGTGTTGGAAAATTCCAGGGACTGCAGTAGATAATAAAAAAGCGTTGACGAGAATACAACGGCATAATGAGGAAAATCTTAAATTATGCACGATGACAAACCAGATTATACTGTTGTTTTTGCGCATCTAACAAAATACCAATGCGAGATTTTCGCGAAATGCTAAAAGCCGAAGGGCCCAAGTTTTTTCTGCTCATGAAGTTATCTGAGCGAAATATACACGTACACTCAATTTGTATGACTTAAACTTGTCGTAAATTAAGGGGCGTGGAGATACACCGGTGAAACTAGACGAACTAGTCCTGTTGACTTCGTGAGCCAGTTTCTCTTCCTTTGACACTTTGTAGGTACCTACCTGTTTGCCAATTAAAGTGCCTTCGCCTGTATTCCGACACTGTGCTTCAGCTTTAGCCCTGTTTCGTCTCCCATTCCAGGTCTTTCTCTCACTCTTCCTTCTACTCTGTTGACGATTTTCCACTGCAATTCGAGTCCCTTTGCTCCAATTTTTCATACATCGATTTTTTCTTCATCGATATAAAAAAGTACACTGAAAAAGTGAATTAAAAAGGAAGAAAAATTTTCGGCGGAAAATGTACTCTTCGATGTATATGATAATAGTATATGTGTATAAGCTCGTATACTATATTTAGTTTGTTCTGTGTTGCGGTGGTCTACCGAGGCTCACCGGGGACGCATCCACCGGGCTATTCGCGTAAAAAGAGGTGGATTTCACTCTCTCTTTCCCTTGCCGCAGCCCTGGGAGCCCAGCACTGACGCTCGGCCATAAAAACATAATAAATATCCAGTCGAAAAGCGAGCTTTCCACTTCCTGTTTATGGCTAAAGTTGCCTAATAAAACGCGACGATGCTTCCATCCCTTCTCACTCCTCTCGGTGTACTATATTCGCAACCGTCTAGATGCATACAACTCGGTAGAAAATATAAAACATTACAGCGAGCTCGAAAACATGAATATATCGATCCACATTTTAATCACGCCATCAACACAGAGAACAAAATGTGGGACGCTAAAACTTTTAATTTGACTGCAGTATCCATTATACCAACAGTTCAGTTCATCGGAAGATGATTCATCCAATACAAATTAATGTAATCGTCCGAGTAATTAAGGGGATCCAGTCACGAAATTTTTTCTTTTTTTTGCTACGTCAGCAAATAAAGTTAGCTGTCACTCTATATAAGCAAATGATTGTTCTTTGTGAGGATTAGTACCTATGTAGAATCATCGTGTTCACAAAACGATTGTGGAGTGCCCAAATAAATAAAATGTGTAGAGGTCGTATTCAGAGAGGACATAGATCTCTAATAATTCGGATCTAATCTGTTAATGCAAGATAGTTAATTAAATGAACAGGAAATTAAACTTTTCCAATGTGGTCTCTAAAGGATTACAAATTGTTTTTCAACGAGTTGACTTTGGATGAATTACTCTTTTGGATGAAATGTATTCTGATAAACAGCGTCCAATCCCTTTTCAACAGATGTTTGCGAATTAATTTTATTGACGACCCGGAAAACTCGTCCAGCTGTTGCATTTATTCATGGGCTTTATTCTTGCATTTGTGAAAATGAGAGTCTCCTCTCGGCGCACAGGCGGTTCACTATACGCCGAAAAGTGCATTTTTCTTCGTACATAAATTTATTCGGGATATAATGCTGCCGTATTTTATCAGTCCGGAGGTCTGCATGCTTTCCCGGCGATGAATATGATAAAAATCTCGGACAGGAACGCGTTGGGAATTCGCACTGGACTAACGAATCTTGTGTGCGAATGAGAAGTGGGAGTCGCGATGAAAGCCATATTATAGTGCGGGGTATATACATTACTAAGGGTATTATTAGGTGAGAGAAGAACGAAAGGTACGCGTTGATAGCGGATCGTCCCGAGCGAGCTTGTGCTCGTGAATTCAAAGAGATTTTATTCCAGAAATGCAGAGTCCCGAGCATGAACGCAAATAGAACAAATACTATGTTCGTAGTGTAGAAACTCATTCACCGCCACCGCCGCAGTGAACTTCCTCCTCGACTAATATATCTTCGCGTTATAAATAATTTTTAACGTGTGCGTTATAATAGTCTTTTATGGAAATGAGTAGTTACCATACCACAGACCTGGTCGCGACACACACGCGTGATAATAATCCACAGGATTCACTGTACGGAGCTCGGTATAATGGTAACGGGTTAGAGTTTCACGTTAGCAGCAGCAGCAGCAGCAGCAGATCTCGTTCCGGTGGCTTATAAATGGACAGCGCGGCATAATAGTCACGCTCTCCGAATTCCGCACAATGCAATGAAAATGTAGATTTAGAGAAAGCCTATCGAATACTATGAATTATATTTTATTGATTGAACCCGGTCTCCGCTGTAAAGTGGTTTCATGTCAAAATAACACTTCTTGGGAAATAACACGGAAGAACACAGAATCCACACCAATAACATGATTCTAGAACCTTGGAGTGCACTTTTTAACCGACGTATGCAATTTCGCTCGTACGGAGCATTGTGAGAGTGGATTTTACCCGTATGAAGTTTCACCTCTGTAGAATATTGCCGTGGTGAATATTGCTCGTGTATAGTTTCACCTGTGTTGAGCTTTCCGACCTTTCATTTTACCCCTGTCAGTTGTGCTGGTAAGAGTCTGTACATATGTACAGTTGAGATTTGGATTGAGATTGTATTGGCATGAATACCGTCGCTGATGTGTGGAATTGAGCCATGTGCAGATTCGAGCTCTGTACAAACAAAGAACTGTCAGAATAATCGTGACCGCAGTTGAGGCGAAAGGAAGAGCGACTAATCGAGGCCTGTGCGATATTATTTAAGCCCGGGCTTTTCGGTGGTAGCAACGGAGTAGCGGCGCAATACTTTTTACAGATTATGAAACGGCTAAAGAAATATATATAAATAATACCTATGCACGGTGAATTGCCGTATGTATCCAAGCCGTTAAAGTACAGAAGCACCGAGCAGCAAGCAAGCAAGGGTCGAGCTTTGTAAATCTCACGAGCGCAATCCTGCAGCCGCGGGCAAACCAACCTTGGCGTAAGCGAGCCAGCGAATTCCTCGGATTTCCTGCATAAATTTTCACGAACCCTTCCCCCAAGGGGCCGAGGTGCCGCGATCTCCTGGCACCGAGAGCGTTCCATGGTCGTCGGAAGGGTGCGAAAAGTTTCGAGCTCCCGGAGCGTACGCCTGAAGAATGCTATATTCGTATAACGGGTTGCGCCTGTATACGAGTTGCTTACTGTTTTGCAAGCGGGCGAAGCAATACCTTTACTAAAAGTGGAACCGGCTTTCTTGGGATACGAGTCTGAAAATTCAGAGAGATAAATCGATCGCCGGGATCGCGAACTCGGGTTTCGCGACCCAGATAAATAAACTTATGACTGAGTCAATAAATAAATCACCAGTTACAAAAGTGGTGCATGAGATTTTTCCATTGAACACGATTCGATTACATTTTATGATCGAAACGTTCCATACCACGAGTTTTTAGACTTTCCCTTCGGCATAAATGTAGCATTCTATACCCGCGTGAAGCAAAGTTCCGGACTCTGTTAAACCTCCGGAAATGATGTGATTCTCATACGCGACAACATTTATTTTCGTTGTACGTTTAAGGGATGGCCAATAAATTTGCGTCGATTCGTCTTTGCCAGATATAACTACGAAATTTTCCAATACTTTACACAACAGTATTTTTCAAGATACAGTTTTATTTTTATTTTGCCCTACTCTTTTTTCATAAATGGGTTGGTGAATCGATTATCCATAGAGTATACATGTAGCTCTTGGAACTATCCGACGGTTTTAGAATAACAGCATCCCAGCCATAAATGAATCTCTATCGAATTTTCATTATCTTTCTGGAAGGAATTAAGCAGGCGTTTGGATTGGTATCTGCAGGTGGATTCTATCTCCCGCCGGATTTTTTAATTAGTGGACAATTTTAAGAAAACGCTACGTTCAATTATTGAGGCAACACGCTGTGAAATATAGCTGTCCCCGATATAAGAATTTTTCTCAGTATTGATTTCATACGATTCTTCAGAAGCTCTCACAGCATTTACACTCCATTATTCACACATTACTCTGAATATTTCATCTTTACGCTCTATGTTCCGCTCTTAAATATAATATAGACAGCGAAAAAAATGTATGAAACACGAGACCGCAGATAATTTCATATGAAATCTAGATTTTACAAATTCCACATTTTATTAAAATGTATTAGCGGACTATAAAGATTTTGTATGGCAAATGTTTCAAAGTCGCGTGAGTCTCTGTAAGTCTCTATGTGAGTCTCTGTGAGGCTTTGAGTCTCTGCGAGTCGCTGTGAGTCTGTTTGCGCGTATCCAAGGACACCGAACTTTATGACTGGTAGTCCATTATCCGATAACCAGAGTGAACTTTGAGCCGAAAAACTAGAGTAACACAGAATCGTACAATAAAATCTTTTCATTTACGAATCAGACTCCAGCGTAACATCATAATAAATAGAGAAATTTCATCTGTGTGGCGTGCATACAGTAATTTTCATCCTCATAACGAGAATGTGGATCCATAGAGAGAGGTAAAAAAGCAGTACCTGGGAGGTTCTGCTGCTCGCTTAATCGTCGAATAATTCAAAGTTATCTTGACTCGTGTTCTGCAGAGGTGGCTAATTAACATTGGCGGAGCGAGAGAATGTGTGAGAGAGTGAGCGACGGAGGGAGAAACTCCGCGGGTACGAAAATAGTGGAAAACGAAGGTATAGAGTTAAAAAAAGAAAGAAGATGACCTCTGGTGCGAGATCTGCGGAATATGCGAGCGTCAAACTGTTCGGCCGGGGCTCACAATTCTGCAACTAGCTGTGACTGGCTGCTGTGAGGGCGAGGAGGATGACGACGACGACGACGACGACGACGACGACGACGACGGTCCCACTGAGGGTCGTTAAGAAAGTCGTTAGACCCAGGCGCGGAGTCCGGGAAAATTTAAATTTGACTCATCCCGGCAGTTCCTTCTTTCCCTTTTCCTCTCTATGTGATTTTTTTTCTTCTTTTTTCATTTTGCCGCACTCCATTTTCTTTCACCTCTATCGCCGGATCTCGCGTGAACGCGGCTAAAGAAATTATAAGCCAACGTCATCGTTACCCAAGGAAACATACGTTTTTTTTACGTTCACAGAGCACATTTTGTTGCGGTGTGCCTCGATTCTCTGTTTCATGCACCCGAGAGGCCATACGCCGCGTTAACGATGCGTTATTCGCGATGCACTCACGTGCAGCTTCTGTTACGACGCGAACCTTACGGGATACAGGTACTTGCCAACTTGCGGTTGTTGCTGGTGCAACTCCCTCTCATCCTCGCTTCGGCCATCTTCTACCTCGTGGTTAACTCTCGAGGCACGTTATACATACTCCCACGGAGAAATGGCGAAGAGATGAGAGGGTCGGAGGTTGGATTACGAAACAGGGTAAGTCTGCAGCATATGCAGGAGCTGCGCAGTTGAATAATTTGTACGAGAGACCTCGGAGCTTCAACTTAACTGCGTGCCGTTCATGCGGCTCTGCGCATATCCGACTTTCCAGATATTTATGACACTGAGTCCGTTTTACCAATGAGCTTCCACGTTATTACGAGTAAACCCATTTTAAGGTAAATTGACATTATTTTGCATTTATACGAGTGAGTAATAAAAATGTTAACGAGCAATAAACAGTGTAAACCCCACAACAACAAAAAAGACACAAGTTGAAAAAGACACTGGGTGTAGATTTCCATGTTATCGTTGATCAATTTGACAAAATGAGACGTTAGAATTTTATACAATATTCAATTAATAAAGTTATTGAAATAAAATATTTAGTAAAAAATTTTGACCATTTCTCAAACTTCCTCGTGGAGGTAGCTCGCAAAAAAATAGAAAATTAGAAACATGATCAAACGCTTATATTAATTTCTAATAAAATGAGAATCTAATATTTGTAATTAACTATAGGCTTTTTCTGAGAATAAAAGAATGTTATGAATTATTATTTCTATACAAATATGTAAATGAGTTCGAATTCCTTCAGTGCCTGACCTCGAAATTAACGCACTTTAGTAGATTTCCGAGCTGTCTTCAAAGCCTAAGTTTCCGGACTGAGAGTTTGGCCGAGTTTCCTTCGTTCATTGTTCCATGGATAGCGCCGAGGGATCGCTGTGTTGCTCAAGAGTAACCTATAAGTATACGGCAGTTTACGTATAGGGATAGTACATCCTGTATACGATAATGCACTGTATGCTGCGCGGCTTTACCCTCAGAACGCGTTGCCATCAGAGTCAATTCAAACGCTAGTGGTAAGGCAACCAACAGTTACCTCCAGCTCCAGTCAGAACTGTTGACATCTCCGGTAACTATTTAGGTTCCTGACTTGTGCTCGTGGTTAAACCGAAGCACATTGAGGCTGAGCCAAGAGTTCAACGGCAGACTGCCCGACAGGAATAGAGATTGCAGAAGGGTAGTTTAGACAGATAATTAATTCTATCGAGGAGGTAGGTACGTCAATGCATGCTAGTCAACCGATCATTTGTCATTGATATTTTATAAATTGTTTAAAATAAACTTGATTTTTACAACAACAAAAATTTAAATATAGCCCATATAGCACAAAAATATTCTGAAAATATTCTAGAAGTACTTCTCTGAAAATATGTAAATATTACAGAAATATTTTGCAATCTATTGGTAATAACGATGAAATATCGCAGCAAACTTGCAATGTTACCTCGTAATTACGATAGGGTCGTGGTATATTGCAAAAAAATAATTAAATCTGATACTTGCTCCTGCGAATACCTACAGAATAAGAAGTTCTGATTACATGGTGAAGGGAGCGTCAGATTAAATTATTTTTCTGGAATATACCACTAACCCTATCATATTTAGGTACCTATCATAATCCGGTGCATTCACATGATGTAATATTCTAACTGTACGGAGAAAAAGCGTGATTAATTCGTCAACGGTGGAGAAATCTCCTAACTATAATATGCGAGTAATTTTTCGTTTACTTAATTTCTATATTAATTCAACTTCATTTTGCAGCCGGGAGTTTTTTAATTTTTGTAAAATTATTTTCATGTTCCAGAAGAGTGTGGAGTGTTTACTCGAGTGTGAGGTAGATAAATAAAGGTTTTAAAAATGTTATTACTAATGCCATTATACTAACTGGAATCTCATAAAGGTTGACAAAGTGTGGGAAGAAATTAATTTCGAAACATTACTGTCGACGAGACAAGGGGACGACAGAGTGTGGAACGACGTGGCGAGTGCACCTGTGACAGGACTTGGTGCATAATTTTCGTTGTGAGCAATTGGTGCATTCTTGAACTAAATCCACGTTGTGGCTCTTAGTTTTAGTCTCTCTCTTTCTCTGTCTCTCCGTTTCTCCATTCTTCTCCTGTATTATATTCAGAACTGGAGCGCGCACGGTGCTTACCGTGCTTCTCGGTGGCTCTTCTCTGCTGATCCCCCACGTTGCCGACGACGACGATGACGAGAGCGAAGCGGCGACGAAATCTGCTACTTTAGAGATCCCTCGTGGGCCCGTGCAAGAACTTTGCCCGAGTTTCATACTATCTATCCAACTACGGGAACCTGCAAACGGTGCACCAACGCAGCTGAGCTTTAGACACAGTTGGCCGGGCGAATTTCACGATAAGACTCTCTAGCTTCATCCCGCCCCTTCTCAATTGAGAATCGGAATCAGTCCGAATATAAATATATTTTTATTATTTTTAAATACGTTTTTCTTACTGAACTATCATAGCTGCTATATAATTATCAATTTGTCTTTTTGTCATTAATTATAATATGTCTTTAATACTTTTCCATTCGAATTGCATTATTATTTACGAATATCTAGTTGACGAGGTTAGTGTGTTTTTCAGCAGTAAAATAAGTGCCCAATATTTTCTTACAAACTGTATGGATTTAATGGACACAATGTAGCGTAATTTTTATTGCGTCATGTGTCTATAGTTCCAACAAGCATCCATAGCCATAGATCCAAAAAAATAATTGTTGCAGATACAGACTCTCTGGTGGAGTCCGGGAGAATTTTTCGAGTCCTGGATGGCGACCCAGATGCTAACTCGAATAGTGTCTGGGTATTCCTTGCAAGAATTCTGGATGGTGTCCAGAATGGACTTCGACATTGGATCAAATGGCGAAATCCATTCTAGAAACCATTCAGTATTTTTTTTTGCACGAGGATCTATGTATTTCCATTTCGGAAAGGGGTTGCCACATCTACGGTTCTGGTTTGGCCGCACCGTTGTAACATTTTGGGGACTCGCACCTAGCGTCACACTGTTTGTGGACCATATTTCAGCATAGGCAGAATCTTTCCTGAGTTACAATGCTCGGACATCAACGTTCTCCCAATGAATCCTCGCCTAATTGTACACCGAATCGATATTCCCTCAAAACCTGTCGCGATATGCGAGCACAGGTCAGTAACCAAAGGCAGATAAAAATGATGAGGCCGAAAAAAAAAAAAAAATCTTCCGATACCGTGGTCGTCACATAAATCGCAAACCACGTTCGCACGATACCGGATTAATGGTCGTTTTTATGACCAGGACGTTAGTCGCGAGGGTTTGAGAGAGTTAGGTTGCCGAACGTAAAAATATTTTACGGCCTTTCCTTCGTGACTTGTTTTTTCCCCGTCTTACCCTCATCTCTCTCATAGTCTCTTTTCTCAGCAGGTACCAGAACATTTTAGTGGATGTTGCAACATAGATACTAGCCAAATATACAATATCAATTATGGGAGTTATGGATAGACGAACATAGAATGGAAATTCAAGAGAGACTTTGTTGTGACATATTCTAGCAATGTTCTCGTCAAAACGCGGTTAATAAGCATACATAAAAGTAGCAGTGTCGTGGAACAAAAGAAACGTTATTACAATGAAGAGAAGGTTTATGATGATGATCCACTTACACGTGCCCATGTAGAAATCAGTCTAGTCGTCCCAGTTTGAAACTCGACCCTGGTTGGGATTGGCTCGGGTTTCCATAAATGGGTTATCCAACTTGGAATCTGAATAGATCACAAATAGATTTCCGGTTACGCACTCGATGATAGTTTATCATCGATTAGGATTTGCTAGGGTTACGCTAAGAGATCGGGACCCAATTCTGAACGACGAGATGTATTACCGTGCATCGGGATTTGTTAGGGTTATCCTAAGAGGGGTTCTACTTGGATTCTGAATAGAATCCAGATCGTCTTCTCGTTACTCAACGATTTGTGCGGAACTAATTTTACTTCACCCTTTATTTTCTTTAACTCGCGAGATTGTAACAACGTGTGCGGTTCATGTGTCCCCAGACGCGTTCTCGTCGCTGCCCATGCAGAAATTTCGACAGGGATCCAGCTCGAATCAGCTTGGTATTCCCATCGTTCGACAAGGATGCAGGTGGATCCAGCCTAGCATGCCCATCTAACGGCTAGAATCCAGTCAGCCATCGGATCGCATCCCAGTTCAAGATCCCGATCGCAATCCAGTTTCCGCGCGTTACATCCCATGTCTGGAATCCGATCCGATGACCGACTGGAATCCGACCGGAAGATAGAAATATCAGGCAGGATCCAGCTGGATCCCTGCCGAAATTTCTGCATGGGTGGCATATCGGTGTTTTGAGTGTTGATGTTAACTCGCCCTTGTCACGTTTGTTTTCATGACCGCTTCGCCGTGTTCATGTACTTGACTCTTTCGAGCCTCTGTGCGACATCTCCTCTATTTATCGATAGCAGGGTAATATATATATATATATATATATATATATATTCGACGTTCGATCGTTTCAGCGTTGTCACGATACAGTGACGTGACGCGCCAATATGTATCGCATGCCGATTGACGCTATTGTCTGCAGTACGGTAGAAAGCTTCGACAAAGGGTGCACAGACACATAGAATACCCAAGAAATAAATTCGCGCGTGAGCAAAATTTCCGGCCTGAGGTATTGTCGTTTGTGCAATAAATTTAATGTTTATATGCTTGACGTCTGTCAATTATGAACCTGGGGCACGCGTGTTTCTCTCGTGTTACAATCGATCGACATCTAAATCAATAAAAGTCTTTTTAACTTTTCACTTTCTCACAGAAAGCAAAAAAGCTTTGCCCCGTCTCTCCATGAAGCATCTGTAAATAAAATACGTATACTTTATTTAAAGGTGAGATCTTCGTATTTTTATATCCCGATGGTCCCGCTTCATCCAGGTATTGAAATTTATCTTTGATTTTAAAAACGTTTATTTCACCCGCGGTTTTATTCCGCCCGATATTTCTTCTCTGATTTTTTTTGGATCTTTTCTTTTTTCGGGGTTTTTTTTTGGTATTTTTGGAAAAATCCAAGGTGGTCTTGTGAAAGGTGGTGGATGATAAGGAAGCAATATCGAAGATCCAATTTTGCATCTTTTTTTATATTCCTTCAAGAATGCGCGGCTACACATTTCGTTGACGCTACTCTACATTTAATGTGGTAGGTATATACCGCACCCTACGTCCTCCGTCGTTAAATATGTGCATATAATGTTTATGCTCGGAGCGTGCCACGCATAGGAATCTATGTATAGTGCGCAAAACTTCAGATATTCAGAGTATTTTAAAAGCGAATGGTAGAAGCGTTTTCAGTAAGTATTGGAAAAACTTGTACATTGGTATATGGTGTTAGTTTAGAGTCACGCACAGATCTAGGTGTTAGGAAGTAGGAGCTTACCGATACATAATCCCGATAAGGGCCTATCCGGCTGAACATGGATCACATTTCTCTGTTCGTTTATGATACCTTGTATGAGCTGCGTTCTCTCGTGCTTATGCATTTATGTTCGACGCATGTTGATCGTAATTTTGCAACGTACATATTCTGCATGTGATACAGAGCTCTCACGCAGGTGATTTTATAGTGGGAAGCAATGTTTCAGTATAACTCGTATTCGCATAGATACACAATGTGGAAAATATGTATTACACATATGCGTACTTTCAATTATTAAACACTATCCAGGAGCATATTATCAACATAGTAAAGTACCAATTGACGTACACTTAACCCACGTTACCACATTCCACGTTAACCACATTCATGGATGTGGTTGGACTCGCATATAATTAAAAGTCCAAAGCTATATTTGGTCGCAACCAAATTTTGCTGTTTGTCGTGACAGTTACACGTTGGTGGCAATGTTGTTCTGGAAACTCCTAGAAATTGTTTTATTTAACCCTCGGTAACGAATTCTATTCTCCACAAAAAATCCTTTTGTTTTTTTATTATTTTATTTTTTTCAAGTGAAAAACATTTTGAAAAAAAAAAATTAAATTATCATTAATATTCCTGATTCACAGACGATAAAGCGCAATAAAACTGTTCTAACGATATAACGTTACTAAAATGCTCGATTCTCTTATATTAATTATAATGAATACATTTGATGAATAATGTTTTCGCTCGATGCTGAATATATATCCGTTCTATATCTTTCTCGTGGAATGTTTTGAAAAGCACTTGCCTTTGTAAATACGGTTTTGAGATTGGTCTGCCTCTCGGCTCGTCTTCCGCGATCCCGGGTCAACACCATCCAGGAATATCTCTCGATTTACCTCCTCCGCTCGTCTTTCTCCTTGCGTTGACGTTGGCTCTGCACATCCCTGCGGAAAATTCGTTTACAGTCTAGTTCTCGTTCCTCGGGCTTTGGCGAGCGTGTCGTGACTCTCTTCTGATACTGACGGGGCTACACTGCACGGAAGAAAAGTCGTGTGTGTATGTGTGTTGTCGAACGACACGTCGACCTCGTCTCCTCACTCGGATTCACCCTCTTGGGCTCACTGGGTCGAGAGCTGGTCGTCGTGGTTCAAGGGTCTCTCTTCTCTTCTCTTCTCTTCGTTTCTCTTCTCTTCTCTTCTCTTCTCTTCTCGTCTCTTCTCTTCTCGTCTCTTCTCTTTTTGTCGAAACGAGGTAGAGAAGCGATCTCAGTGCCTGCTCTCGTTTCTTTGGAGCCGCTTTTAACGAGCCTATTCTGGCTTTTCAATAGCACGTGTCAACCCGAAGTCATCAACAAACCACCTTCTCAATTTTTCTAGAGTATAAACTGCGAATTACCTCAATTGGTTCTTTGACCATCGAACGCTATCGCTATTTATACTCACCTCACACTTTACACGGCAAAAATCTTTCAGTCGCATGGAATAATGTCTGCTGGTAAAACAATGATAATTTAATTTTACGAAATTGCTTAGTATATTAAAACCAGGGGAAACTTGAACATTGCTTTCTCATTATATGGGTTATTTCACCAGCTGACGACTAAAATCCCCCGCGCCTAATTTGGTATTTGTCTGAAAATTTTACAGGATGTTTACTACGGTACGAAGTAAATATCTGCCAGAGGCATGGATTTGTATTGAAATTTAATGAATGTAAATTAATTTGATTATTTTTTATTTTATAGTATTTAAATAAAAATAAATATATTATGCTGGCGTTTCTAGGTTTTTTTTTCGAACTATAAAAATGTTTATTACATTATTTATGGCATTTTTATAGTCCCGAAAAAAATTACATATCTATGTACAAGTTTTCCAATTCATGTATTACTATTTCTAGAAAGTATGCATCTATACAAAGCACATTTATTTTCCAAGTCTATTGTCTAATTTTCTTTGCGAATTAATTTGACTTCCTTCCTACTCGTATGTATCATTGTCACTCGTTGGACAACCTTTTTTTTATTACACACTAAGATACTGTTATGCTGATGTGGGAGTACTACGCGTTAAAAGTGCGTGTATGGTAAAAGCACTCATGATTGTACGGACCCAACTCATTCTAGGTTTTATGGTGTCTTTCAGGACTCCCTTGGTGTAATAAGGAAGCCCACGCACATACCTCTAGCAGACATTTATTTCTTTCGTATATATTTTTTTGGGTACTTCGCCTACGTCCAGCTTGATCTTAGTTCCGGTCTCTATGCCTTCTGGCACCATAGTAGGCAATAACTGTAGCACGAATGGTCGCGTTACCAGCATAGTGAGAGCTTCCTGTGCCGCACGCTCAATGGACCCTGTAACTTTTCCTTGGTTAGCAATGTGTTTTTCGTGCAGAATGCGTGTACGAAGTAAAAAGGGTCGAAAGTAAGATTGAAACGCGAGGAATATGGAGAAAGCTCATTGAGAAAGAAGAACCTGGACGACCGCATAAATACAGAGAACCCTCTGACTTATGGTCGACTAAGAATTCTGGTCAAGTTAAATAAATTTAAAGTTTGCGATACGAAAAAAAATAATAAGATATGGAACAAATACTCTAAAATATGCCTTAAATTTAACTGAACTCTCTAGCCCGGTTCTAATGAAATAAAAGTTTCATTTTAAACATGATGGGTATAGGTAACGAATTATGTTTTTAATAAACTTTGAAATCCGGAACATAACGGATCAAACTCTGGCCTATACATTCCCCTTCGATAGTGCAGAGCCTGGGGTCACTTTGGCTCGCTAACCAGGTGGGGTTATCGAACGAAAGCGCTCGGCTCGCCCGCCCATTTAATAGCTAATATCAGGGCTGAATTAACGAGAGCACCGGAAATATTTTCCGGCACATAGAGTACGTACGCGATACCGGCGTTACTAAACGACGAACGAGAACGGCTAAACGAAATCCGGCAGTGCCGAAAGTATCCATTTTCCTCATGCTCCTCGCTTGGATAACTCGATTACCAATATTACCAGTTTCGTTACAAACCACCCTTTCGGAAACTATCCTCGCCCTTTATACTATGAAGCTGTTCGTTCTCTCTTTTTATCCCTCACCAGACGTCGCTGCAGCTCGAAATATTTCGTTGATAAAGGTAATGTAACCGCGTGTCGGCCAGCAGCAACAAAAGCGATAAAATAAAGCTTGGAATAGGAGTAGATCCATGCGATGGTTCAGGGGTTATATAGTGAAGCTATATAGGTATATGAGGCATTCAATGGTAATTCACATAGGTTGAAACCCGAACCTTCTCGATTTTCCCAATATATTTTTTATCTGGTTGTTATCGTTGAAATAAATATCTGTGGTTTTTATTAGATTTTTTTGACGAACGATTCCCGATTTTTTTTAAATTCATCTACGTCCCACTCATCTTTTTATAAAAAATAATGTTTGGCTTCCTCATAGAGGAAACTTTGTAGAAAGCGACAAATAATCAGGAAGCAATGTGAAGGATACTACTTTGCATCCTTGTTTAAAATCATGGTAAAAATTCTTGCAACCGGTATTTTCTGAAGTAGAATATGCCACTCGAGGACGATAGTGAAGACCAAAATTAGATTTCTTAACGAAAAAAAAAAAAAAATTTGCGTGAATTTTCCGAACGGAAATCGGGTCTGTAAATTCAGAAATCACAAATGAAAGAAAATCACTTTGTTTTTAATTCAAAATTTTCAACTGTTTGTCACTAAAATATGTCTGTATCATTATAATTCATATGATACAAAAATATGTAAGAAGATCTAAAAAAAATCGTTACTTTGACAGCACTTACATTCTACACAACCCAACTCAAAGCAGACCTAGCTTTACATATTCTATGAAGTTGTTTTTATGTACTGCAAAAGATTGTTTCGCACGCCGAAGTTCTGCACTGCATAGTTCTACACCTTCATCATGGTTCGACACAGTCCCAGTTCGACAAAATGTATATTTATACAAGAATATGTATACAGGGGTTTTGTACGACTCGGGCACCATTCGTTTTTACACTCTGTAAGTCATTGATTTAAAAAACACAAGCCCTCTACTGAAATCGAGTAATTTCGTAACCATTTGTCGTTGTTGTTGTAACACATCAGCGTTTTTTTTCAGCAAATTATTTAGTTGGATTGTAGTAGTTGAGTCAGATGGTATTTCAATTTGTGCAGACTTTGTAGCCCTTCAACGCCTCTTCCTTTTTTACTCCTTTCTCCTAGGCTGATCAATTCCCGGCGCCGTTTCCAGTCCCCTGGGCAGATTTATGCGGAAACATTTGTGGCTTAATCAAGCGTGCGCCGAGGTATCTATAGGTACGCGCTGGCCTTCCGCTACCGCGACCATTTTAGCCACGCAGCTTGCGCGTTATTCTTCTCTCCTTCTCTGCTCTCCGGTGGGTTGAGTTTATCGCGCGGAATCGCCTGACTGCAATATCCCTCTTACTCCGCGCTACCGTCCTAGAGTTGCAACAACGTCGGCGAGGTGGAAAATTCGAGGAGCCGATGGAGGAACAATACAAGGACTGTGTTCACAAGCACGTTATATGCGCCGACTCCCGGTTGCGGTTATCCGTCTCTACGACGAGAAAGATAGCGCTCTATTCTCCGAGGCTCATTAACAAAAGTGTCTCGGGTTTACAGGGACGGTAAAGATATAGAGAAAGAAAGAAAAAAAAAAAGAGAGGAGAACTCACTCAAGTAGGTACAACTGAATCGAGTGCACCGCAGAGACAGGAAGACAGTAAAACGGGAACACATTTTTCCTCGAGATTTATTTTTCTCGAGGACGATAGAGGGCGCCTTGCCATTTTATATCCTTTCATGTCTCTTTTGTACAGCGTTGTTTTTCTTTTTTCTTTTTTTTCTTTCTCTCCTTTTCTTTATTTTACACTGGTACATTGCGCCGAGCATGACGAGAAAGGATTCAGCACTCTCTCTTCCGAAGCGCAGGTACTCTGCTGCATCGCCAGGCCAACTTTTATTTTCTTTGCGAATATTTCTACGGAGCGCATCGTCCGCAATATAGAGACTAAAGCATAACAGGGAAAAGCATTTTCGGTTTAATCAAGCACGGAAAATATAAAACCCGAAAGAGGCCAGCGGCAATGTTGTTGGTACGAATTTTTCTTGATGTTCGGGTGATGCAGGTATCTAGGGCCACCGAAGTAGGCACCGGAACTACTCAGCGAATATAATAGTAGGGAAAAGGAAGAGCACAACTTCGAAGGGAATGGCGCTGCACTACCCGCACACATACATACATTGCTTGGGCTCTGGACCGCGTTCTGTTCTTTTTATTCGACTCGGTTATTACCCAGGAACTGCATTACCTTGGGGCTTGCTTGGTCTGGCGCGTTAAGAGTCGGAAGAGGGTTGGAATCGAGACAGAGCGGGAGGAGAAGTCGGTGGTCGGGCCCACTACCGAAATAAGGAAAATCCTGGAAATCCGGAGAAAATGGGTAGCATCCAGCAATTCTTCCAGCGCAGCACGACTCCCCCTTGCCCGAAGGGCCTTTTCTCCTTGCCTCTTTTTTTTCCCTCCCTCCTTATTGCTCCTTCCTGGTTCGCCCTCTTCGCACGGCTTTCCCTTGCCCTCCCTGCTCTATCCACTCTCCCGCCTCTCTGATATAACCATTTATTTTACGACGCTCGCATAAAATATGAGCGACGTTGCAATGCACACAGATTTTTGTAGCCTCGCCACCCTTCCATGGAAGGCGGCGTTGGGTCTCGTGCAAAAGAGCAGGGGCTGCTTGTGACGGGGCTCACACGTCCAAAATTGGATTTCTTCGTCGGAATTATTGCGACTGCTATTTTCGTTATTTTTCCTTCTTCGTTTTGCATCTCCCTACCTTCTGAGCATCGTCGTGTCGTGCACAACATACGCATACAACATTCTGATATCATCAAAATTATTTCACAAATTATGGTCATGAGATAAATATACACAAATTGGAAAACAATATTATTTAACTGTACTTGTCTCGACCAGTTGCCTACAAATCTTCTTGCAGTTATCCTCCGGACTTGTTTGTAACTAATCTACTCTCTATAGTAAACTATTGGCACGTTTGCGCAAGATAAATGCGAGAATCCTTTGCAAAACCGATCTCTCTATTATTGATTTCATTTCGACGTCGTTGTACAAGTCAGTGGCCATACATCCCGCGTAGAAAACATTTGGAGCCTGGTCTGTCCAGAATAATACGGAAAACGTAAACACGGTTAACACAGAAATGTAGTGTGCAATGCTTTTCTCATATTTTGCAATGAGCAACTGTTTAATATGTGTAAGTAGGGTCTAAGTGAATCGTTACGCACTACAAAAAACTGAGGGTTTTTAAACCTACCGACGATGGCGAATATCTTGATTCAAGAATTCCAATTTGGTTAATAAAAGGTTTTGAGACTAGGGTGAGGGACGAGAAACTCCGAGGCGATGAGGACTTATGTACTGACATCACAGGCTGCTGGATGGAGAGCAGTGGGACGCGCCGAATTTCCCAGTAGGGCGTCGAAACGGGAAATTAAGTCTGATGGGAGTTCCGCCTCCTCGCGGTGATGCCAGGACAACAGGCAAATATGGGATGTAGTCGTGGTCTGTAGGTATAGACCAGTAGGTGGTAGTAGTGGTTGTGGCGACGGTGCGTGCGGGGAAGGGTGACGGTAATCGGAGTCAAACGCTCATCCCACTTCTCTCGGATCCAATTTTTCTCTCTCTCTCTCTCTCTCTCTCTTTTTCTTTTCCATGACCCTCATGCTCCAGTACTCCAGACGCGTCCCCGTGCTCCTTCGGGAGTACTCGAAGAGGATGAGGATGAGGAGGAAGCGACCGAGAGAACAGGCCACTTTGAAAGTCAAATAAAGTTTAAAAGTCTTAAACACTTTATTGCGCCGAGCATTTAAATTTGAATATCATTCGATTACGGGGCGAACCACGTCCACGGGGACCCACTCGTCCTCAACGACGAGATCGAAAGAGAGAACCCCCTTGATCAAGATCAATCCTTATTCTGCCGCATCTTTCAACTTTTATTTTCCAAACGCGCTATTAAAATTTATTCCGCCGACATCAACGCATCGACTAGTGCCATGCAGCACTGCATCTTCATTTTCACTCAATCGTACGCCAACCATTTATCGATGCCATACATATACGGATACTATTTTTCTGAATCCCATTACATGATCTTCATCGGATACTCCCCATTTCATGATAGTAGTTATGATTTCTTAATAAATCTGAACTCTCGTCTGTTATATTTCTGTTACCTATCGCTACAAAATTTAGAAGCCTATCAAAGGCCAAATATTCTCAAGCCGCTATGAACTCTCGTGTTTATAAGTACTTACTTTTAAAATAAATAAAAGCTTGAAATCCGTAAGCTCCGAACGACAGTGACTCGTATTCCATGCCCAATGCTTCTTTCACTTTGGTATATCTATAGAAGATGATAAATAAAATCATGCCTTGCTTATTATATTATTTTTATCCTGCGTTTCCAGGATAGCGAATCAAGGGGCAAGAGAATAAGGAGAGAGAATGGGAAACGAGACATGGAACTCGCGTGGCGAAAAGCTTCGAGTAGACACTGATTGGCTCAGGCAATCCCTGGCGCGTTTTTCTCCTCCCCTTGTGCCACCATCTCTTTTCACGCAGCTGCTATACCAACACGGTCTCCCAGCTCTTGTATATCGACACCATAGCACAGCTATAAGGTACAATGTCCAGCAGATCGAGCGAGTGAACAAAAGCCAACGAGAAAGAGGGAGCAGTCAGCAGCTTCCACTTTCGGCCACTCTGCCATTCCCGTCTCTTGCTCCTCTGGACTTTCTTCATCGTATAAGGCTACAACGCTTCTTCGGAACAGACACTGTACACTGTATACACTTTCACCGTTCACGGCTGGCCATCTTTCGAGAAAATATCTCGGCGCAAAAATGCCCACTACTTCCTCCCTTCGCAGACAAGTCGTTTCTTCTTCGTACAATCTCCCTTTTCCCTTCCCATCAACGATCCCAATTGCTACTGCGGAATTTTTGCTCTGGAATTCTTGTTTTTACGCGCCTCGCTCGCAGCACTTTTTTCGTTGTTGTTGATTTTGTCGAATCTTTGCCACTCCTGATTTTCTTCGCGTCTTTGCGTTCCCCGTCTCTGTCTATCCGCTTTCTTTCTGATTTCATCCGTACCAGCATCTGCTCGTGCTCGTGAGGATAATCTCAGCCTTGCCGCTTCTCTGCTTTTGCTTCCGTTGCTTCCGCTGTGAGTCGACTCACCTATCCATAGTGTAGTTCCTAGGCTGGTGTGAATCCAGATTAACCTTTTTCAAAAGCCGCTCCAACCTCTTCTCATCCCCTACTACAGTGGACCTCCAACAGTCGACAGTATCAGCGACTTGTCCTATTATTCCTACATTACTCTTTTCAGCTTCATCCGACAGATGTATAATATTTTATTTGCTTTCCTTTTCAGACGATCTTCGCAATCTCCTTCACTTCTGTCATTAATCATTCTGCAATAAAACGTTGTATTCTAACTCAGAGAAGAATATTTAAAATGCTGGAAGAGATAAACGAATAGTATTGTAAGTTGTTTTCAGAGAACAGTCCAACAAAATTCCACTCTTGGTTTTGCAAAGCAAATTTTTCAGCATGATCAGAAATAGTCTAGGATTTCTTCGGTCTCTCGTCGATTCAAAGGTTCTCGAATAATCTCGTCACGCGGATGCCTTCAGCTTGGCAAAGAAATTCTCAAAGAATTCCAACTTCTCCAACTGGAGCTTGGAAAATTCGAAGTATAATCCTGTTCGCTCGGAATATCGTCTGGACTAGGTGTGCACCATTCCCACGGCATTGTTTCTCAGTTCTTTCCTTCTTGCAATTTTCTCTTGCCTCGGGTGTACTAATCACGAGTTACGATGAGATTCTGTACCAGAGTCGCTGGAGTGGTGATGACAAAATATAGGCTGGATTGCCGAAGATCATCCTGGGTTCCCTCTATCTGCTAAGATCTCATGATTATGGACCGATTTGTTCGCATACCTTCGAGTTGTCAAAGAAGAATCCAACTTCTACAGGATCGATCGGAAGACAGTTTATAAAATTTTTTAAAAATAATAATGATTACGCGTGTCCATAGTATCATTCCTTCTCTTATCAATTCAAATTTTCTAAAAGCACGGGAAAAGAGTTAGTAAGGATGGTAGACTAGATGGAAAACGAGGTAAATAGAGAGACTCATGATGATGCGGTACGGTATTACATAGCATACGTTGCATAAAGCGATAGTAGGAAGAGCCGTCATGGCTGTAGCGTTGGCCGTAAAATGGAGAAGTAGGATACGCGTGCAATATAATGCCGAATCCCGCACGTCCAGCCAAAGCGAGAGTTCTAAATAGAAAGATATGGAGAGAACGAAATATCGAAGTGGATTGAAGGGGGCTTCCATTTTCAAAATGGCTTTGCATTAGGTTATTAAAATCGTGCTGTGGCTATATGACCGCTAGTTATGCACGTATTTGTAATCGATATATTTGTGTTCGTTTCAGAATCATTAATTTGTCCTACGTGGGGTATGAAAAGTACGACCAGTAGACTTGACATTGTCTAGTCTACAAACTACTATTGTCCACTAGACAATGTATTAGACATTGTTTAGTGGACAACAGTAGTATTTGTTGCTACTCGGGATTATTCATTTCGTTGAAACCCACGACTAATGATAGGAATAGAATGGATAGAAAGTAGTGTCACCATCGGAGAGAGAGAGAGAGCCGATGATGGCGAGCATCGAGCCAATTTCGTATAGCGAGGTAAATTGCGTACCTGTTGACGTCACGTCCGTTTCCGTTTCCGGCAGGAGGCCAATTGTTATTGCTTTTCAATGATACGCTTTAGGCTGCTGGTGCCACCGCTGCCACTGGCACTCTACTACTGACTCCGTCCCATCCTTCCATCCTTCCGTCCATTCGGCCATTCCTTCCGTCATTTGGAGGGAGCGTATTTACCCCCAGCCGCAAATTCGTCGTGAAATCGTTGCACAGCATTTTCGTTCTTCACAACGATAGCTAAAAGCTTAGCAGCTATCTCTGATTTTTTTGTTTCTTTTTTTATTTTTCTACGTCCGTTTTCGTTACAAAAATGAACCATCGTATTCTTTTGACAAAATTATCGCGTTTAAGACAGATCGACGTACGAAATTCATGCTCACGTTCTGGTTATGTTATTAGTGGGTGCCTAATAGCAATAAAGAAAAAAAATTCTAGAACGAGATGACGTGAAACTCACTAATTTGATATGACCCAGCGTTGTGATGCGGAGTGGTGAGAGGAGATCCGGTTGTGAAGTTGAAAAAACACGCATTTTAGCCCCGCTAAGCCCCGCCGGAAAAGTTCACTTTTCAATCGGCTATTACAAAAACATATTCATTGCGATGTACATGCCCTTCATTTCATTTATACGTCATAGGGTATGAACATACATAGCGGGTACATACTTTGTATATACGCATTGATATCCAGTTGATGTTCGTTGTATATAAATAAGTGTCTCTTTTTCAGATACATTTCATATACATATGATACGATATGAAGTACATGTGTATATCCATTGGATACAATTGTATATCTGCAAATATTTATGCAATGTATATGAATGTATGTGAAAATGCTATATTGGGAATTGATGGCTATTTTTTTTTCATATAGACGGCCTGGTTTGTGGAGCGTAACACAAAATCAAGGAGAGTGAGGAGGAAGATTGGGGTTGGGAGTGTTCGAATGGAGCTGACAGTTGTTCAGCTGCTGGCAGGTATATGTACACACGATGCACTCGTGAGCCCGCTCGTTCGGGCCACTTGCCAGTTGTCCAGCGGTAGCAGCAGCGTTTTCCAGCTGTACCGGGCGGCGACACGTGACGTCCGGCGTTCGTGGGAGGTAACCAGTTTGATCGAGAAAGCGATGGAACGAGCGAGTTGAGCGGACGTGCTCATGTTGAATTCGAAATATCGTTCGTCCATCCGTCAATTTCGACACGAACCAACAGCCGGCCAGCCGCTTCGTATTTTCCGCCGTTGCGTACTCGCGCCGAGAGTGAGTTTATCGGAAAATAATAGGCCCATCACACGACTGCAATGACTCGATGCGGGACACGCATGTTCCCTACACCAGTAATAATAAAATAACATCGGAGATAGAAAAAGTATTGGATATTTTCGAAAATATCAAGGCACTGAATGCTTTCATGTTTATTTTCGTTGAAAATATTTCGTAAATGCATAACAATTGTTCTACTCACTTTACCAACGCAGCCCGCTGGCATAATTTAACCCAGAGAGACACAACCTTTGCAGTCAGTTGCGATATTAACAGTTTCATTTATGATGAATGTATCGCAGGCAAAATAAAATAAATCACTACCCATACAGATGCATCCATGTTGGGTAGGTTCTATGGCCGAGCACTGGGCGAATACTGGCAGCCAGACTCCCAGCGACTTTGGTCCAGTGTTGGGAGGTGTGTATTGGTCCAATGTTGACGAACAAAGCTGGCCAGTACTGCTATCGCTCGGTAGCCGTTATTGGACCAGGCATCGGCCCGTTGTAACTACTGTGAGACCCTCCGTGGGCATACAACATAATGACTATCATTTGTTCTACAATAATCGTCACCGAGACATGGGTAGCAGCTTTCTCCCCTTCGGATTTGTACAAATTCCTGGTATTCCGATGGAAAGCTCTTCCTTATTCTCTGACTCCCCTCGTATCCGCCGGCAAAACCAGAGAGAGATTAATAGACACATCGAAAGTGTATGTCACTAGACGTTCATCTCGCTCCGGGGGACAAAAAAATGTATAAACCGCTTTTTCTCCCCAAATATGCTCTTTCATCTTTCCATTATTTCGTAGCTAATCTCAAAAGTTCCCCTGCCCGCCTTGTTATTTTCAGACTGAACGTTTAAATTCATGACCGATGTAATTGGCGGAAAATTATAAGTTTACGTATTTAACGTAAATCTTTACATTTTACCTAGAACCCGAATCCCCGATTACCCGAATCAGTTAGTTGATCCTAATTGTCCAGCACTAATCCGTTATTGATTGAATCAACTAATCGAGTGGACCAACCAACTTGTTAACTCCAATAATGTATTTGTTGGGTGGGCCAATTACTTGTTGTCTTAGCCAAGTACACTTTTTGATGCATATTTAACGATGCCATGCATACCGATGAACTTTTCATCGACGTATCTTCGTAGATGATAGCGCACTTACAGGTAGGATTTTCCCATGTGAGAAAAGCGATTCGTTCACCTTCCCAAAGATATATTAGTATGCGGCTATAGCAACCGGGCACCATATCGAGAGTTTATACCATGATTGTTATGGTTCACCACAATTTTATCTCTGGAACATATTTTGATGTAACGATTACGATCGTAGCAGAGACGGGAGGGAGGTGGGCATGTTACATTACACTGAGGTAGGATAATCCAATTTCATTTATCTGATGCTGATGCCGCTACATATATGTAGCGCACCCTATATACGGGGGCAGTAACAGCAACGGAAGCAGCGCCGGGATCGGGGTTGAACTAATTCCATTTATCTGATTCGCGTAGAGCGTCGGATTCGCCGGTTTACTAATTCCAAAAGTCATGTACGTATAGTCCGGCAGTTATGACCACGTCCTCGTGTGTTATACCGAATGGATTTATTCATTCGATATATTGCTTTCATTGCTTTTAGTCGAATGCGATGAATAATCAATTTCTTCTTCTGACCGTTGGGCGAGGCACGAAAATTTGCCTCCCTAAAAAGTAATTAACTCACGCATACCATGGAGGAATATACAAAATGTATTTTTTTTCCTTCAAATAATCGATACGTTAATGAAAAAGAATATCCAATTGATGCGGTTGTAGTACATAGCGCTACTCTAATCGGTACAACAGTGGCCCATTGCAATTGTGAAACGCGGTTAACGGGACAATCTTGGTGGTGTAAAAGTGAAGGGCGGCAGGGAAACTGGCACCAAGCCTGGTTATTGGCCCATTAGCGGTTCAATTTTTATTATTGTTAGTACACTCTCGTAACGCTCGCTGGCGAAAGGAGAAAAGGGTAATGACGCCGATTCTAGCTCCGTGCTAAATTCGACGCTGGGTCAACGACAAATGAAATCTGCATCCACCTCCGCACCTCCACTCCACAGCAAGCTCCCAGCAATCCCGGGAAATGAAATGAATTATTCATCAGTTTCGTGGCAACACTTTCGTCACACGGCGGCCTTTTCCCACCCAACGACAACAGCAACGCCGCTGATATTGCTCGGTTTGTATTGGTATACGAACTGTACATAGCTACAAACTCGGGAAGGCGCAGGTAGACGCGATAAAGAAGAGGAGTCGGTGAGTACAGGACAGGGGATCGGATGGCGAAGAGGGGCCAAGGAGCGAAGACGAGAGGGCTGGAAAAGCCCATTTGTTTGGTGAATCCACCAAAATTGGAGCTAGCCAGTCGTGCCTTGTCTTCTCGACGGGCTTGAACCACAAGCCCGTCTCCCTTTTTCGCTTTGCTCCACCAATAAGACAACCTTTCGCTCTTTCATCCCACGCAAACTCTTCCTCTTTTATTTCTTTCACTTTTTCCTCGGGTTTTACTGCACACGTTCTATTTCTTCTTCAAGTCTTTGATCCCAATACAGCGACTATTCTATGAAATTATATTCAGTTTGTTATTGCTCCGATTTTATACTATCGTTGCCTTTAAGCACAATATTAAAAATATTTAGTGTTATTTTCCATTACGGATAAAGGAAGCTCTTTTACAGGAACTAATGTAATAAATTTGATAAACAAATAAGATGGGAATTACTCTACTTATTTTAAACAATGAATAGATTTTGAGGCAAAATAATGATCAGTGACGCATTAAAATCAATAAAATAAATGACGAATTATTCTTCCGAAAAACTCACAAAAAATTGTGACATATTTAAACATTTATATGACTAGTGTAAAGTGCATTAATTATCTAAAATCGTGTGAATTATCTAAGCTAGGTGAATGTTAGTTAAGCGATGTTCGACTGTAGCGGCTTTTCATCCACCAAAATAATATTTCGACTCGCTCCTCTCTTTCGGGAATGACCAGCATCGCTCGATATTCTTCACTATCTCTTCCCCCTACCACTATATATATTTCGCTTGCGCTCTTGCCGTCTTTTACCTCGGAGTTGTGAGTTTGGACCGAAAAATAGAGAGGGAGAAAGCGTATCGGGGATATGCCTTCGAGAGTCGTCCATCAAATATAATTGTGCGCCCCGGTTCGTAATAACCGATGAGAGCGGCCTAGATTTTTCACCGTTGATCATCTTGCTCCCTCTTGCTCTCTCTCTCTGCTCTTCTCTCCCTCTCTCTCTCTCTCTCTCTCTCTCTCTCTCTCTGGCCCTTCTCCCCGTTCTCTTGCGGCACGTCTCACAGTTACGAGCCCCTCCTGGCCACTAACACTAAATCCTCGCAACGCGGAGTTCACGCTTTCCTTCTTATGCCTCGGCCTGGCAAAAATGTTTCACGTTTCAGTCCTCACCCTCCACTTTCTTCCGCTCCTCCTGTCCTCTCGAAGCCCCAATTAATTCGAAAAACAGTTCTGCTTCAATGCTGTATGAAGATAAACGAGAGACGGAAGGACCAAAGAGACTCTACCGTTGGTCTGTGACCCTTTCATGAGTAACAATCGTCGCCACGTTAATTCACAGAGAAAGTTCGCAGATTAATATGAAAAACAATCGAGAGAGTAGAAATACAAAATATAGAAGAAAAAAAAATATGATGAAAAATAATGCCCTTCGGTACGATTCGCTCGCCGTTCACTCAGCTATTCTTCACCGCTACAACGCGATAGTCGCTGATTGTGTCGCATTTTATATTCATTTTATCTACCCATCTCATGCTTTTCTTGCTTTGTCCACGCTCATCATGGTATTCCGATGGATGCAGAGAGAAACAGACTTTTGAAAGTAACAAACGGGAGTTGAAAACCGGGCTCGTCTTTATTGCTGAGGGAGGAGAGCAATTAGCGATTCGATAAAAGCTTCAATCAACAATTTTCATCATTTTTATTTTTATAATTTTTCTTTATATTTATAAAAAGGCGAATACTCGGTTTTCATTTATTCATTACTTTGCGAATGTCTACTACCGTACTGTGCACCGCACGTTGGTTGAATTCAGACGAGAGTCGTTGTGGCAACCTACTTATTTTTTATTTTCACTTCTCACTCACTGTGTGTGAGGCACTGCAAGCGCTCTTGGCTTTCGTGAGTCGAGAAAGAGTGACAATCATGCAAACCCTTGACCTCCCCTGGCGATCTCCGGGCACCCTTGTTCGATCCTTCTCTGCTTTTCCACCTCGCTCGCTCTGTATTCGGTCTCTTTCTTTGCTTCATGGTCTCCAGTGGCATCAGAGCCAGAGAGCCTCAGCGACAACCACGGACGGACGAGGCTCCTCTTTTCTCGCTTGTGGTCTCACTCTCGAGTTTCAGTGCATCCAGAAAACCACCAGCAGCAGGAATTCTATAAATATAATATTACCATAAGCTCGACGTTGTAGCCGACCTGACATTTCACTCGATGGTAAAGAGACAGTGTTGGGAGGTGCCAGCTGAGATGCGAGAGAAGAGCTCAGCCCTGAGCTCAGTTGAGCAGGAAAACTGCCGGAAGAATTATTCCTCGTACTATGTGAAACGAACGTCTAGTCCCTCGCGGTTACCGTTTCTTCTTCGTCTTCATCTCAGCCCGTGAACCTCCCTAATCCTATTACCGCTAAATCCTCACTCGTAGCGTTCTTGCATTTTATGCATTCTGTTATTTTTCTGCAATATCTCGTCACTCGGTCTATCGGAATTGGTAAGAAGGACATATTTTTCCTTGTCTCGCGAGTCATCTCAACAAATCTAATTACAAAACTGATGGGTAAAATTTTAACATAATTAATTGTAGTACGTAAAAATGCTGGGTGAGTTGGAAAAATTAGCAGAAAAAATAGACGGTGGAGTCGAGATATTTTTTCTGCGGAATTATGCCCCAAAATATTGTCATTTTTCTGTTATTTTCGTCCAACTTTCAATTGATGTTCATAAAAGTTTTACCAATCGGCTTTGGCAATCAACAAATGGTTTAGTCGATTTTTTTTCCAATTTCAATACAATTTTAACGTGTTTCAGAAGTTCTTGTTAGCCCGGACGAAGATGAATCAGTATGTACACTAAGGGATACATTTTCAATGATTCAGTAAAGCTTCATGAAAGCAAAAACAAATTGGACAAGCAATTTGTCGCCCTGCGGGGCGCCGGGTTGTTGTTGGGTGGCTCCGCTCCCCAAACCCCCTAAAAATGGACCGGCGGGCCATTTTTTTAGGCACTCACGGGGACGTCGCACTGCGCGTTCCGTATAGTTTGCATGTTGTACTGTTGCGCGCTATATAATATATATATACGTTACACTACCTCGCTCCAAGAAAATATTGTCAACACATATGAATGAACTCTAATTACTATTCAACACTTTGTGTATTGAGTATGCTTTTCGTTTATAATAATTTTCATAGTAAGTTCGAATAATGTTGATTGTCCGTTTGCATACTAATCGAAAACGCTTTGCTTTCATGACATTTTTTCCCTCAGAACAGTTTTAGTAATCTTTTCTTTCAAGACATTTCTAAAAATGTCTAAAAATGGCATGCTGGTACCGGAATGCGGCATGTATGGTGCTAGAATAGTCTTAGTTCAGAAAAAAAAAAAAAAATTTCTATTTTTTCATAATTTTTTAAAATCAAAAAAGCTTAAAAACTATAAGAAGAAAATTTTTGCCCACTTTGGTTATAAGCTAGGAAATTTTTATATTCAACAAAGTATTTTTCAGAATTTTTTCACATTTTTAAATTAGGGCATTCGATATGTCACTTTTAAAAAATATTTAAAAAAATTGCATACAAAAAATAAAAAAATTAAATCTGGTGGATTTGAGAGTCTAACCAATCCAACCAAACTGAGTGAACATAATCACAGAATTTATTTAAAAAATATGTAACACTTTATTTCAGTTTCTAATTAAATATTTCAAAATCATCAAAAATCCCGACTGACATTTCAATTACTTCTGCTCATTTTGTAGGTAGTCACTTTTGTAAGTGACCGTAAAGCAACCGAAAAATGACGGTCGCTCGGGTCTGCTAGGCAAATAAATCAATGGTCTAAAGTGTCAAGTGCATAACAAGTGAAAACAAATTTGTTAAGTCTATTGTTAAAGAAAGAGTACATCTGGACAGTTGAATTCTTATTATTGTTCTAAAAGACTACACTCGTGTTACTAAAAATGCTGTTGTTAGTGCGGTTCAGTGAAATACATACGACAAATTAGTTGTTGAAAGCCAAACATGTAGAAATGAAAACATGAACAGTAGTTAATACATTAACGAGTGCCAGTGAAATCTAACAAAGAAACAGGATTAATTTCAGAATATACATATTGAACATTAAGTTTTAAAAATAAGTTATATTCATTGTATATTGATTATCAATTCTCATTGTAATTAAAGCGTAGAAATACACTGAATAAATGAAACAATAAAGAAACACGCAGGAAATAATGACTACATTATTTTATGGTGTATAATACAAAAGGTTGCGATAATTTTTCATAGAAAAAAGTATTTATATTATCATTAGTGTTAAATTTATTCAAACCATATATCTAAATTTTATCTAATATTTAAAAAAAAAACTAAAAAAAGATACATCTGCATTAAGGTAAATCAGGAGTACACTGCAAATTTGAGCATAATCCTTCCGCTCACTGCAAAGATTTTGGCAGGTACACAATTTCCACCTAAAAAGTGCCATTTTTTTAAAGTAAATGCCTATATTAATAAATAGGAAATATCTTATAATTCATGGGCATACTATTCAATGCTAGATTAAGAAACGCTGCAAATTTCATCTTATTCGGTTTCTTGAATCCAGAGCCCCTGATTGATACGGACGTCCGGGTAACACAAAATGATCTGAAACCATTAAAAAAAATACTAAATAATAAAATTCATGTATTCTGTTACACCAAGAATATGTATTTGACTTTGTTGAAGAGATCTGTTGTAAAAAAAATAGATTACTTCCTATTACACCAATATTTTCTATAAAATGTTAAAACTGGCATGTGGAGACCAAATTTAATAGGCACTCCTGTGCGTTTTTTCAAAACGTGAGTGCCTAAAAATGAAAAGAGTCTGTGGCAAGCTATGCTGGACATACATACACTGCTGACCGCGTTCGTAATATCTGACGATTTCCATATTTCTCGAATTTCCGTGTTGGTTTTTGTTATGGATACTCCATGATATCTTTGACAATGCAGTCAAGGGTTCTATGACATATTCATGGTCATATAGTCATGAATATCATGTTACGTGGCAGAGAATATGAAAACGAACGCCTCGATTGGATGGTCATACAACTGTAGGTTTCTCCATTCAATAGTAATGTTATTTTATCGGCGATCATCACCATTACCAATTCATACTACAGTGACTAATTCTTTTCGAAAAATCGTGTGATGTGATCTTTAGAATGTAACATAAATAACAAATTCCAATTAAAAGTAAATAATGATTCGAAATACAGAAGAAATTCATAATATAATTGGGTTCGTACCTCTAGAACATTTAGTCAATGATACTTTACTTGTTGGTTTTGAACTCAGGGTCGCTCTAACTTCCGCGAAGTTTGAGACAATGGGCTATAATTTTCTATGTTAATAAAATAATAAAATTTCGTATTGCTAGATACATAATTTAGTAAAGATCGGTAAAAGAATTCGTATTTTAGAGGAATATGAATTTATCTTGTCTTGTATTGTCTTGTCATACACGTTATATGACAATTTGTAATATTCTTTATTGATATGCTCGAATGAAAACCTCTATCGCCGGCATAAATTTCTCCGAGTTCTGCGTTATCGACGGAAGATATTCTCATTGGTTGATCCCGATATCTAAGTGTTATAATATTAAAATGTGTTGGAAACAAATGTGGTGGAATGGCGTGGACAATAAAAATGTGAAGGAATAACAGTATAATAACAGTTCCTTCTAATGAAGGAATAACAGTATAATTGTTATCCGACTCCAATAGAAGGAATGACTAGTATCTAAAAAAACTCACTAAAATTAGATGTGTGCTTGCGCCGGGCTTTTTACGCAGAGTGCTACAAAAAGTGACTTTTTGCAGTTCGATCAGGGGCACGAAAAGTCGAGATTTTAACGCAGGTAATAGAGGAAAGGGATTTTCGGCCCTATGTCCAGAAAACTATGCGATGTCGTACTCAAAAGTTTCGTTGAAAACTCGAGAGAAAACTTTTCATTTTCTCTCCAATGTTGCCATGTACTCCCTAACAATCACGGTAACTTTCAAAACATGTCGAAATAACCGTGAACCGACTTAGTTGTTTTTGACCCCTTCAGTGACTTTCGAATTTTGTCAGAATAACCGTAGAAATGACCGTCGGGCCTTACCAATTTTTCTACGGTTATTCTGACAAATTCTGAGAGCCACTAAAAGGGTCAAAAACAACTCAGTCATTTCACGGTTATTTGAACAACTTTTCAGTCATTTTCCGGTTATACTGAAAGTTGTCGTGATTGTTAGGGCTACTGTGGACTGCCGAACGTAAAATATGAGCAGTAAAATGGATCGGAATGGCATAGAGTCGAAAAGAAAAAAAGACAAAGAGATAAAGATAGAAGAGCAGAATGGAGTGCAAGCAGAAGGAGAAAGGGGAGAATGAGAGATGTGTGGAGAATGTGACGCACGTCCACTCGCACAAATGTTCTCTCGCGTACACATGGCTAGGTAGATAGCGAAAGAGAAAGCAAGAGACAGGGAGGAAAACGCACGTGCTCGGCCAAAGTTTTGCCGGAGGCAACGCTCGCGCTACTGCTACTATTTGCTATGTGCAGCACTCACACAGCTGAAGCTGTTGACAGTCCATTGTTGTATACGTGCAAACGAAAAGCAGCGCAAGAAGTTCCGTCCACCATAACTGGTGGCGCTGATTGGTTGCATGTTCACAGCAATACAGGCTTAGTTCTTGAGGTTGTATGAGTGCTGCACATAGTCAATCGATGCAGGTACAATCGCTGCAGGACGCGCTGCCTCTCTGACTGGTGGTCTCGTACATCCGTATTTCTCTCAGGGAAAACCGGGGCTTAGTCGGATAAATTTTCGCTTTCGGTTTTTTTTCTTCTAATTCTCGGCTGGATACACTCTTAAAAATTCAGTATTAAAATCGACACCAGAACGGGTTCTGAAGAAGAAGTTGTATAAAATCATGGTAAAAAGGCTTGTAAACGATATTTTCCGGGGTAGACTATCCGCCATGAGAACGATAGTGAAGGCCAAAATTCGATATCGTGAAGAAAAAAAAAATTTAGTTAAATTTATTATAAAAATATCATAAAAATGATTGTAATCGATATTTTCTGGGGTAGAATATGCGACTTGAGAATTATAGTGAAGGCCGAAATTCGATATCTTGAGATTTTTTTAAACGAAAGCACAGCTTTCTTTATGAGGAAGCGAAAATGTATGAAAAAATACGAGAAACATAACCTTGGCCCTGATTTGGTCTCAAATACTTAATACATATATTCGCAGGGTGGTTGTATGTGTTTATCCACTATAACCCAGTATGCCATATCATAGTATCCTGCAGGGAATGACAGTAGGCGTTAGATCACAGTTTTGCCTTGGGGGTTCGTCATTCCGTCTCTCCTTGTTGTCCATCCAATTCGTTCCATGCATCCTTCTCTCCCGAATGCATTTCTCCGATCCTCTTGTGCTTTTCTCCATATATACGGCTTTCCAGCACTCTATTCCTCTGTCTCTATGTTTCTGCCTCTTCCTCCCTTCGTCCTTTCTGTTTCCGTAACGACCTGTACGAGTTTGCCCGGAGGGACGACACCGTTACGGAATACGTGCAGCCCTCGAGTGCTCCAGGGCTTTTCGGTATATGGACCTGGAACTTGGTCTAGGTCGTTCGTAGGTTAAGCCGGGATAAATACCGGCTCATAACTCGACTCGACCCGTCTTCTCGTTAGGCCACTTGCCTGCTGGCGAACACTCCGAGAACTCTACGAAATCCTAGTGTCCCCGAACGAGGAGTGCATTAGCCCAGCTTGCGAGCTAGTAGGCGGTTGGTAACTATACCCAAAACATAACGAAGGCAACCGGTACTTTCCACTTGAGTGAAATTATTTATGGCAAACATCTGATACTGACATTAACAGCTTGATTTAGTGATTATACCTGAATAGCACATTGATCTCATGGAAAAATTATTATATTTTATCCACAAACAAATCCACTGATGTACTGAGATGCAAAAAAGTATAATGTAGAGATTATCCCGGAAACTGATTTTTCCAAGTCCAGCTACGAGATTTCCCACGAGCCCGGTTCTTCCAGGTCCCTATTTAGGACCTATTTAGGACCCTGTAAAAATCCCCAAATCATCTATTATTCCAAGTCCCCCTATGAAACCTCTCACACGCTCTGATATTTTCAAGTCCTCTTACGAGATTTCTCTCAGCCCCTTATTTTTCCATGTACCCCTCTTCGACACTTCTGTATATACAGCTTTGCAGCACTTTATTTCTCTGTATTTCGTTCTCTTTCCATCATCGTCCTTTCTGTTTCCATAACTACCTGTACGAGTTTGCCTAGAGGGATGATACCGTTACGAAGTACGTGCAGTCCTCGAGTGCTCCAGGCTTTCAGTATCTGGCCTTGGAACTTGGTCTAGGTCGTTCTTAGGTTAAGCCGGGATGAATACCGGCTCATAACTCGACTCGACCCGTTTTCTCGTTAGGCCACTCGCTTGCTGGCGAACACTCCGGAAGCTGTTCGAAATCTTAGTGTCCCCGAACGAGGAGTGCATTTGCCCAGCTTGCAAGCTTGTACGCGGTTGTTAACTATACATAAAACACAACCGAAGCAGCCGGTACTTCCCGCGGCACTTTCGAAGTTGATTTTCTCGCTCTGAAACTGTGATGACATTCTTTGATAAATTTCCTCGTCTTACCAATGGGTTTGCACCACCTGTTCCTCGTTGGACTTTCGCAGCCTCTCGTCGTACTTTACGCTGCAATATTTCACGAATTTCACGAGGAGGTACGTAATCGAGACGAGCACGACGACTAAAGCACGTCATTGGAGGACCCGAGAGAGTCCCGCGCTTCGAATGATTCACGGTGATATTTACTCCTTCTCGTAGCTCTGGCACTTCGCTCTGGATTATTTAAGTTCAGTGAAATTGGATTGGCCACCGGGAAACGACGAAGGTACAGGGAAAGAAATAGCTGCATCTACCGGCAGACACCTTCCGACACGCGAGACAGCATTTTCGAACAAGTGATACTGTGGATATACCGTTACCGTTAATTTGACGCATCCGTCAAGGATTATTTCCAACATTATTTACCACCTGATGAGACTGAAATCAATTTGAAGCAGATTGTAATTACAGGATATCTTATGGTACATACATTGTGGTGTGAAATTTATAACCTACCAATAGGTTATCGCGGCTTGCACGAATGGCGAGCCCGCAATGGTTCTAAATTTATAGAAAGTTTTGGAAAATATTAGAATAAATTGAACCACTGATTTTATGATTTTATCTCGGATTACATCTGATTTTTTAATTTTTAATTCTTAATTCTAAAATTCTTCTAATAAGTGTCGCTTTGCAGAAATTCAAGCGAGGCATGGGTTCCCTCAATCGTTGCAATTTGTAATACAACTGTATGTTTTCTTGCGATCCTAATCAAATTACTTGGCCGAGAGGGCAAGAGAAGGAAGGGTGGGAGGATTCGGTGGAAGAGCAAACTTGGAGAGTTTCCCCCTCGTAAATTCCTTATTAATTTCGTTACGTCAATTAGCGTGTTCCGGACTGGCACCGGGGTTTGCTCGATCCTAGCAGAAACTCCCGAAGCTCCTCGACGAAGCAAAGCTTCAATTCCTCAGGCGAGACCTTGCCTCGCAAGGACTCACCGTGTGGTCCTCTCGTTGCTCTCGCAGTTTCGACAAGGAAACTTAGACGTACGTGGACGACGCAGCTGCAATTGCGACTCGGCTTGCGAGCGACCAAAACCGCGCCTGCAACCGGTCCACGGGAATTAAAGTTTCGAGGTGACGGTTTCGCGCTCGCGGTCGTACTACAAGTAGGAATATATACGTAGTCCCGGTTCACCTCTTTCACCGAAACTTTTCGACGAAAAGCTCCACCAGATTGGCCACGACGCGTGTGCAACTCAAACTTTGCGGATTTCTTCAGCATCTTGGCGTGCTTGTGCTCTACCTCGTAAAAAGGTGTTCCCAAATATATATATAGTCAAGTGTGTACAGGTCTTTCAAAGTTGGGATGTGTATAGGTCCATAGGTCCATTTATCCAAGTTCTGCAGAGGTGAAAGCGAGGCGAGAGCTTCAATTGGTACCATTTATTATTAATTAGTCTATTGATAAAATTTCAGGGCTTTCATGAAGTTTTAAGAGAATTCAAAGCTTTGACCTACTACTTCCCTTCGTTGGCCGACGTCAATTAGTTTGGACTTCAGCAAGTTTACAAATTATCGAATGATATACACCCTAAATGCAAAAAAAAAAACTAACCTTGAAGAAAAGTTCGTACAATATTCTTGTATCTTCCCATGACCAAAGTTACGATCAATCAGATAAGTGATTAGTCATCTTTACTTTAGTTTTTCTATAAAATTCTCAGAATCAATAATTGCGTCACGTAATTAAAGTTATGTCACAGTCCCAAACACCGAGTTTGTTACCTATTCTATCTTCGACTTCGTTGTATTGATAAGAATAAAAAATTCGGTTTATTGTTCTACGACTCAATGAAACATTGTTCATTGTTGAAATGGATAGGAGTCCCTTACTTTGTATGACGCAATTGTAGCAAAACCATATTCATTTCTTAACATAATATTTATATTTTGCAAGCGCTTGAACGGACATAACCGCACATACGGTAGTGACATTTTTTTTTGACCTTCACGCGCGAAGGGTCGCGCATTTTGTGTGAACACTCCGCAAGGGCGCGCGCAAGAAGTCGTTGCGGACGTGACCTATCCACCTGGGAAAGTATGTATGAAATCGGCGACGAGCTTCCCGCATCCGTGCGCTCTCCTTTTCTCCGTATAGCGCGTGATACAATGGGGTTTTACATTTTTTATGACGGCGAAGTAACTAATGCTGCACGAACTTTATAGCTACGTTCCCTATAGCCACGTTCAGTGTTCATACCTACCTATGTATCCTGGAAATTGTACCCGGTAGCCGTAGTCCCTCATAAACGCCCCACCCTGTTTGTTCTGTAATACTTTTATTGCATCGTGAATTACACCTTGCCGGCGGTTCCGCCTCTACGTCATGCGCAGTACTGACTTTCTCTACCGAGAAAGACTCTCACCAGCGATGACAATGTTTACTTCTCCATGCATTACATAGAACATTCTACGAGGAAACTGAATATACATACTAATGTATGTACATTATGGTATAGGGTGGTTCAATTCTGCGTTTGTTTTTTTTTTTTAGTTTTTCATGAACGGCTACTTGAAAAGAGACGGTGAAAAAAAAATCTTGAACAAAACCAATTCGACTAGAAAATATTTAGCGTTTCTGACGGGAGGTTATAAAAATAAAGTTCGGGATTTTTACGAAACAGTTAAGATTAATACATAAAACAATTCGGATCAAAGATAATATATGTCACCTCTCATTTATAGTCTTCGTAATTGTACTCTTACTATGAAGAAACAATTTTCTTTTTATTTTTTCAATTTAAGTGAAGGCCATCAATCGTTTAGTCGAGTAGCACTGTTGCTACTACACTATATTGACAAGCACAGCCCCTTGCAAAAATAATGTTTATTTACCTATTATTCCTGTTATACATAATTCTAAGCGAAGATCGGATACAAGTGTATCTAACTCGACTGCTCAGTTTTACTCCCGATCGGTGCGTTTCGACTCAGCTTTGTGGATGATCTGTTTCCGATGTAATATTTGTTGAAAAATTCGCGTTCTGTTCAGGCACAGATTAGCAAAACCCAAGATAAATGGAAAAACCCAGTACGAGGTCGTACAGTAAACCGCACGGGAAAAGAATCGAAACGAGAGGCCGCGGAAAAGTAGATCCACTGAGGATCAACTACTGTCTGCTATTGTATTGGTAGATACTATAGTACTGAATACGACCGGTATAACTCAACGTAGTGGAAAGAGCGCAAGGCACTAAAGGGTACGCCGATCGCATGCACACTTTCCCCCCTTCGCTCCTCCTTTCCTCCGTTATATTCCGTAGACCAATACGCAGCTACTATTTGTCAATATTTATTTTCTGTCAGACACCACTTCAGCGCAGAATATTCCTGTGACAGGTCGCTGAACTCCCCTGAGCACAGTTGCTTGAGTCGCATTGTTCAGTCGTGGGAACGATAACCGCAGTACTTTTTATTCGCTCCGACCATGACCAGGAAAGTACCTAACAACGATTCACACGCACGGTTGAAGGATTTTCAACCAAGCGGGTTTGTTGCATTTGACAAATGAATTGGGATCGTGCTCCTGGGACAATAAATTTCTTATGGTTTGAACCTTTTTTTTATAGACGTTATTTTGTGTACAATCCGCGTACTTCCGTTTTGATGGTAAAAGAAAAAGCAATTTCACTTTTATGAGGCGGTAGGAAATAACTGCCGTCATTAGACCAGTTGAACCAACGGACCGCTTCCGCTATAAATTCCGAATTCTTCACAAAATCAAACATTTAAGTGTTTTTGAATCTTGGTTCGCCCCATCATGTCACCAAATTCAAATCACGAGAGAATCGAATAAAAAAATAATAATCAAAAACAAAGCGTGCTCCATTCCATGAGAGAACAAGGTTCGAAGGCTAGCACTGTCAATTAACTAGAATTTTGTACAGCAGCACTTTCAGGAGTCAATCTACTGACTACTCGTAGTTCATAATGCATTGCATACCAGTAAATTGTTCTACAGCCAAGGAATTCAGTGGTAAGAATCGACATTTAGTCCGGCTAAAGGGAACGAGCAGTGTTGTATAAGAAACTACCGGAGTCTTTGGCAAGAGGACTTGCCGCTTTCGTGGTAGCGGTAGCTCATTCCCTTTTCCTCTAGTTCCTTGCTCCAGCACCTTCCATCCTTTCCTCGGTTCTCCTTCACAGTGGTAGTGTACCACTAGCTCCGTAATCCGGAATCCTGATTTCTGTGCCTCCAGCTCGAGAGCGAGGCTGGAATTACAAGAACTCCTCGTGATATCCACTATATGTAGCGAGTGGTGGAAGGGTTGGTTGCAACCCACGACCCAGTTGGGAAACTGCGAGAACGCGGTCGTGCCCCGTTGATCTGGGGCATTGCGATGTGGCGTACCTACAGCAATACCTGCAGCACTAACGACAGTGCAGTCCGAAAGTACACTTGCAGGCTTGAGGGTCATTATATACGTGAGGTATCTTCGAGCTTTCTGGTTTCGAGAATCACTCGTCTGAACACCGTAGTACTTGCGGTATGAAACCGAAGACACAAGTTCTCTAAGATGCTACAGATTCTGCCCTTGCTCTGTTAGTTTGCTTCAGTTTCCAGAAGTCCAGTTTGATCCGAGTCTGCGGAATCAACTAAGATCTGGTTACGACAACCATACGGCAAGTACAAACTTCTCACCATCAACTTGTCACTTATTACAGCTTACAATTCAACTGTTTAGAGTCATTCTCGTCAAGCTCGGTAACTATTCTTGTATAAAAACTTTCCTACTTCCTGTAGGTTCGGAAGTTAGTTACCGTTCTGAAACTAATATGAATCGGCAGCTAGTTTCAAAATTTGCAATCAAGCCGTAGGTGTGTTTACAAATACACTTAGAATCCTTCCTGACAGTCAAGGGATATCGAAAGATCTCACGAAGTAGAATCACTGCTAGCACGTTCTTGCCCCTGGAAGAATAGAGCGATTACCGAAAAAACTTGCTGGTTTCGTAACACCGTTAAACTTGGGCGAACCGGGATGTGCGCTCCCAAGGCACAGAGGGTTCTGTTCTTCCCTTGTTGGACAATAACCAACATAACCTAGTTTGCGGAATTTTCGCACATGTGAGTGATCATAACATTAAATGTAATTGTTATTTGTCTGCAAGTAAGTTAAAACAGTGGCAAGTACATTTACCACCGTATGTCGTCCACAGTACTTTTTAGAATCTGTATACTTTTGATTAATGGCATGTATGATTATGGCACTCAATAAATGATATAGCGAACGTACGTGTTACATTACAATTTTATTAATTGTAATAACGAAATATTTTTGTTAATGTATTACTTTTAAAATTCACCATATTTTGAAAAGTATTATACGAAAATGCACTTATTTAAAGTCAGTATCTCCACAGAAGTATAGCACACGTTTGGATAAAACACGATGTGGCGTATAATATTCTCGTTTTTTTCCGTCAACCACAAACTCGGAGAACACTCGGTGCTTTCACGGAAGAAGGGTCTTGTGCGCTTACGCACGACCCAGTTGCGGGACTATACCTTCACCTTACAAAGTGTTTATACCCTTGAGGGTGATGCGAATATATACCTACTACAGCCCACGAGAAAATACACTTTGTAGGGAGACCCTATATGCTAGATCTTTTTGCAGAGAGCGAGCTTAGTTTACATCGAAAAAGAGACAAACCGTAGTGAGTATCTCCATTGTGTCACAAGAGTATCCTACCCCAGAAATCCGATGGAAAACCTCTTTGATTAGATCCTGATCCTGTTACCAATGCACGTTTCCGACACACAGTGCCAACTGGCTAAAATGTAATGTGACGATATTTATTTTTTTCGTAAGGTATACAAAAATCCTTTCCAATACGTACATCAAACCAGGCCATGATACAGTATAACCACGAGGCAAGGGAAGCCTCCAGATCTACTAGCGACTGTGTAAATATTCCTCTTGATACACTCACGTTGGCCAAGGGTTCTTCAAGCACAGCACTAAGGTTCTCACTGGTGCACCCTAATATTTTGCTCGACGGGTACTTGAAACCCTCTCCGATACCAACGTGTTTTCACTCTGAGCACGACCTCCTGACTCAACATCACAGTGAAAAACTCTTCGAACACATATCACCTACCCGTCGAAATTACTTCACGTATCCTAGACTTGGGTCCCAGGATTGGACAATAGGAAAGAAAAAAGCTTATATCCAGACTTTTTATTACCCTTCATAAAAAGTTGGATCCGCCAAAAAATTGCGTTTTATGACACCTTTTTTTTCCAAAGCTCCTCAAGAATTCCTACCGACTGTCTCAGTCTTTATTTACTTCACCCATTTTGACATAGCATAGTATAGCACAGCACAGCACAGCACAGCGTGGGGGAATGTAGACTGGAGAATCTATATCAGGATTTTTTTTGTTATCTTCAAGAAAGGTAGAATCAATGACAAGATACTTCTACCTATTACCGGCAATACGCGGAATACCATGTGTTACAGGACCTTCGCTCAAATCCGTGCTTTAAAGGAATAGAAAAATATATAGTACACGAATTCTAGAAGTATAAGGATACAACTGATGCAGGGGCAAAAAATATAGATAGTTGACGGGTAAACGAGTTACGGTTTGGGGTAAAACGATCTCCGATATAGTTTCTCTACATGTATAGGTAATAGAGTAACGCGAGACGGGAAAGTGTTGATAAGGGTTGACAAGAGCATATCGTCGAGGATACGTGGATTTGACACGCGCATTCAACGTGACTGTTTTATCTCTTCTTTCTGCATCCCTAGCCATCTCTTCTGCCGCCCCTGCAGGTTCGTGTCGCGTTTTTTTTACAACTCTGGGGTTTGCGAGATGGGGAGAGGTGAGAGGAGAAAAACAGAAAAAGTATAGCCGGGCGAACGTGGGAAGCAAACTGAAAACTGATCAGAGGGGTGGAAGCTGATCGAGTTGCTCGGTGAGGCTGCTCCGATGCTTGTGGCAGGTGTGCAGCAGCCACATAGCTGAAAAAAATGGTAAAAAAGCTGCTTGGGAAGAGGACAAAAAGTGCATCAGTAGCCTCAAAGCCAAACGAGCGGTCCACCGTGCACTGCGTAGTTTTGCAATGTTCTCGGTAGCCTTGGCCTTTTCAATCGCCCTTTTATCCGGCTCCTGTCTGTCCTTCTTCTGTCCTATTCTCCCTTCGTCACGTTGCTAGACCGGTGATGCCATGCGGCCGGCATACTCAGCAGACTAGGAACTCTTTCAACGTTAGTTCTGTATGTTCCGATTTTCTCTCTTCTCAACCCTCTCTTGGATTCCGCTCCATGTCCCTCGCGTTTTAGCCATGTTTTTGTACTCTAGTCTGTGCCCCATCAGCGTACGCCCTCTTTTTCCGCTAACCCTCTCCCTTCTCTCTTTGGACCCTATCACTCCTATCATCAATGACGCGTCTGTTTGCGTTTTTGTCTTCTATCGCTAAACCTCGGCCAGCTGAGAACCAGTCTTTCACTTTTTTCCATCAATCTTTCGAAAACCTAGAACTGGCTGGTCTATTGTTACAACTAGAATTCCACATGTCGTTTAGGAGTTGCTCAGTTAACTCGGGCACAATAAGTTGAACAAATAACCGATGGTGTTAATAACACCGATGACATAAATGTCTGTCCCAATCCCCGTAATATATATATTACGGAGGTCGATTCATCCATTGATCTATGATTATCGGAGTTGAACCTCAATTTATGTTACACATTGTTATGCCTGGCCGGAAGTACATTGGCATTTATTTTATTTATTGCCATCGTTTGCCAACAAGGAGTCAACTTCGACAACTCAATGTATTTAATAATTTATTCATTTGGAGGGACTCAAATCCCTTCTACAGAGTCCAAGTAGAGAATATCCTGAGCTAGGCGTTCATCTAGGATTAAGTGGTAGACTACCTTTTCGTGGAAGAACCGACCGCAAACCAGTCCCGAGGAGTCCTACCCGACCCCAGTCAGGTTCTGCTTAGGATCTTCATCGGTACTAAACTTTCTCTAGCCGTGTTACTGTACACTAACGATCACTGCTTTGTATCAAGCTCATACTTCCTGAAAGTTGTATCAAGCTCATACCTTCTGAGAGTTGTTTCAAGCTCATGCCTTCTAAGAGGTGTATCAACTCCTCGTGTCGCCCTTTACCCCGCCTACTAAAATTTGCTCCCTCCCTACACTTCTGGTTCTCTATCACCGTCTTTCTCCTTCGCTCTCACTTACACTCTCCTCCCCTAAAGCCAGCCTTTGGCCCGGCGGGTCTCCGTAGCAATTTACCAATCAGCTTTATTGAATTTCGGTGTCTCTCAATATGGCGGACTACGGGATAACTCAATCTCGTTTGGGGTCCTATGTGCCTTGCCGTTGGCTCGACAGCTCACACTCCTCTTACGTTTCAACATTTTGTGTTCGATAAGCGCTTACCTCTCTTGCCAGCATTTATTCTCATCTTCAGTCGGTGATTTCTTGATAGCTAGCACAATCATTTCAGCCCCTCTATGTTTCTCCTTTCTCTATTCGATATCAAGAGGGAGATAAGAAGGTACATTACAAACGAAGCTATGAAGAAGAAGAAGAAGAAGAAGAAGATGCTTGACTCGACGCCACCGTCTGGCCATCCTATGCATCTCGTCGTGGATGGACAGATTGAAGGGGCGGTAGGAGACAGCCTCTAGGATGATCATATCGATTGATGGATCGATGGATTGTAAGGGTCGAGTCTGGCGAGATTCTCCTATTACTAAACGAAAATCTGCTGAATATAACCTCTCAAGATCGACAGATGTACAGGAAGTTCGATCTTGACTGATTGTATCCATATTCGAAATATGCAGACGGAAACGTCGAGTTATATAAGTCACATAAACAACATGGAAAGAACAATTTAGTCGAAAATAACAAAATTGTTGTTCTCAACCAGCCCACAAGCTGGAAAACAATTTTTTTGTAATCCGTACATGAACAGCGATGCTTTTCATGGCAGCTTTGCGGAACGAATGTGGCCAATGTTATGTTGGCGCATGCGCAGTTCGTGCGACTTCTTTACTTTCGTTCCTATAACTGGAATTTGGCACACAAGTAAAATAGCAGAACGTCCTTGATTGTTGAATTTTTATTAGAAATATATCTACAAATTTAAAAAAAGGGGGGCATCGTCTCTGTCAATTCCTCATAGAGTTAGGTTTGTAAAAAGAACGTTTTTCAATACTATTACCATATTTTCTTTTTTGTGTGAGATTCAACGGTTAACACTCAATACCCTATTTAACTGCACCTCTGAGGCTTCCGCATGAAGCGGATGCCGCTGGTTTATTATTCGGAAATTTAATTACACTCTTCCCGGCATCGGATGGAATTCTTTGTTGATACATGGAATGAAAAAAGGAATCACGCTTAATCGGATATCATACCGAGCTGGTATTCCTCTTTGATGCTCTTCGGTTATAGCGTTGCGGTGCGGTCATGTAACATCGCGGGCTAATATACAGGTCTAACTGATCCGTCGGGAAATCATCCCCTGTAGGCCTTACACGGCAGCCGAATTCAGAGCGTTCAACGTTCCTATCTCCATCCCTTTCTCTCGTCGAATCGAAGCACCCCTAGCCCACCAGCAGACACTCGCCCTACGGCGATTGATACACGAGCTTAAATTATACACGCCGATACTACCCGGTAGTTCCCTCCCCTACCTCGTTCCTCACCCATCACCCCGTGCCGGACACGAGACTGCGAGCCCGCGGGGTGTCTGGCTACCCTCTGGATTTCCCAGGGATTCTAGACGATCGTGTAAACGCAGCCAATCGAAGAGCCAACTCCTCTCCCAATTGCATTCGTATTAATCACTGAGCGATTGGTGGCGTTGCAACGGACTCCCTGATGTTACACGCTCGTGTGGTATAGGGTTTTGCAAGCGGTGCATAGTAAATATGAATTTTGCACATGCAAATGTCGACCATCGACCATTGAGTGAACCAACAGACTGTAAAGCAGCCATGAATTGCCGAAGATATTGACATGACTGAAGTTCTCCATGATATTACCACATTACAATTATTGACTTCTGGGCTGGCAATAAAAGCAGTTGATCCGTTCGACATATCAAATATCAAATACAAACTGCAATGTGTTTTATCGAAATGTTCTCTGCGCTGGTGTTCCCCTCAGTGGAACTTTAAAAACTTAAAAATGCGTGTATATAAAGAATCGTTCGAAGAAAATGAAACATCATCGAGATAAATCTACTATGAGTTATTCATTCCTGAACTTGGCTTGAATTTAGCTAAGGAATTGGTTGACCTAACATACTGTCATATTAACCGAAAGATTCTTGGCTCTTATTCCTCGCACGATAGGTTTAATTGAAATTTTCATCTGTCTCTCTTCTCTTAAACATTCGTGCGGTGCTCTCATCAGCTTGGATTTGTGGCAATTTATATATAGCTTCTTCGTACTATAGTATCGTCATGCCGCTTTGCAGGAATTCTGTATGGAGGTACATATATGTATAGTGAAGGTATTCTCTTAATCCTCAGCCTTCGATGCTACTATACACTTAGGTAATATACGCGCTTCTCCGTAATAGGGATGATATCGCGTAGAAGCACTCGCTCGTATGTTACGTACGACTATTGAAGGGAAATCGTGCGGGAGACAGAGATGCCAAGGGCATAAGGGCCGCTCACAACATTAGCAGGGCAATGCCGAGTTCCTCTCGCACTTGGGAGCTGATGTTGCACCCAAGGTCTGAGGGTATCCTGACTCCTGACTGTTTCCACTAGTGCTCGCCTATCTAGTCTACGATCTCGGCGCACGAGGGCTTAGTTTAATTTAGGCAGGAGTATTAGCAGCACGAAGCTCGCCCCAAGGGCATGAATCTTATCGGAAACTCGTCACCGCTGTCTCCTCTGTGGCCAGGCTACACAAAATGGGATGAACAGAGAACAAGAGAGAGAGGGAGGAAGTTAGTATAACATCCAGTAGACGCATTCGAGTAATTTATATTAGGGTGACCCTGAGAAATATTAGAATTTTTTTCAAAGTTGCTCTTAATGCCTTAACCCCAAAGTATTTAACAATATTTAAATAATGTTGCATAACTCAATATTATGTAAAAAAACAATTGTGATTGTTTAGTTTCTTTCTGTGCCATCATCGTATTCACTTTTTGCAAACCTCTGTTGAGGTATTCATTTTCGACTGCCTAACACAGTTTCATTTTCAGTTGATAGAAACGAAACAGAGGTTTTCTACACGACATTAAGATTCATTCGGACTCTCAGTAGAAGTAACGAAAGAAACCAAAACAGTTGATTTGGTTTTTTTTTAATACTTCTAAACTCAGGTGACGTGGTTTTTTTTTAAACTTGTAAACTCAACTGAGTTGGTTCTTTGTTACTTTTGAACTCGGTTAAGTTAGTTTTTTTTTTTTTTTTTGTTACTTTTAACACACCCCAGTTATCAGCCCAGTTTGGATTGACTTGCGCATTGACTCGTTCTTTCCGGAACGTGGTTATTCGAGTGTGCGTTGTATACGATCAAGAGGGTAATCGCTCGAGAGTGTAGAGAACGCGGCTCCCTAAGTTGAGCTTGGCTGAGCGTCCGTCCATGTTCGACCATCTCTACCGCTGCCTCACCGCTGCAACTCCCTGCAAGGACCGCAGATTCTATATAGTACCTAGCTCTGCTGGGTATACTCCGCTGGCCTATGCGTGTCTCTCTGATCCCCGGTAATGGGTTAAGGGCACGAGGTGGTTGAGCATGAGGGTATCCGGTGTAGATTCTCGTTACTCGAGAGCTAGTTTGGAGAGCTTGCTAGTTTGTGCGGCGATCAACTCTGTATGTGTAACTGAGGATATCTCTTCTAACGAACATTGGGATATTGAAACTTTGTCCTTTGCTTTTCTATATCTTAATACTTTGCCTATACGTTTCTACCGTATAGGCGTATTGTACTTCAATATGGATCGCACATGGATTCCTCAGCTACCCAGATAGGCATCTCGTGTGGGTTTGTATTAGTGTAGGACGTTAACAATGGACCAGAACCGCATTTCATCGCGGCACCACTATCGGCAATGTATTCCGCCCTAACGTCACGAGCCATGCCTGACTCACGTTAGCTATCGTTACCCGGCACTGATCCGATATCGGCATATTGTTCAATGGTATCACGAACCGGGAAAGGTTATCCCGACATATCATTACAACCCGGAGCTTGTGCTTGACTGGTCCAGTGTGGGCCACCACCAGAAATTCCTTGCTTGTTTTTAAATTTACCACACGATTGGCTTAACAGTAATTTAAGGGCAATTGTATGATACTATCTTCGGTCCGATAGGTTCATTGTTTTCCAACGGAATAAAAGTGTAATGAAAAAACATTTGTATGGAAGAATATATGACAAGGACCTCCATTGACCTACGAATGAGTGTAAAGATTGGGATGCAGTGCTCCAACAGGAAATAGGTATTCCGTAGGTATACAGTATAAGTAGGTAAGTGTAGAGAAGATGATCTCGTAGCGCACGAGACCAGGCTCGGGCCAATTGACCTTTTCCACTTTTCAACCTCGACATGAACTTCCGCGCTTCGTCCTTTCTACTTCCTCTTCAATAAGCAAGCTCTTTCTTCTTTTATCGTTTTCTTTGCAATCCTTTTTTCCATCCTTCGCCTCTCGTTTCTTCAATCTTAGCTGCTAACCTCCAACTCCACTCCCTCACTTTCTGTCTAGTATATCCCCAAAGGGCCAAAGTTTCCCGTTGCAACGAACGATGACGCGAGAGCTCGTTAAGACGAAAGCCTCGCAAGAAGTACATCGAAAGAGTAGCGCGAGAACAAGCAAAGGAGAGGAGAAAGTAAGAGTAAGAGAGAGTGAGGGTGTCTGCGTCTTGAGCGCTCCATGAGATATAGTGTACTTGGGAGTTTGTCGGTAAAGATAAATGACCCGGGCTAGACCGGTAGTGGAGTTAACGAGCCATTCTGCGTTTTTCACTGAACGCGACATGACCCGTCATTCCGTTCAGCCTCTCGCACCCCCCCTAAAAAATAACCCAATAGAAATACAACAGCAGTGACACACTGCACTTCCCTCCGTTTACCACTTACAAATAACCCACGGTCGAACGCTATCGGGCAGCAACCATTATTCTTCCATGTTAGTATCGTGGCGTACACCATTTAGTATATCGGTTACCGATATATCGGTAAAATCGCTTGCATTTTATTTCTTCTAGCCATAACATGCTCGCTTCTTCAAGTTCTTTTCATTTCCTTTCTCGTTATTAAATAAGATATTTGCATCCTTATTGCGCGCTACGATTGCGCGCGTTCTTCCTTGAGGTGTGTATATCAGACTAACGAATACAGAACTACAAATACATACATACTTTCTAATAACTACTTCTTATTTCATATTTATGCAACCTCCAGTTGCTTCATCGAAAATCCAAACTTATAGTAAAACAGGAAAATTAATAATGGCATTTATTACAAGCTAATAGCTCATTAATCACACCTCTACAAATAGCTTCCCACTAAATACCAAGGTGATAGGCAGGTTGTTGATGAATGGACAATGCATATATATATATAGATATACGTATATATGTGTATCAACCCGTCTCTTAACTGCACATCCTCAATCGATACTCGATTAATTATTTCGTGTTTGTCCTGTGCGCCATTTAGTGTAACGCTCTCGATTACTCGGAATATTTGATGTAGTCACCACTCGGTCTCCTTGTCGCAGTCGCAAAATGCGCCAGGAGGAAAGGGTATATACATGTTTCCAGCATATCTATAGCACTCAAGCTCCAAACCGATTTTCCACACATGCTTTGAATTTGGACCCGCGTGCGAATAACAGTGAAGGTGTACCGACGAAGGGGGTAGCTAAAAGGGTCACATGTTGGTTTAGCAACGCGGTTTCGAGTAAAGGGATGGAAATACGGTAAAGCCAATGTAGTGCCGACTTTACTGCCGCGTCAATGCCGACACTCTGCCACAACGCCGGTGGTAGTACGACGCTCCATGTGCACCGAACTGCGTTTACATCAGCTACGTCGGCAAATCCACGTGAAACTAATTAACGCGAAGCGTCAGACTAACGCGAACGTATGCCTCATTCCCAAGTTCGTTTTCTAATTCTAGCTCCTTGTGGGCTTACTCCTCTTTTCGCGCAAGTGCACTTTGATCGATCGATAAATTGCTCACCTTCCTAGTTCCTTTTCTTCAACAAAGTGGCAAAGTATTCATAGACAATAGAAACGCGAAAGTTAGTCCGAAATTTGTGTTTTGCAAGGAACTCAAAATGTTCAATGGATCGTGTAAGTAAATTGGTAAGCATGACGATAAAGAGAACAAGAATTTGTGACTGTCACACGGATGCAAATTCGTAGTACAAGCAATGGCTATCAAGTAAAAGCTGATGTCTGGCTATCAAATGGAAGAAGACGCGTCGCTTTCTATGGTTGTGTTGTCTAAACTGGATGGGAATTACCCAATACAAAATTCGAGAATCCTGCACCTCTTCGGATCTACGCGGTTTCTCCTGAGAACTTCATTTATCCTACCTTTCTCTACTGCCATATATTACGGACTACAGATGTCACTGAAACGTTCGACAGACAGGTAGACTCATGACATCAGTTCGAGTCGATTTCGTAGAGTAGACAAGGCGTTATACGCCAAGGTGGCAAGAATATCATTATCAACGGAGAAGGAAGAAATCGATTGCGTTACCGATTGCGTTTCAAGATTTCTTTTACGTTGAAAGCTACCTGCGACACGTTGGTTTGAACGCCCATCGCGTGCTATGTAACAAACGATACTCAACTCGGCAAATTACTTTTGAATATTTCATTTAGAAGGGTTTTTTCGCAGCAGTAGCTACGGCTAATATCGACGAACAGTCCTCTATCTATATAATACAACAAGTCGTGGATTATGAAAGCACAATTAACCCCCCGAGTTATTATTCATGAAGGTATATACGAAAGGGTTAATTTTCAGCTGTATATTACGAGTTACGACAGGCTGAAAAAAATCGCTGAATCATACATAATGTAGGGTGAGAGCTGGAGCAGATAGAAAAGGGGGACGGCCCGCAACGTGTGCCCGTCGCGTTTATTGGGAGAGTCAGTGAACAGCACTGTCAACTCGCCCCAGGTTAAAATCGTGAGGTAACTCCATTGTTACAGATTCACGTACACAGCCGCCAACAGCGTCACAAACCAGAACGCTTTTGTTTTTCATTTTTATATGAAACTCCATAACTCAATATTGCCGACAATATAGTCGGGCCGCGCGTTGAAAGAGAATGGGTTTAGTTGAGGGGAGAGCAGAGAAGGCACAGAACAAAATTCGCCCAATCATTGTACATGGAATATTATGCATACGCAGACATTGCCCTCGGGGTCAGATAAGGGGAATGAGAGAATCCCAATCTTGTTTGAAAGATTTAATAACAGCAAACGCATACCTACGCCTGTATAGCAGCTATATATATTCGAATAACTCAATTCTCTTCAAATGTAATATTGAATTCGTTGCAACACTAAGGGAGTCGCGAAAAGGAATATTCATAAAATTATGTCGAATATTGTAGTGAAAAATTCAATTAATCCGGAAACTGTATGAAGGTTAACGTTCGAGCCTAATGTTATCTATTTTTTTTACAAACTATTACCAAAGTTTTACTTAAAAACAACGTTCTTGTTTATCTTACATAACTTTATCCAAATAAATAATTTTGATATTTCAAAAATAATTTTTGTTTCATAATTGTTACCCCGTTTAGGCCAACCAAGAATTCTTCATCTAGTTTAGATCAGGCTAACGTCAGACACGCCGAATTTTTCGTACCTTACTAATGTTAGTTCTGCTTTATATAAGGTTGAAGTCAGGCGTCGTTGATCAGACATAACTTACTAATAACTGATACGGCTCGGATGGTACATTCGGCTAACTGATTATACATTTCATCTCGAAACCGCGGTGAATATTTAGTTGATAAGTGTAAATTTTACTCTACATGATAAATCCTCCTTTTGTACCCGATTACATGGAGAATATTGCTAATATTCGGTAAAGTTTGCATTAGAAGATTTCGCCAAGTGATTTGATTGATGTTTCTACGTATGTAAGGGAATATTCGGTATATATAAACTTGTTAATATGTACACTATACATCTCCTCATCCCAGTTCACTGCAACTTCACATTTGCGTACGTTTATTTATCATTCTGAGTCATGTCAGTGCCGGTAATATTATTACTGCGTGAAAGCGCGGTACGACCGTATACCTCCACCGAGGGAAAGCGACCCTTGTTCGTCCGTAGTGGAGTTTGTTTTGCGACAGAGTTCTAGCTCGAGCTAATTACATTTTGGCAAATAATCGCTAAACGTTGGAAATCGGTTGCGATTCGGCAATCGGTTTAGCCTTCGTGATTTTCTATTGGTAATAAACTATTCTGAATCCGACCCTAATCTAGAGGTCATCGGCCCTGAGTTAATTATGAAACATTTATTTTTATTTGGTTGTGACACTCAATTTGTTAGTTGCCAACCAATTTATTTCTGTATAACCAACTAGTTTATAGTCTCAACCAATTTTGTCGCTAAAAGTTTTCTATGAAAATGAAGACTCCTCTCTCCCTAACTCCACCGTGTTTACACTTTTTATTATATCCATCTTGTCCGGGCTGATGGGAGCTGAAAACCAGCGCGATGCAGCAGCAGTGCCGAGGCGTTCAACTCGTCGAGACGTCACTTTCTCGGTGTCGCGTCCGGATGCCTGCTCTTCTCCACATTTCAGTCTATAAATCGCTGCCGAGCAGTCTCTCTCGGGCTTCCTCTTCCTGCTCTTCCTCTATATCTCTTCGCCGGTTCGGCTCACGCGTCATTAATATCAAAGTTGGACCGCGACGGGTGTGCAAGAATCCGTAGCCGGTTCACCATGAGCCAACAGCGACGAGACACATCCGCGACTGCAGCGTGTCTGTATATTCACGCGAAGGTGTGTTTGCACCACCGAATGATACCTCGAGGTTCCTTCTCGTTCCTTATCGTCCCTTCTCATCCCTTCGCCGTTGCAGCTGGTGATGAGAAGCCCCTCATGCTACATCCACCAACTATTCCTCCTTCTCCCGTTTACATAAATCATACGGCATTCGATATTCCCGGTACAGATTCAATATGCCGACCATCGGCTATGCTGTAGTTAGAACGATACTATACATAGAAACGATAAAGTACGCCCACCTATATTTTCAATCAAAAACCAGATCAATATTTATTTGAGATAAATACGTGTGTATTCGAGACAAAAATTTTATTTCATAAAAATACGTATACATTTCCGGAGCCGAATCAGATTGTGAAAGGTTTCGATTCCGTGTAATACGTACGATAGTTATACATACAAACCAAATCAATTGACCCAATATGGAATGGACTTAACTTCAAGCCGTGCCTGATATAGACAACATTCTAGGTTGATTAAATACCCGCTTGGAGTGCAGCGCCATTGAATTTTTTATGATCTTCAGAAGACTCGATCACCTTAATTCTAAGTTTAAGACTGTACAATAATGATGCGATTGACTTGTCCTCAAAGGACCAATCACAGGTGGTTACTCTATAGTATATCTGCAAGGCAAGCTACCTATCCGCATCAATCTACCGTCTCTCCATCTCGGGGAACTCCTTGTCTTCTCCATTCACCGCATCTGTCGACATTGGCCCGGTGCCGCTTCAGCCGTACTCGATTCATCTCCATTCCGATCGGGGCTCGCAGTCTGCGTGCATCTACGGATCCGGCTTCCTCCCCCGTATATTCTATTGTCATGCAGATTGGAGTAATGCCTCTCGTACTCACCCTACGGCTGCTATAGTTACCACGCGACCTGTTCCGATTATATCTGCTTACAGGTTCACGAATATAGACACTGATGGTAGATAGATAGATAGCGAGGAGTGGTACAGTTCGATGGTGGCCCAGATAATCTGACTGACTAACTGAACCAAGGACTGGCGACGGGAGTGACTTCATCGGGTGGAAGGTGGCATGCGGTGGAAACACGTGTCTGACAGGGTGTCGATCTGTACCACTGAAAATTCCTCCCTTCAATCCGAGCTCGAGGGGAAAGCTCAATCAGAAGACGATTATCTCGTCATTGTGCTCAACAGTATAATTATCTCGTCATTTGTCAAATAACCTATAGAAAGCCGAGATAAAAACAATCCATAATATAATCAATTATAATATTAGCGTCGCGTGTAATTATCTATAAAAATACCGAACCAATAAAATACCTATTGGCATTAAAATATATGGTGTAGCATTTAATTATATATAAAGAATGCGAGCAATTGTTAAAGAGCAACAGAACTATCAAATGTTTTTTATATACATTATAAGAACGCTATAAACAGTTTGGAGCGTGTTCAAGCAAAGTTTTCGAGGTTTTTAATGTTTAAATTTAAGATTTTGAACATGCTGATGCCAATGACGTTGCAGCCTCTTTCGCAGCATGTGAATGGACTTTGTACTTGAGTACAGAGGGAGTTGATGGTATGCTTCTGCTGCTCACTGGTTTTGTGCATGGTGTTGTGGAAATGTGACTTACTGATGTGATTCGAGGAGAAATGCAGCGGCGCGATGCGTTAATAGACAATATTTGCGTGCGATGAAAGCCCTAAATAGATCGAGCTAACAAACAGTGGTGCTTTCGGTGGGTTCACCACTTTTGCGTTTGGTCAGCGGTGAGGACAGAGTGTTCGTAACATATATGAGCTGTATAAGTCGGTGCGAAATGAAACTCAATTGCTCAATAGAGTAGCAAAATCGAACTATTATAGCAGGAAATTTGAGGGTTCGCATGACTATAAGACAGTCTGAGCTGAGATTCGTCGTCTTGGCCTCTTAACGAGGTATTACCCTCTAGAAGCTTGTTTTTTAAGTAATTTTTAGGAATTAATTTTGCGAAAATTATCAAATGAGAAACTCGATAAATCGTGCACAATCAATACTGGATTATAACACAAATTCAGCCGGAAACTTTTAGTGAACTCCATTCATCTATGCTCAAGTGACATCTGTTGAAAATGTTCGTATTACAGAGGAGAATATTTGTAATTAATACGTCCTTCCGTAAAAATGAATTTGGATAAAAACACTCAGACACTGCAGTAGTTTCATTTTCAATATTTATTTCCAGTCTACTGTAACGACACGAGGAAACGAAGGTAAATGCTCGAATGGATGCGCAATGGATGACAGCAGAAATGAAGTTCTATTAACGATTTGCGACATTTTTATCGCAACATTTCCATTTTCATTGAATGTTTCACAGACTTATAACGTATATACATATCGAGTGGCTTGATATAGCACTCGAAGACATTGACGGGCAATGCTGAAAAAAAATATAATGCCTATGGTGTAACTGGTGGACATTGATCGTCAGAGAATACGACGAACGGGAAAGTGACGTAAATGAAAAAAGAAAGAGACTAGACACGGCACCCAATGTCCTGTCGCGTCGACGTCGTGTGTGACATAGCGACAAAATGAATAAAAAGAGATACGACGTGAAACCTCGGCTGATCGTGGCGACTAGAGCACGAAAGGTTGAAGAGGAAGGGTGAAAGAATAGTTGACGACAGATGAGGACAGAGAGAAAGAGAGAGCAATAAAGATTACGTTAGTACTATAGATACGCCTCACTGCCGGCACGAACTGAAATGGGGATCTGGCCTACTCGAGCAATCCTCCGCTCCTTTCACTCTATTTCCTACATTCACTCTCTCGCTCGCTCATTCTAGAAATAGCAAGGCTGGTACATCCTCTTTCTGCAGCTCCGATAGCTCTCTCTTCCTAGAATCCTCAATCCAGAGCGTTTCCGGTCAGTTGGTCGGTGAGCTAGCACGGGACTAACGGAATCTCTGGGGATACCGGAAGCGACGGACCGAAAACCCCTTTCCCGGCAGTTCCAGCTCTTGCCTCTCTCTCCCCGTTTTTCATCTACTCCTCATGATGGGGAGGCCTCTCGATCCCTTCGTTTCTCTTCCCAGAGATCGGAGCTCTTCGTCATCGGTTATCTGACTTGTCTCTTTCTCGCTCGACCGAGACCTCTTTCTCTTCGAATCACGCGAATATATCGGTACACAGGCAGGGGCCGCTTTTGGCAAAAGGCTTTAGCCTTTTGGTGCACAGCGTGAGCATAGCGGAGCTTATGGGGTTGGGAAATGCTTTGAAGGAAAAAAAAAGGAACACTCAAAGTCGATTCGAACACGACCCCTCAATGACCCTGAGCTCCAAAGTATACGCTGGTATTTTCAGAGCTGCTTACGAGCAAACAAAGTTTATAAACTCTGCGTGAATTTCACGCTCTTTTTTTGTTTAATACACTCTCCGTACTGTAGTCCCTTTCTTCCGAATGATCTTCATAAAAATTGGCGATTTCATACCGTTTTGGTTGTTGATTTGGGAATGGCGGAAACTAAGAAAAATGCAAAGTACAAGGCCCTACTTTTTTGGTGACATTATTAATTAATACCGGTAATAAAATATTATTTTCAAATATTCTCATGCGTCTAAGAATCCTGTTGTAGAAACAAAATTCGATGCCGATCCGATCGCGACTTCTCAATGACTTTGACATCCCAAATAAATCCTGGAATTTACAGAGAACTCTGTGACCAAACAACGTTTATGTCTCCAACAGAAATTCGTCTCACGTTTTTTTTACATTCTCCGAACTGGATGCCTCTTCCATATTACCTCAGTTCACGAGTGTTGGAATCTCGACAGCGCAAACCAATTTTTATTGTTACCTTTGCCGTTCCAGCGTGAAAAAAAATGGCTTGGAATGTGAAGAGAGGTCTCGCGAGGCGACAAAAAAGCGAACGAATTAAAGCCTCACGTCCGACCCGTTCGAGCTACGATCCATCGCGATTGTCGATAGAGAGGATTTTCCCGATTCGACACAAGAACCATCGTCATTTTTCTCTCCCGCTGCGTGAACCCCGTGAGCGACGGACCACCAGAAGCTCTGTACCCGTTCGTCTCTCTCTCCCTCGGGAACGCGCAATGAGTAAGCGAGCTTTCCAGTGATACGAATCGGCGCATTCGCAAACTCTGTAACGCGCGGAATCCATCCACATCCCCGTTCACTCCATTAATCTTTTCGTTATTCGCTAATTCGGAAACGTTTAAATTCATCAATAGTGCGCTCATTATTTTGTACACAATTAATTGTCATACAATTGTAATATAATTGGCTTCCTAACGATTTGCTGGAAAAAAATGTATGGACACAATGACTAACGACACAATATCAATTACAAAAAAAAGTTGCTAACTACAATATCTGGCGCATAATTTCGGAATATAGTAAATTCTGTATTAGAACTGTTGCAAAATGTTTTGACCACTTCCTTTCAAAGCCGAAATCATATTATATATCATACATGTCATGGTTTTAACTGATACAATTGAGATTGTATCTATGGTTCGTAAATGAATACTTTGTCGTCCTCACCTCTATGCTGTTTGTAAAATTGTCAAATGCATGGCAATTCTATACCAAGCAAAATCAATTTTCTAGGAAATTTCGCAATACTTAATATATATGTATTATTATATACATGTTTCTTGATTTTTAATTAAATAGAAAACAAACAAGAATCCCACGTTAAATCATATATTTCATGAATGATTGCTGGATGGATGACAAGTGTCGTTCTGTTCGACGAGGTTGTAAATCGACAGTGACGAATCAACGGAAACCGGAAACCCGGGTATATATCTGCGCGATCGGATGAGGCCTACCGCATAGGGTTGGATATCATTGCTACATTAGCTACACCCGCTGTAACAACGCAGTACTACCTATAATATAGTATTCGAGTGAATTTGGAAGGGGAGACACGCGTGCGTAGTCACGCGAAATGCCGGTGGCCAGGAAGCGCTCGTCGATGAATGATTCATGAGGCCGGAAGACGTGCGCCGGGCACACATGGGACTTCGCTCATGCTGCGTCGGCTTCTTGTGATCTTCTGACTGGCAAAGGATGAGCTGCAGCTATAGCAAAAGGCACAAACGACCGCTATGTCGTGTTTATACACATAAGTCGCGCTCCTCGTTACGCAATGCGCTCCCGTCCAATTTCGTCGACGTAGAAAAACATGTATAGCGTTGAATCGTTTGTCACTGATGGAATCCCAACGATTTTACCGATTGCAAGAGGAAGTATCAGCGACGATGAAAAAAAAAAACAGGAAGGAAGTTGCATTACCGGTGTTGGACACTGAACACATTTTTTTTATTAATAATACGTTTTCTAGGTTCTTTAACTGAGTACGCAATTTACGCAATTATAAAATCATCGATAAAGGATAACAAAGTTGGCGTATGCGCTACAGGACTGGACAAATTAGTTAGAAAAAAAGGATGCAAAGTAGAACCTTGCACATTGCTTCCTCATTTCTTTTTCGCTTTTTACAAAGTCGCCGCTATGAGAAAGTTTCTTTATTTTATTTTTGGCCTCCTCATAGACGAAGCTTTGCGAAAGATGAAAATTATTGACGAAGTTGATGATTTGTGACGTTTTGCGAAATCCAGAGCGATACCAACAAATTTTTAAAAAAATTCAAAATCTCATAAAAACTGAACCGTTTTACCGATTTGATCGAAAGTCAATACCAAAGGTCGTATCACTATGTTCAATTTTAATACGAACTGTCAGTCGATATTCATGCGATATTCTTCAACTTCGATAATATCAAAGATCTTGGAACTCAAGGAGATTATCAGGAATATTATGCGGACGAAAAACTCGGATTTTTTTCTAGGATGACGAATTGCAATGTTGCTGAAAAAATAACGTATGCACATGGGTCGTACAACCTGTCTCACCACACACCTTTTCATAGACGGGCACGAAGAAGTAAAAAAACAGATTAGCATGGGGGAAAGTCGCAAAAAACAAAGAGTACAGATTACAAAATTTCTCAAGAAGCAGAAGATTCTACCATCGAACAACCACCTTTGTACCAACAACGGACTCTGCAATCAATAAAAACGTCCAAAAATCTCCGTGGTCATTTTTTTTTTTTTTTTTTTTTTTTTTTTTTTTTCATTTATCCTTCTTACGGTAGAATTTTATGAAGCCTGGAATTCAACCATTTTTGGTATATAGCGATATATTTTTTTGTCATGAAAAATGTACTGGCTGCATTAACAAAATCTGGGGATGTCATGAATTATGAATGTATATCGTCCTTCGGTTTAAAAGAGACAACTTTTGCAAGAGAGAATACAGAGACATCAAGAGAGTTGAAAATATGTCAAGATCTTTTGTGAGGAGGTATTCGTCATTTGTGAAATGATTTGCGGGCACATAGAATTTAGCGGGAAAAAATAGATTGAAGGCATGTGTAAATTACAAGGAAGCGATGAATTTTCGTCTTGGGAATTCTGTGATCGGAAAAAACGGAACGAAACGAGTTGTGAAAGGTTAAAGAAGGATGCAAGTTTGAGGACTATGGTATATGTACATACGTGTCGAAGAGACGGAGGGCAAAGGGGAAAAAGAGGGATTGGGGTTGTGTATGTGTTCGATAGTACCCTTGGGAGTTCACAGAAGGGCGTGAAGAAAATTCGAACCCGTAGTCAGACCCTTGGCACTTTCCGATCTCCACCGGACTCAGTCGTTTCTCCTTGCTTTTCTCAACATCTCTTTCATTCTCGCTTGCGAGCATCGAATCCCAACCAGAGAAAAAGAGCAAAAGGGACGACCGGGCATTGGCTTCGTGAAATTTATTCCAATTTCCTAGACGGAAAGCTGGCAAGCACCCTCACTCTCAGAGGAATACCTTTCAGAGTCGTGAATCCTCATATTTCTCGTCTTTCGGTGAGCTACTGTTGCAATTACGGTAACGGTTCAGCAAAGAAAATTTCAAACAAACGATCCATCAAAGTAATCTTAATAGAGTAGAAATTATTGTTAAGCGGAAAATCATTATTAGTAACAGTCTCACATTGCCAGCTGAAACAGTCGTAGCTATACTATTAAAAAAAACCCGCCCAAATGTGTATTCTACTTTGAGCAACAATATTTGCCCCGCTTGCATTATATTTAAATTTCAGAATGGCTTCGAAATCGGTATTACTTTCTCCTGATACTAGTTACAATAATGAGCTTATTTCTTAACATTAGCAAATGAAAACAATTTACAGTATAAGAATCGTTAAAAAATCATTTAGAAAATAAACCTTATTCTGCGATGTCACTAAATGAGCTCGAGCTCGTAAATTCTAAGAAGACCAACTGTACTTATAGCGATAAAAAGAATCCTCGGTTATCATTATTATAGCAAAAGCTTTAGTTGGTCGGTTTGTGCGAAAGCACTATTCTTTAAGACTTCGTACGAAAGGTAAAGGGCATATTCGGGGGTAATCGCTGTCGTAAATTCTACGGGTCCTTTACTTGCTGTCACACCGGAAACCATTTGCCGACGCATACACTTCGTATGGAACCGTATGCACCGGTCAGTTGTACGTAAATATGAGGATGACTCGCAAGCAAGATCCTGTTGCATGTTGCCTTCTCGTATCCTGTATTGGACAAGGTGGGCTACGAGTTCCGGACAGTATACACGGGTCTTTCGTATTTCCAACCAGCTCATTCGATACAGACATTTGGGCGTAGACACGGGAGCTCGCCAAGAGTCGATTTACAAATTACCAGTTTCAACTGCAGATCCCTTTTCCAAACTCTCTTCGTCGAATTTTCCACAGAAATTTGCTACATGTCGATCAACGACAACCGGGACTCATCCCACTTGTTTCTCCACGTTATGGATATACATATTACTTTCGTTGCAAACACAATTTTATACGATAATTTCACGGCACGTTGTTATAAAAAATATGGTAAACAATCTGGTCGTACACTTATTAATCCTGGATTTTCTCGTTAGTTTTGTTATTCTATAACATTATTTATTTTCTGCATGTAGAGAAATAAGTATGATAGTTCGAGTTTGAGGGGGATTAACATCTGGAAGATGAAGATGCTGCCAACCCGAAAAATGTTGCAAGTGACTTTTGGACCCCTCAACCCTCCTATATGTGCGGTGCCTTCCAGCTGCTGCAACAAACCTCCCTTACGAAACAGCGGCCGCCGTTATAATAACATTGGAGAATGTTTAGCGAGTACCTTTTATCGTCTCTAGCACTAATAGCAGGTATACCGAAGCATCAAAACGTTTTGTTACAGTTTGAACATGTAACACGTTCATACCAGACAAGTACTTTGATGCTATTATACTCAAGTCGTATCCAGCGTAGAACTAAGCTACAATTAATTAAAGGTGAAGTTTGGTAGATCCGATAGAGATGACGGGAGAAGTAAACAGGCAACGGGATAATATATACCGATGTGAAATGAAGAGATAGAAGCCTCAGGGATTACTTCTGTGATGTTCGTATCATCATTGTTGTTGTTCTTGTTGTTGTTGTTGTTGTTGTTTTGTGTTACTCGAGTGTAACCCGCTGCTCTTCCTGCTCCGATCCCTTAGGGGATTTGTAATTGTCGTCACAAGATTGAGAGTATTCAGCAGATGGGAAGCCGACTGCAACCCATTTGAGGGTACGCACTTTGTACCCAAGCGAATAGACGTATCATTTTAGTATTGGTAATTTTGAGGCGAAATTGTAGTGGTAAGTGTCGACTAGTATTATGTATGCGCAACCTAGTAAACATTGTTCATCAGAGATCGGCATGAGTTTGGCAAAGAGATATAACGCGATAGCTGTAGGCCGTCAAAGGTTTAGCTTACCCGAGTTCTAATTTAGACCCTCTTTGAAACGTAAATGTGGTAGTCCCGCCGAGTAAGCCGAGAGTTATGACCCTCTGCAAAACCTCCGTAAACGATAGAAATTGCCCACTTGGATTGAATCGAGAAAACCGTGGACGAAAATTTTATGTTTAAATCTTCAATTTGGTTCTACATGGTGAGATCAGATTTTTAGACCCTTGTATAAACCTTCAAAGTTGATATATTTTACCCATCTTGATTTAATGAAGGGTTTTTGAAGAATCTAAATTTTAACTCACGTACCTCGATAGAACCGATCGCATCGATCTCTAAGATGTACTCACTAGTCGGTGTTCACAAGCATCGTGTCTTTTTTGCTTTCCACCAGCGGAACAGAGCCAGTAAAATTTGAATGCACGATTTCTTTTATATTTCCTGCTGAACAAATTTTCCCGAATTTTTTCTTTTTAGCATTATAAAAATTCTGTGTGTCACAACGATAAGCCCAAAGGGAGGCAGACTAAATATGGGACTCGACTCTAGCTCAATAGAATGAAAGAGGTACTCGCACAGTACGACATACTTGTGATTCGCTGGAGCAGTCGTTACCACCCAGTCGAACTCGCGCGCATTTCTCGCAAATGGTATTAACCGATCGAAACTTCACGCATAAGCGCAGCACCCTGAGGACGCAGAGAATGCGGCTAAAGGAGGAGAAGGCCGAACGAGCGCCGGGCAAACAATTTCGTCCAGACGTTAGTAACGAGAGTTGTCTCTCGAGTTTGGACGTGGTCTTCTCTTTGGAGCTTCTCCTTCCCTAACAGAAATTTCTACCAGGATCCAACGGGATTCTAACTAGTTCTCCCACTTTCTGATCGTGTTCCGTTTAGATATTCGATCAGGACCCAGATTGGAATGTTATATTTGTAAACTGGATTTGAATCCGGGACCCGGAGTGGACCGAAGTGCCGAACCGACCTTCGGTCCACTCCGGACCCGACTGACCGAAGTTAAGTTGCAACTTAACTTCCAGACAGGATCTAATCCGAAAACGACGACAAAAAAATTCAAAAATAAATTTCACGATGTGTGTCGCTATGTTTTATTGTGGTCATTTTCACTTTATAACGAATGTCTACGATATTATTCTAATAAGTAGAAACCAGAATTCGAAAGAGGAAAATCACTACATTAAGTCAGCTGCAAGAGTCTCATTTTCTTGGAGTCTCTAATATCCAGGACAGTTTGGGCAGTCCAGAATAAAAAATGGAATCAGATCGTATAATTTTCTCCATATCCCGAACTTATTTTTTCTTCACGGGAATTTATAGAAATTTTTAGTGAATTAGCTAGTGTACAGAATATTTCAACAATCTTAATAAATAAAACCCTGCTCATTGCTTCCTCATTATTTTCTACCTTTCGAAAGCGTCCTCTGCGAGGAAGCGAAAGCCGATCAGCGTACTTCATGATAATAGTAACTTTGTTAAAGGTAGAAAATAATGAGGAAGCAATGCGCGTGCTTTGCTGACTGACTCATCAACACCCGGCTTAAAGTCGTGCACCTGAAAACCTAAAATTCAGAGAGTATATGCTTTCCAAGACGTAAGAATCCATGAATTCTTACGTCACGTTGCGAAAGGGTATTAAGTATCACCCACCTAGTAGTGAATATTCAAAATATGTCAGAGAATGTTTGAGTATTAAATATCAAACAAGAATTAAAATGAATATTTGTTAATGGATACTCAAACACAGTTCTATTAAAGATGACTTTTTTTAACGTGTTTAATATAGTGCATATTAATTTTACATCATATTAGTATATTAAATTCAATATACCAGTTCATGCATAAAAACTTCGGACAAAAGTATATTAATTTTCATAATGAAAATTCTTACAATGTACTCTGAATTACGTTCACGATGAGAAAAACGTTATTGCACCCCCGACACATCACCTTCGTCATGATTTACCTCCAACATCGCTTCCAGAAGTACTGCAACAAGAGATGTAAAAAGCAAACTTTTCTTTTTCTACCTTTCTTGGACTTGGCCATATCGTCCGGTCGATCTTTAGGATGAATTTATCGCGGACCAAAACGGATAGCTGTGGTGCAAAGAACAAAAGGGCGCCCGGTCCCGAGATCCAATGTCTCTCCGCTGCCCTCATATCCTCTTTGTCAACGGTTCCCCCATTCCGGAAAAAGAAGTTTGAATTCTTCACAAGGGACGCAGGTACCAGAAAATATTGGATAAAATACTGGATTTGGTCGTTCCGTTCCACAGAAAAAACACCGACAAAAAGATAACATTTTTATTTATATATATTTCTCCAAATAGAATTTTTTGATAAACTGGGAAATAGAAAAAAAAACGTTCTAGTTCCGAATAATTACAAGAAAATTACCTAATACTAAACTTCTAGAAAGCCCAATAAAAAAGTCAACAAGTAATTTGCTGTTTCAGTTGCAAGTATATTGAGGCGTTGAAAAAAATTTGTTTCTTATACCGTAGTTCAATACTATACATACTATATTTAGGATGTCCTGTATATAATATGTATCTAATATATAATAATGATATAATGCAGCCGTGTGTCTGGATCTAGTCTGCTGCGATAGGAAAAAGCATAAAAAAGAAACAGGAAGAGAGCGGAAAAGCTCGTATCTGCTACTGGCTACGCCCTACAAGGGCTCCTCAATAATGTACGACAGCGGAGTTTTTCAATTGCTCGGGTTCTTAACTTTGTAGGGGGCACGCGGAATAACGGTCGACGCTCGAGAGGGATGCGTCGGTCGCGCATTTAGCACTATATTCTCCGACTAGTCCTTTCGCACTTTTTGAACGACCCTCACGTCAACTGCAGGAAAATTTAAGGTGCCAAGCCTATAAAAAGTCGATCGTAGATTGGAGCATGCGGACCCTATATTTCGCAATACGGGAGTCGAATCCCCGTAGTTTAAACTACCTTATTCGATATGTACATGGAGTACTCTGCGCAAAATCAGCAGGGTTCTGACCCTCATTTTCCCCTTTTTTCGTATATTAAAGTGTAATATAAAAGGAAATTGGTTTGGTATTATGTGTCATTTACGATGGCTTTATGAAAGCCATCACTTTCATGGTCCACCGATGGCTTTATGAGATACAAATTTATCATGAAAGTATCTTCATATAGTAATTGTAGTTGAAACTTTTAATCAACAGCAAGGAGAATTAATATTCCATAAGGTATCCCGAAAAACGGAAAAGGCTTTTTCCAATTTGTTTTTGAATGCATCAAGCGTGAAATTTTATAAAATTTCCTTTTTCATTTAGCAATCATAAAAATAGTGACCGCCTTTCTATGAGAGATGCAGATAATTTTTTGAAAATAATAATACGATAAATATTTGTACATTGAAATAGTGGAGAATTAGAAATTCTCGTGTGGGTTTAGAAAAGAAAATAAACTCTCGTGGTAAGTCGTTCAGGCAAATGTACTCATTTACAGCAGTTGTACTGGGTGGCGACGCAGCACACGGCAGCCCGTTCCCAGCGCGAGGGTGGTTCCCACCACAGCTTGTATCTCAACCGCGTAGGTATATTAAAACAAAATACCCGCAGTGATTACTGTTTCGCTTCTTTAAAGTTTTTGCATTATTTCGCCGCAGGCTTCCACCTTTCCAAGCCTCCCACTTTCGCCCACACTTCTTCCCGGTTATAAAGTGGTGGTGACTATACGCGGAAGGCCAAAAAGTTTTCAAACAACACGCGCCTCTCGCAACTACTGTTTTTTCTACCGCCGTTCCCTCTGGCAGCGACGCATTCATTTCGGCTCATTCCCTTTCTTTTCCCGCTTCTCTCTGCTATTCCGACTGCTCTCCGTCTTTCGCAGCTGCCGACCCGTCGCGACATTGCTCTGTAACTGTATTTCTGTAAAGTAGGTGGCTCTGGCTTTCCTTTTCCCTTTCCTTATCGTGACAGAGCTTCTATGACGTTAGCCAACATCGCGATGCGGATCCCATTCACCCTTAAACTTGGCCCTCGAGCTTTGCAATAACGCGGTACCCGTACGACTTCATCTACTTAAGCATAGCTTTGAATATGGAGAAATCCAGACCGAACCTACCGGATTGGTCGCGAAAGAACGACACTACCATATTAGGACAAATATTATACTTTATGAGCATATTATATTCGTTTATCTTATCATAATAATAACAAACATATTTTGACACAGTATAATTGTTAAATGTCCATTGCTCTGGCAATCCCTATTTGGCTGTTGTTTTTATGGTTACTTTACCTGCCACTAAAAACAGCGCATACGCGTTCGCATGTACCAATTCTCGTCATCGTTATTTTTCGCGTTAAAATCAATTCGCAATTATTTTCGCAGCCCACATCTGCTGTAAAAAGCTTTCCATAAAACCGTTACTAATTGAGACAGCCACAGTAACTAGGCCGTTCAAAACCCGGAAAAAACGTTACTAGAAAAACAGATCCTCGTAGAAGAGGTGGACGCGGAGAAAAAAGTCCCTAGAAATAAAGACATCCGGAGAACGTCACCCGGAAAGACAGCCACCGGAAAGAAGATCGCAAAAGAAAGATACCGGTAATGGGGTAACCGTATTTTCGATGGCTTTCTTTTTCATTTTATGTAAGATGTTAGTTCGTATGTTAGTTTTAAAGTCAATCATTTTCAGGATTTTCTTAACAGGTTCTACTTTGCATCCTTTTTCGTATATCGCCGTACATCCATACTAAGGGGAGTAAGAATATAAATTGTACAAAGGTTACGACCCTCTTGATTTGACCTGGAATGTCTTATATATACAAAATGAACCATGACTTGGAAAAGAAGAAGAAGCAGACAGAATAGTACGACGCAAGCGCGAAGAGATGAAAGAACGAGGGCATCATGTAGCTTCAGTTACACAACGGTATGGTAAAAGGAGCGGGATAACGCATCGGTACTGTTACAGCGACGTTTGCGTGTTGTTCACCGCGGGCATCCGTTTTAAGTTTCGTTTCCGGACGCGGACGCCTACCTCGGTTTCCTCCCTTTCCCATGGACCTTCACTGTACTACCGTATACTGTACTGCCGACTTCCTTCTTTCTATACGTGCACCCGCAATTTCGAAAAGGGAAAAGTTCCCCGACGGACTCCAGACTCAAGTCTACGCGAGTACAGAGTGCGCGAGTGGCCAAGAAAAACTGAGGGGGAAATAAACTTTGGACCTAGCGAGCTTTCAGACTCGTACGAGCCCCTTGCAGCCCCTCACACTTGTTCCTAGCATTGCATACAGCACAACGTGCATAGGTATATTAGTATAGTGATAAAAATATTGCTTATTTTAAAACCCGTAAACTACCACATGTACGAAAAATCATGGCATACATATAATTCAGGATTTTCAGGACCCTGCGTTTTCTTCAAGATATTGAATTGTGGCCTCCACTATCGTCCTCAAGTCGAATATTCTACCTCAGAAAGTTCCGGTTACAAAACTTTTTACCATGAGTGTGAACACAGATGTAAAATACAACCTCGCACATTGTTTCCTCATTACTTTTCGCTTTATACAAAGCTACCTCCATGAGGAAGTATGTTAATCAATTTTGGATCCTCACAGAGGATACTTAAAAATTTTAGTCGATTAAATGACGAAGTTTCGAGAAAAAACTGACAACGAAAACACTGGAAACTTGACGCTCGTGTTCCGAAATTTCGGAAATTTGTGTGTATCGGAATGTTATGATCCTCTAAAACCATCCACAAACAAAAACCTCGTAAATTTGGTAAAGTCGAAGTACCGAAAACAGGAAGCTGCAAGAAATACCTCTGGCTCTTCTTACTTGGCCGCATAGCTAGGGAGATAGAAGAGCCCGAAAAAATATTCGTGTCGAAAATTGAAATAACTTATGCGGTGCACGCCCTACGCCCTTGGAGCGCGAGAGTTCGCGAAAAGAATCGAAAACGACTAGAAAACAAAATAAAATGGGAGAAAAGAAAACTCCAAGGGTGAGTGACACGGGAAGAAAGATAAAGCATGAATGGGAAACAGGGAGAGAGGATATAGAAAAGACAGAGGGACGAACCGAGTTTCTTTGCCTGCTGGCGGCTTTGTTTGATCGAGTCAAGGGAGAACTGTCTACGACACGCGAGTCAGGGGACTTTTTCTCCATCTTTATTCCAACGCAGACTAAACCGACACACGCGTTCTTCACATCCTTCAACCGCAGTGTACTCTCGAATCTCGATCTCTTTTTTTCCTCCCCCAATTTTATAATAAAAGGCATTTTCTTCGTTTTTTTACACTCGTCTTGACTCTCCATTACACATGTAGTTGCAAGTTTTTTTCTATTATCCTGTGACAACTCATTATTTTTTGTGTCTTCTCGTATTACATCTTTACTTGCAATACGTTTTTTCAGAAATACCATTCAAGTGGTTTTCTCCCTAGATGTTAAGCTTTTTAAGATTTTCGGTGCAATATTTTATGTACAGATTATTGCAATTTATATATTCCAAGGGGGGCTCCGCCGCCCTGCGCGCTTCGCGCGCCACCCCCCCCCCCCCCCCCCCCCCCCCCCCCCCCCCCTCAAAATAATATTTTTTTTATTTTGATAGACTTGACGAAGACATGAAGATTCGAAAACATTCAAATTCATTATTGTTGAAGTCACACTTACAATTTGTAATAAATCTGTATAATAAACATTCAGTAGAAAAACCGCTTTGGAGTTTTTTTCGAGCCTTGGAGGAAACCTGTAATTGTAAATGTTTGGAGCATATAATTGTTGTATGTAGGCAGTATCTCGATAAATTGGAGTATTTTGAACCTATTTGGAACCGATGTTGTAGCTACGATGTAGGCAATGTTAATTTTTTGTTTATATCCGGAAAGATGATCTCTCGTTGTGAGTTGAATGAAAAGATAAAAACCAGATAGAATTAAAATTAAATCAATTTAATTTTATTACGCATATTACGTATGGATAATATTAAGTCCAGTTTAAGCTGTAATTGAAGCGCGTGACTCAACCTAAACCAAAACATTATCAAACTTGTTTTAGAGGACTAATAAACCTATTCGAGACTTTTCCGATGAATTTTTTTACAAAATCAAATATCTATCGGTTATATTTATAAAAACTGCTGGTGTATGCGTTTATTACGAATATATTTCTGTCCATACAATGAATGAAAAGAGGTAAAAACCAAATATATATATATAATAATAATAATAATAATAATAATAATAATGTAATGTAATGTAATATAACTATTACAGAAATTTAAAGGGGAGTAGATAAAAAATAAGCACCAAAAATATCAAGCACACTTGATCCAACAGTTTTCAAAATGTTAGCCCACAAAACATCAGCCCCCAAAGCGTCAGCCCGCAAAGCGTCAGGGATCCCAAAACGTCAGTTACCGGAAGGATATTTTTTTATAGTATGGAATAGATGGAATAGATATATACTGTGATATTTCGTATTTCCATTTTTATAGATATGTAATTCTATTTTCTGTCTTTTGTTTCAGGTAAGTCAGAATACCGTCGACAGACAAATCACCATTCACATATTGGGTAATGTAGAGATCTTGTTACCAACTTCGAAATATAAAGCCTTCATTCACCTTGCTCCAAAAATCGTATTTCAAATGAATAAGGAAAGACCATGATTCCTTAGTTCTACATTGCTATGAATATCCAGTCTATGAAGGGTCTATCACCATTTCGAGACTCTCGTTTGAATTCAAATGAAAATAAGTGGCTATTTGGAAGTGTTCACGAACGCCGATTAAGCAGATAGCCGTAAGTTATTTAAGTTTAGGTTAATCCGCAAACCACGTTCACATTCCGTTCTATTATCTATTGGAAAACTGACACTATAGTATAATTGACTGACATAAATTACGAATTATGCAATTTATGCGCTATGAAGAACTGGCCAAATAGAACGATTAAATTGATCGTTTTTCTTCATGGATGCATCATTAGTGATTTATTTTGGGATGGAAGGGAGAGGAGGTTGTGGGTGTTGAGCAGTTTGCATAAAGCTCTCCAGCGGCATGATAACAATCTGAGTTGGCAACAATGTAGTTCATCCTCCGTAATCCTCCGTATTTTCTTCCAATTTGCTTGCCACACGTTTATTCCGCATCCACTGTCTTATGTTGTCAATTTTGTGCCTGATTTTTCCACGCGAAAGGCCAAATTCTCCATCGCAACGAGTAAGGAAGACCTACAGTACTGGGTCACCAAGGCGCAGAGACAAAAGACACAGAATAAACAAGCATAGATGAAGCAGAGGAGGAGATGCAAAAAAAAAAGATGGGTAGAGAAGAAACGGGATAGTGGAGGTGGAGGGTATCAGGTGGAATCTCTTTTGTCGATGTCGAAGAAAGCATTCTCCTCGCGTTTTCGGCTCTGCAGGGAGTACGCGGGGTTGCGTTGCATCCCTCGCGACGTCGACGTACCTCAATGCTTCCCCCGTCTTCTTGTTCGCTATCGTGGCTGCCTCTATGGGAAATCCGGTGGTTTTGTCGAGCTCCGTTCCTTCCTTTTGGCCTCTCGTTGTGCTTGCGGGATGCGTAGTCGGTCTCGGTGTACGCGTTCCTCGCTCGGTCGTCCTCCGCACGTCTTCCACGCTGAAATTGAACAGGGGAGAAAGGGCGCGCTACATCCATCTAGCATTCAGCAACAAAAAGACGATACTTTTTCCCTTTACTCTTTTCTTTTATCGCTCCTGAATATGTACTTTGCAAGAGGTACCAGCGAAGCTATCGGTAGTGACACTCGATTCTCGAGAAAACGCTATTTCCATATATAAATCGTTAAGTTTTTTTTTTTTTTTTTCAAAGGTCAATGCAAACGGTTATTGGCTCTCGAAACTTTCTGCTTAGTTACATTTCATGACCATCAGTACTTTGCGATGTTATCGGACGTTACGGCTACGGAAATGAAACATGCAGTCTGCCCGGCTATTAGGAGCCCTGATAGTCCTATATCCACCCTCGATCCCTAATTCCACTCGAATAATTTGCTAGCGACCAGACTAGCGCCCTCCGTTCATATCGATGTTTTTATTCTGAAACTGTATACCACGGTCTATCGAGGGTTGCAAACTCGAAGGGAGCAATGAAGGGCGTGCAACCCTAAATTAGAGAGCAATTTTCGAGGAATTTGCGAAGTGGTGTCGAAGGGGTGAGCTTTTTGCTTGTGAGGTTGGTCAACAGTACCAATGGATATCCAGCACGGATGAAGGGTCAGTTAGAATTTATCTTATGAATGGACGATATTCTAATAAAAATATATTGAAAATACTTTTGCCGAATTATATTTCTGCTCGGGCAAATCCCAACTGTTTTGCCGATAGCAATTAATGTCGATATGATAGTCGCCAGCTTTCTAAATTCCAGCTCAATACTTCGAGCCATTCTGGAGTTATGAAACAGTTCAATCGAATAAAATGATTTATGGAAACAAAAATTTCGCAGGCTATGAACTTTATTTTTTGCGATTCTAGCCAATTGCAATAGCTACCAAAGTTAGTCTTAACTACACTTTTAGTAAAAGTTTCGATTAAAGAGCTCGATATTTAGCCAGATCTCAGCCCAACAGTTCAATCGTGTCTCTGTAATAGTTATGAGAGATTCACTTATAAGCCTAATTTGAAGGAACAGGTAATTTTTTTTTTGTTCGATGAAGAAAATTAGACAGTCAGATGAGGCTCGTCTTTCACTCTTTCCTCTTCATTTCCCTTTTTACCACGCCCTCCCCCCGCCTCGTTTTTTCAATCGATTCGCCCACTATGCCGGAATTTATTAGCGAGCTTTCGAGCTTCCGCATGACTCGATCTCCGCGTTCTCTCTAAGCCGTCCTTTCCACGCGGTGCATCTGTCTTGCTCTTTCACGTACTCTGTTCCACTACTACTATTACTTCAGCTAACCGTAAAGGGCAAACCATCCTCACGCGCTCTCCGAAACGCAGCCGCGACGGCTTATCCGGGCGCTCGATCTCCCTGACAACCAGCAAACCACCCACTATCGCCAGAGTAGTAATGGCAGGACGAATAGCTGGTTCCGTAACACCGCCGGAACAGAATCGCTGTTGATCTTTCGATGAATAAATTATCTACGAGTACGAGGCCGAGAGGGGCCGAGTGCTTGCTATCGAGATTACGCCGAATTATTCGGCTACAGAATCTCACCCTGAATATATTCATTGTAATTTCCTGTCGGATTGTCCGTATCTTTTTCTTCTACTCTAGTATCCACGGAAAGTTGGTGCGTCCGATACATTGTTAAAATATGAACTGCTCGTTGGCAAGAAATTTCGCTATTTTTTCGGCCTCTCATTGTCCGTTGGTGCAATATTCCGGACTTATTTTCAATGACAAAATGTGAAAAGTTTTTGCAAGTTTATTTTTTGTTGCCGTCGGGTTACTGACAATGGTCCAAAAATTGTTTTAAATATATTTTTTTGATTTTGGTTACTGGCACGAATTTGTCCGCTGCACTGTGCAAGTAGATTGAGCCTTATTCCGTGATTCGAGTATAAATATAGTAATTTACCCATGTTAACAACAGAGTCGGAGGGAGTCTGAATAAAATTCTCGTTCACTCAATCGATTTGTACCGGTGGTTACCGCTATACCTCTGATGTACCTCGACATTCGACAAGATGCCTGCAGAAATGAAAGCGATAGCGGCTGTTGCAACGTGAATGCCCTTGTGCCATAAAGTTCGTGATACCAATACCACGAGTCGCTCGCAGTTTTATACAAGAAGATGAAGGAACGACCTGCCATTGAGAGGGGAGAAAGCGAGTGGTATAAAGCAGAAAGCAGCAGAGCATTCGACTCTTTTTCCCTCGTTCGCGATTTGTTAGGCCTTCCTCTTCCTACCCCGCAGCCCTTACTCGGATCCGGCATCCTCATACCCTCGTAGTTCCGCGAGAGTTATAAATTGCGCGGTGAGAGACGTCCGCGTACGCAACCACGGCTACACATGTACCTATTCGTCGCTGTAATACGGAGTTACAAATGTTTTCGCCGTTCGCCCGTTCAGTTTTTCTTCAGCTTGAATCCTACTGAAAGACGAATTTATATTAAGAATTCTTTCCCAGTAAATAGAGATGTGAACTCAAAAAGACAAATTGATCATCAGAATGTGCTATTCGTTTTATTCGCCAAGCATGCGAATTTCCAGGAATTACATTTCTGCTTCTAGTTCTACTGGGCGGACTATAGCAATTGTTCAGAAATCTCTCGTCAGAAGGTATTGAAGAAACGTACCACACCTAATATTGAGTTTTCCAGAGGTGTAACCTCCCAACGTCCTTTCTTCTTAAAGCACTGCAGCAGTTTTTATACAATTATTATTAGAAGAGGACGATTGTTATATGTTAAAATACCAAACCGGTTATTCACTACAAAGTGTAAAATAACATTAAATATAAGCTTACTTAAATATGCATGTAAGGAGAAGGAATCATTATTGTGATCCTAGTCTCGAGTTCTCGTTCATCATTCATGTACATTGAGCGTGAGGGATGTACAAAAGAGAGAGAGAGAGAGATTGGCGTGTCCGTGTATATGTATGAGAAGATTTGCTGCGTTGGTGCAGGAGCAAAAGACCGGCGGAGAACATGCTCCCTCGGTCACACAGTCGTGCAGAACATAGGTGCATGTTTATGAGTATGATGCAGCCATGCAGAGATTTCTTTGCACGGGTGTATCCAACGATCCTCTCTACACCTCGTTAACGTGCGAACAAAAGGCTGATTACCCTAGCTGCGTATCGTTGCTGAAGCTTTCCAAGTGCAGCACAACATATACTTGTTCGCACCGCCCTCCCCCCTTTTCATATTTCGCCCAGTCTCAGGCGCAGTGTGTGCGGTAGGTATGCACCGACTTCCGTCGTTTTTTTCGATAGACGCTGTGGTTACAACATTAACTAAGACTATTGTAATAATGATAACAAGAATCAAATAAAACAAAGCTCCGATTTATCCGATTAAATTATACTAACCAATCAGACCTCTGCTCAATATGGTTCTTGTCATTATTACTATTTTAGAGACCATTACTGTATAATTCTCCCCGAGTGCTTGTAGATACTATGGTAGTCGTCACTATAGTAATAGAACCAAATTGAATAGAATTTCGATTAGGCCCTAGTTGTTATTAACTATATTCATGAATACATAGTTGGTGTAATAATGGTGATAAGATCCAAATGGAATGCCTAACCTAAAAACGCACGCCGTCAAAATGAGCTGTAAAAATGCAAATATCTTATTTAATAACATGAAAAGAAGTTAAAAGTATCCGAGTACGTTGTTTCTAGTATAATTATAATTAGCAAAAGGAAAGCGACGCTCTTTACTCCGAAGTATATATAAAACCGTTCTCAGTTTTAATTGCCTACTGGGAATGCGATCACGTTTGCGAACTCACGTGCTTGCATAACTGATCATCCGCTGCACCCGCTCTCTCCATTTTCGTCGATATTGCCACGCGTGCTTCCGATACGGGGAATTATAAATCATAAATTCGTAAGTCCATGCGATCTGAATTTTGATCACTTCGCGATCTGGCAACACTAGTACACATTCTACGATGCTAATGGGATATTATTAATGTATAAATCAATGCATAATACAATGATACATCTATTAACCAGTTTGTAATTATCGACAATGCAAATCGCCGTTAGTCGAATTACTTTCGAATAACGGCGTGGTAGAATGAGTATTAATAAAATATATTCTATCAACGTTGTTTATTATTATAATCTTTGAGTGACCTGCTATAAAAATACACGCTTGCAAGCTCTTTTCAATATAAACATCGGGTGCATTTTTAACAGAATCATTAATTAAGATTGCATATAGATGGTTGTTCAACAAATGTTTGAATTATAGCAGGTGGTCACAGCATTAGTACGGCATCAATGCACGTATATTATTTATGCAAATCATGTTTAAATTACGTTGTTCACAACTATGCTTAATAATGCCACCACGTCAACTACGATAATTTTCACATTTTGGAAAAAACATTGACATCCCAATTACTTAGATAAATTTATTCATAAAATAAATCCTGAGTTAAAATTAAAATCCTTGCAACACCCTTCATTGAATTAAAATGAGTAAAATATGCCACTTTTGGAGGTTTATACAACACTGAGAGAAAACTTGAAATCCTGACAACCTCGCGCGGTGGTTGGCAAATATTACTTTGGTTCAAAGAAATAGAGGTTGACACAAACACCCATTCGTCGAGGCAATACAATGCATTTCTTTGAGACAACTACTTCATGTCATTGAGCGACAACATAACAATGTTTTGGCTGAACATTGATTCTGTTGAGCGAATGGCAGGGCAGTTGACTTAACCCCGTGAGGGGTTAAGGCAAGAGTTTTTCGGTACTTAAAACGCGTGTAACGAGTGGTTGAGCCAATCACGCGTGATATTTCAATCAGGAATAGTATATTACACACCTAGGGCAGTAAAGTAAGAAATGTCTCAGATCACATGTAATTGTCGACAAATGGAGGAACTTCCGCTTAACCGGCGGGTCTGCTACATTTAGGTTTTGAAGAGGGTCTAAATTTCAACTCGGGTAGTCTATCGCTTAATTCTACATACCACATTTCGACTCGCACTAAAATATCAGAATAAAGGTAAGAACATGGGCCATCTGTGATGATCTATTCCAAGAAAGAGTAGTGCAACGTCTTCCGCTCCGTGTCGTCTTCGGTATGCTTTGCCTCTCTTTCCGTTCTACTTAAAGAATAGACAATGTTTTTACTGGCAAAGCTTTTGCCATTAGTTTGAGAAGTAGGGGAAGCGGAAGGGTCTTCGGTTCTATTCTTCCTTCCTTACTTCCTCCAATCCACATTCACTCCGTCCTTTCGTTCGCCCTTCCGCGCCTCACCAAACTCAATTTTTTCCACCCTCAGCTATACAGCTATAGAGCTACCCAGAGTTCCGGAGACTCCATCGAGACAGCCCAACGACACTTCCTGTCCTTAGGGACAAGAAACTGCGCTGCTCACGGTCCTTCATCCGTCCCAGCTGGAGCTCGTTATCGTAGCAGCAGCAGCAGCAGCGACAGTGCTGCGCTCTTCCCTTCCTCGTTATTGCTACTTGCGTACACCATACCTTCGTTCGCTAGTTGTTTCAGTAGCGGTGATGATCAAACTAAGAGGGCACAGGCACCATGATCATCGTACTCGCACGTGTTGTGAATTTTTACCTCTGCAAGCGAAAAATACGACATCCCGTTGTATATCCACCTCAAGATAAATGAACATAGCCTAAGTTCGTCGCGTTAGTATCTCTATTCACGTATGGGTCAGTGACTACTGCATGACCAAGTCTCGTCAGAGTTACCGTTAATTAAATAAACGATATTGAATGCTGAATTCGAAGCTGCCGACGGTGTCGCCGTTCGTATCCCCGATTACTGTACCATTCAGACAGAGCCCCGGTGTATAATAAATAATACAATAAAAAATCGGCCCGATTTCACCTCTTACACTAGTGCTTTCCACTCGCTCGCGCCCTAACGTCTTGCTTCGCAAAATGAGGGAAAATGAACGTGACTATATTTTATTGTACTATTTTTTTCACTCAATAATCTTTCCATGTTTTTGTTTTCAGAATTTTAGATTCTTTTATGTTGCTACTGACGTATTCACAACACGTGGCTTTTTTCGCGAATATAGGATACCACTCACGTAAATGGACTTGCCTCTACTTTTTACACGGAGTGTTTTGGGGGGGGGTCCTATAGACTGTATGACGATGTCCCCCGTCGTTACTGGACTACGTCACATTGCAAGAGCAGAACGCAGAATCATTTGGCAAATGGCTTCGTTGTCGATGGAAACTCACGGCCTTTCAGTGGAGTCAGAAAGCCACTTTGCAGGGGCCCTCTGCCGGAGAGCGAGAGGATCTCTTTGGAGCCGCTCTCGGAGTGATGTTCAGATAAAGTCCAGTGCTCAACAGAGGGGAGCTGATTTAACAGGGACCGCGGAGCTGCAGAAGAGCCACCAAGTACGTTGAGTCACGGGTGTGGTTCCTGTATCCTGCATCCAGAGTGAATGGTGCTTCCCTGCTGCCTTTAGAATTCACTGGGCAGCGACAGTGTGTTAAACCGGAAATCCCGCAACCATTAGCCTGCCATGCAAGTCCTCACCATCACTCAGAGTATGTAGTTCGGTTTACAAGGTGGTTTAGTGTGGATGAGGCTGCCGAATCGAATTAAAAATTCCACAGTCGTTCAAAAAATACGAATGAGATAAGCCACAATCGGAAAATAATGGCTAAGTACGTCCGCGTTTGATTGTGAACATGACAATCCTGACACAGTTTTATACCAGAATAATCATGCCATCTTGTCACAATTTGGTAGTTCTCGCGCTATACTTTGTGATTTCCAAATATTCTTCGTGATATGATCATGGTGATTTTGTGGTAGTTTAGAATTTAACGAACTCAAGCATGTCCCCCAGTCTTGTTTACTTTCGTCTATTATCCAAGCTTTTCCTGATTTTCTTATTTGACTTTCCTGACTGTAAGATAAACGGGACATTGAAAAATGTAATTACGCTATTTGACCGTATTCGCACAAGGTGAACCAAATGGGACGTTCTTATAGTAATACAAACGAAACTTATGAAGAGAATTTGCATTTCGTACTCGTCAACATAAGCTATGATCGTAGATCAAATACGCTGAAAAGCGTAAATGGCGCGCCTCTGCGGTACGTGTACCTATCGTGCGACAGTCTCATGTAATCCCAATGCATTTACTCGTGCAATACTAACGACCACAACGGCCGTTGCGCCCCTTGGGACACGCGATGGGAATAACACGCTGTCTGATCGACAAAGGAACGTTCGCGCTCTATCTTCCTCGATGGTTGACGAACTGCATGGCGACGAGATGAAGGCTGGATGGAAGGAAGATAGGAGCAAAGACCTTTGCATTACTGTACGCCGCTTCTGCCAAAGGAATACATAACTAGGCCTTTGCCTCGCGGGAGGTAAAAGTGCGTCAACACTATCCGCTTCCTCGGCTACGGTTCCACATAACAGCTCTGTAGTCTAAGGACCTGTAGTACAGTGTAAATCTATACTACAACGGCGGAAGAGATTGTTCGGATAGCGTGTATCGAAGTAAGAGTCACGAACTATCCTCAAGTACGTCAGACTGATCCTATCGGGACAAAAAGAAATTCTAGTCGATGTCTCCTCCTAACAAGTTCTAGTCACGATCTCATGTCGAAATATAAAAAATATTTCCGGGGGTTTTATTTCCTTCTAATTTTTTTTTCCTATCGGGTTATTTTTCAGAAATATTTTTTCTGTACCCTTTTGCCCACTTTTTTTTTTTTTTTTTTTTTTTTTTTTTTTTTGTCGCGGATATTCTTTCCTAGATTCGTCCATTCGTCAGCTTAGACTCGTAGAAATGAAAAGACCGACAGTATAAACCAATCTGTTTCCTAACTTTCATTGGGCTGCATTAACAAAAGGGCATCACATACCAATTATTTGTATCAGGTTTGGCATATATATTAGGCCATTCCGATTAAAAAAATCAAACAATTGAAGTACCGGCATTTGCGCCCATTTGTCATTTGTTGTTTTTCCAGCACCGTATCTAAATTGTTTGTTTGTTGTAGATTGCAACTGTAAAAATACTCTAAAAGTGTAAAAAAAAATAAAGGTACTCTAATTGATCACGCTCGCCCCTTAACTGGTTGTAAAAAAAACAAAAGCCAATAACGCGTGAAATACGGGACAGGATTTTTGATCGACTTTAATATCGGCCAAAAATACGGTAACCCGTTCAACGACATTACAGAATGTACAAATGTTCTGGATATAAAATGTGTACATGTATATCATGTATATCATCTACAACTTCGATTCTCGATTAGGAGATAGGTTCAGAGAGATAGTAATTAAATGGAAGTGCATTTCGACGCATCTATATCTATCTGCAGGAAGTTACTGCCTAGCTGCGCTTGTGTAGCGGCAGTAGGGGATGATCGATAGTCTACAGAATATATTCTATGCTATCGGAGAGCTACTGCTGCCCGTAACGATACTCGAATTATGCTTGTAGCGCGATTAATCGATATTTACGATAGTAGAGGACGACCGAGAGCACCAAACTGGTGTGCGGCAACCTGTATCTATAGAGAGAGTACAAAAACATTTCACAAATTCCGCACATCGATACGTTTTCATGCCTGCGGGACCGAGCCCGTGTATGTGCATACACATGAGTCTCGTCGATGCCGCGGCAACAGCAGTGGAGTCACAGCTAATAAATTTTCGAGGCGAGGCAACTACTGTACTCCAGTTAAAAATGGCCAGTGCTGGGTAGAACGCAGTAGAGGTACTCTGAAGGGGGCGAATGACAAAAATGTAGGCAGTGTAGATTGTGCATGTAAAAAAAACTCGGAAATTAATCAACGAAAGTATGTAAAAACAATTAGAAATGCAAAGCTCTAATCTGAGCAGTGTTAGTATTGTGGCTACTTAAAACAATGAAATACAGCATTAAGTAAAATTACAGTGTAAGCCAAGGGCCGCAGCGAGAAAACAATTTCTTCCGCAGCGTCTCTTGAAAAACGCACGGAGATTAGGTCAGAGTGGCTGTTTATAAATAGGGAGGTGCCAGGCTGCGTTGGCTGTCCGACGGTGCGTCGGACGCTGCACGCTACGCTACAACGGTTTAATACGCCTTGTGTAATAGCCTTGCGTAACTTGGGGCTGCAGTGCTCTGCAGATCCCTCGTTCCCTCGCTGTCCTCTCTCTCCTCTGACCCGCTCACCAACTTAGACCGATGAATGGATTCGATGAAAACCGTGGACTACAGTGAACTGCTACTATCGCGATTGCTCTCCCCGCTCGCCGATCCAACTCTGGTCGAATGTTCACTGTGCTGACTCGGCCGGTCTATATGAGCCGGTGCGCACTCTCTACTACACTGCCAGTACTCTCCTCCCCATTGCACCACGGTGAATCGATCACTTCCGCACGACCTGCTACCGAATGACCGAGAGCAGTAGATACTAACCTGTACTTGGCTATATATCTATACGGGTACACATATATTTTAACGTGTATATATATTTTTTTTTTTACAAAACCAGCATGAACTACTGTCCTGATACTGCCATTGAGCGATTTTGTCGTTCAGCACATTTGCTATTTCTTTTCCCATTTGCTCACTCTCTACCCCTGATTAAATTTATTAAAGAACGATTGATCGAAAACATTACCATTAACGGGTTTGAATGGGCACTAATTAAATTCGTCGGTTGTGCTATTGTCCACGGAATGCTGTTTGGGTACAGCACATATATATAGCACATTTCATGCTGCATTAACAGGGTCATTGAACATCGCGATATCTTTTTCGTACCTTTTTATTACTAATAATACTGCTTTAATGGTAATACTGACTTTTAAAAACTCCCTTGTAAAATGCATAAATTCCTTAAGAAGTTAATTTTACTTCCAATACTAATGCAGATTACTGCCTAAGTGACCACGCATTAGAATCTTTTTTTGTTCGTCGCATTGCCAAGATAAGCCATACTATCAGTTCAATCCCCTCTTTGTTGTCCTTAATGTCTTTGAAAAACCCCACCCTGGTGATGCTACGGTAAATTAGTAAGTCAAGCCTTATCTGGTTGTTCGTTGAATCGAATTAAACTAGTTAGATGCTAGAATAAATAACAATCGCTTGACAAATACTGCCCATCTGAGATATTCTCTATTATCCAATAACCAGAGCAGAGGATGTCGCTGTAGCGCTCTCCCGCTTTTTTTTGTAAGTTCTTCCGAAAATTCTTCAGCTCTGCGGATAAAGCAGAGTCTATCCACTTTTCTTACTTTTCTCCATCTTTCTCCCTGAAAGGTTCCAAGAGCCAGAGATGCCACCTAAAAAGCCTTGAAATCTAAAGCTATATCCGCAATGCACCTGTTTCAATAAACACATATTTTCAAATCACTATTCCCGGAGTCAACGGCCCTAATATCTATATAATTCGTCGACAGATCGCAATTTACAACAATGTCCCATCTAATCGATCCGGCCAGAGCGGTTCATCGAGCTGAAAGACTGCTGCTCACTATTACCGCGAGGAGTCGGTGTATGTGTCAATTGCTTTATATATTCACTGGTAGTGAGTTTTCGTATACCGAAGATCTAATCGCTATTGAGCGATTCCCGGCCACAACCGCTGAATAGACCGCAAGCGGAATCAGCTCGCCACACGAATTATCCGGATATTTATGCGCGAACGAATTCGCACAAATGGTGAGTCCCTAGTGCAGTGGATAGACGAAGGATTTCAGGCTATCCTAGTTTACTGTACTTTACAATATACGCACATACAATTCACGCGATATCGACTACAGTAGTATTCTACTGTCGCTATATTAGTGACATTGTTATGTACTGTATCGTATGGCAATTGGCGAATAGTCGTTGTCATAGCTGTGCTACAAATTGTATGGTCTCCCGGTACGTGACTGCGGTCCAGCAACTTACCTAACGACGATTAATTAGTGGGTGTCTCGTGGCTCGCACTAGCGTACCAGGTGGATGCCAGAAGCACAAGGAACGCCCGCGTGCACCCTCTACGTATACGAAGTACACTAAGCTATATACCAGCTTCTCTAGGACGTCTATTCCCTCACTTTGATGTGTTCCTTCGAAAGCACTCCAAACCCCCGGTGAACTAAAATTAATACTAATATCCCACTTGAGCAGTATTCCGAAAATGATTTCCATCAAAACTTCCAAGAGCAATCACGAAAATCAATATGATATAAATATGCACTTGAGAATTTAAAAAAAGCAGTTGTACATGTCTTACAAGAAAATAGATTGCAATTATTGGTGAGCTGTTGGAATTGCGGATTGGAAATTTTCCGCGACTATGTAGGTGAAATTGCCTTGGTATCGACGCCGTTTAGGATGGCATCTTCTCATTCTTGCATCGTCTGTTTTTCCATGGCACGCTTGGAGGCTGCTGTTGCTTCTACAAGGGAACGGTATCTGTTTGCGTTTCGGCTAGAGCGTGTGCCGGAGAGATTAACTTGGCGCGTCCTCGACTCTGGAGTAAAGGAGCGTGGGGGCAGGCACAACCTGAAGAGTGTTAGTTGTTTCACAAGCTGGTAGGACATATGTTAACAGGAGCTTGAGGTCTACAGGTCCAACGTACCCGCCCACATATCCGTGAGAGCAGTTCCCTGATTCGACCGCTACGAGCCATATTCCTAATTTAAGTTTGCCAATGCACGAATTGAGCTCGTGTCAATACGTGAACTTGGAGGGAACGGAACTCTACACAGCCCGTTCAACACAGTTTGGTTCTACATGGCGACGAAGTACTACACGAAGCATTTCCACACCGGATCAGTCTGACACCGATCCTTCACAAGTCTGATACTACACATGCCAAATTCTCCTATTGCAAGAACATTGCAATAAACATCTGTATTTAGGCCAAGTTCACTTGGTTCGAAAAGTTATATATATGTTTTTCTATATAGATAACGTGGCTTTTACGGGCAAATGTTTGACGTAGGAAATACACTTTCCCCACTAAGTATATACACAACCAGGACACAAATTTGCTATTGTGCATGTAGCAAGGTCCGTTCAAACGGTACGGTTACATCGAGTGCAATAGCAAACTCGGAATACATATCTTATACACATTATCACTCCTTAAGCAATGCACGCAAACGGTACTCGTCGCTGCGTATGGTATATCCATCTACCGTAGGTGCATATTGAAGCACGTTGAACGTACGAATGAGTACACTGGGGCATGTACAAATACGCGAGCTTAAAAGGGAGATGGATAGAGAGAACTTCCAAATGCACTGAATGCGCATACACGAGGAATTTCTCTCCATATATGACATACACAAGTAGATAGGTGGGTTCCGTACATATAAGCCTGGATAGTTCGTATCACCACCGCAGCACACTTTGACATAGGCGGAGCATAAGAGGACGTACACACAAAGGTACTGCAGTGCTATAGGGCACATAGCGCGGAGTATGGAAGAGAGACGAGAAAGCTGGGCACGTATTTGGTGGCCTCCGAGCACCACACGAACACCAGCAGCAGCGAACCGTATCCACAGTCGCAGTCGGAGAATGGTGTTAAATGTGGCGTGCATAAGTGGGTAACATTGCCGAGAGAGCACCGCTGAGAGCAGCTCCGACATTTCAACTCCCTTTTAGCCACCCAACCACCCACCCACCCACCCACATTTCCCCTCTTTACACTCATTCCCGTTCCCTGTTTTCCCTTCTCATCCGACCTTCACCCTACTCTATGCAACCTTTGCGTTTCATGCCTTCGCCCTTTTCTTCACACTTGCCTTCTTTTTCTCTCTTCATTTTCTTTTTCAACCGAATTTTTTTTCTTTTTTTCGAGCGTCCGCATTTTCGCGGGATACCCACACACGTTTTTCCTCCTCTCATTCATATCCATAGCCCGCTGACGTGTGCGAGTGCTGGCGCGTAATTGAAGTCTGTGGGTGCGAGAACTTTCCCCGAGATTCCCGGAACCCGACAACCGTTTCCTCGTACATCTCCACCACTACCACCGCGATGGATTAACGAGGCGAAAGCGTTTCGCAGTTGCACCTTTCTCGGCCTTCCGTATTCCGTGAGGCTGAAGGCAAGAATCGACAGAGCGGACATTCTTTGATGCTCCTCTTGCATCAGTCTACATTCTACACTATTTGTTCTAACCAGGTTGACCCGAGGTTGCCGCTAAGCGAATGCAAGTATTTTTTTTTTTCTTCTCTTTTTTTGTCATTTAACATCGCTACGTTTCTTTCGTTTTTATTGTCGACTAAACATGTTGTAAAAATGACGTGTAAATGCAATAATTGAAATTTTTTTTTATACATCTTCGGTGACGTGAATGACGCGGTACAAAAATCGCAATAATAAAAACAATAACGAGCGCGGAGTTTGGAGAAGCAACGTCCCGAGATCGTTTCAGTTTAGGCGTCCGAGCTAATGCGTGCTATTTCGAGGTGGTACGTGCACCGGCAGCTTGAACTCGTATAACGGGTACCAATGCAAGAGAACGAGCAATGTCGTGGCAGCGGGGCAGCGCGGGATACCGGTAGAGAATTGCTCGACGGGGTTTTGCCATAATACGTGTTTGCACGTGCCGGCAGTTCGTTAGAGGTTCGTTTGTTTGCCGTGAACGTTGCATTTCGAACCACTCATTCGACCTCTGGTCAAGTTGGTGGCGAGGGAAGTGAGGGATAGTCCATCGATGCTTCAATCCCCGAACCTCCGGTGATTCAATATGCAACTCTGTACATATCGATACACTGTACGGGTTCATATATTCGGGTATACAGGCAATGCGAATTATTTTTATATTTTTTACTGCTACGAATAAACTGTGCGGAACGACATCATGAAAAGCTTGAAAATGTTAATTGCAATTACTAATTTATCCAAACGCCTTTGTGTTTGCATTAAAAATATTCCATGGAATCAAATAACTTTATATTTTTGGAATTCATTCGATAGTTTACTACTGGCAGGAAGTGATAGAAATGACTTCTAAGCGGTCTGACTATCGGGAGGATGACAAGTCGTATCATTCTAGTTCCCATCAGTGCCACAACCCATCGATAAATCACGCCAATCCCGACTATATCGCGTATTTCGGCTGATGCGAACGCTGCATAGCTGCTGCAATCACTGACTCGTCCAGCTTTTCACTCACCATACGCGACGTCATATTATATACGACTATAATTGCGTACTTTCCGGAAAATCTAAATTGTCCAATAAGCACTACATGAAACCCTCCCTGAATAGAGTTTGCCACAATTAATTGTAATTTCGCTATTCTACCAAGAAGGCACACCTTGGTTATTCTTCCGGCGTAATTCGATTACGATTCAATTGGAACAACGCCAAGTTTCGATAGGTACTTCATATTTTACTTAGTACGACCGGCGATAGCTATCTTCGGAAAGTCGCAGTGATCCCCGGCTGGATTAATTATTGACGGTGGATAACCGTCGTGGCTTTTGTCCAAACGGTTAAGCTTTTTACCGACTCAACTTGTTCATACCCAGGACGTAGTGGAAGCTAAACATGACTATATACTTAGCTGACTATACAGGATATAATGGCGAAGGAGAGACGCGAAGGCGCACAGCTGAAGCACAGTTTTGTTGCTTATTTAGCGACGCCCAGGTACAGGAGGGTAAGCGTGTCCCTCAGTCTCGAAGCTCTCTGCGGGTCTAGTCTCATGCTCGTGTGCCAGCAACTTCTACGTCCAAGTTGTATTAAGTTTGGATTGCAAAGCAGCAGCAGCACGACCACCACCACCACCACCACCACCACCACCAGGAGCCACACTGAAACTAACCATCTCCCCTCATCCCGCGTCTTAAGCCTTACCCTGCTTTCTCTCCCACGACTTGACTCCACGTGTATCTCCGTACCTACTCATCAGTTTGGGTCCTACTCGCAATAGTGAATCCAACTAAGCATCAGATTCGTACTCGAATATATTGAGATTTGCTGTATACCATACTGCAAGTCTTCTCTCAATGTCCCAGGAAATCTAATAACAGGGAACACGAGACAGAGGCATTACAGTGGATACTGTATACCACTTTATACACCGAACATCGTACCTATAATCCTCCGCGAGTGCACACACACACACACAGCCAGCAATCGCATTAGTTTCTCAGTTTCGTCGAGTAACTCTCTCGTGCAGCTACCAGGCACCGACGTTCAGAGACTTTTGGACTGCGTTAATTCTATTACCCAAATTATTGTTTTCATCCGGAACCGGAGACGTGGCTAATGAGCAACCATTACTCCAAGGAATCACGTTTTCTATCTATTGTTTCTCAAGATCAGATAACTTTCGTGATCGATTGGGACGACCTAGATTGATTACCGATTACTTTGAAAGCGAGGAAAGTAGCAGCCCGGAACCACACCCTCACCGAACTCTCAAATTTATCAATTTCCCGAGAGGGAGGATTAGCAGTAGCCTTATGTGTATACGGAGCCTTCCAGGTCGAATGGACATAGTTGTGAGTATGATTTTCAGTTTACAGCATTTTGTAGGGTGGCTGCAAAACGCGTGCATTGCTGTCTATCAGATTTGTTGGAAAAAGTACCTATTCACAATCCTAGTGAGGCAAGCCCTAAAAGATTGCTACGCGGATGGATGTCCTGTTACGCGATTGTGACAGGCTATTTAGTATCATGATAATTGATATTTTTAGTGATAGTGACAAAATCAATAGTTATATGAAAAAACTTGAAATTAGAGCGATGCGTTTTACGGACCACTTTACAATGTATTGGAAAATAAAAAATTATTAGCAATCCAGGGTGCGTGATTCTGTCGATTTGGTGTGAAATGTCCCATACAAAGCGGCGGTATGATGTATAGAAACGAGCTAGCCACCAGTTAGCGATATTACTTCTACGCGAGTCCAACACGGACCGAATGATTTGTTAAGGTATGTGGGCGAAGCGGGTGGATATATATATACTCATCAGCGGCTAGGAGAAGCGAATGTTTGTTCTTAGTCTTGCTCTCAGCTCCATTCTCCTTGCGAGACAAGAGGGAGGGTTCTGAGCAACGCGAGCAGGACTTGACTAAGACGCCTAGCAGCAGCCCTTTGCCAATTACAGCCCAGCAATATTGTGCCGAAGTCTCCTTTGTTACCGTTCTCACGTAATTGAAGGGAATTTCACTTGGCGGTTTTGGGCTGTGCTTAGCCAGATGTATGCGGCTTCTCAATTTCGGGAAGGGAATAAGCGATTGTGCGTAAATCGGGAACTGCCGCAAATTATTGTTCCTGTCGAAAGACCTCGAATTATTTTTGCTTTTCAATTATTATTGTGGAATTTCTCGAACCTTTGGTTAGGACAGCTTTTATAATTACTGGATTATAGCATACACCATTCATGTATCGTACATTGGAACGCCAGAAGAAAGAATTGAGCGGAAAAGGAAAATTAAAAAAAAGGCAATGAACGTGTTTTCTACCGATTAATCGTCTCAAAAGAACTCTATTCAAGCAGCTGTTGCTCAGGTCCGCAAATTATTTACTTTTCCTTATCAACTTTGTGCAGGACCATATGAAAATGTTCTGATTACCTAAAAACCTAAGAAAGTCAACAAATTTCCTTGCCCCATTGAATTAATCCAATTTCCCTATTTCGAGCGTAAGTGCTAAGAAGAACGTGCCTCATAAAGTAATATATTTAACACGCGTGAAATGCCATACGTGTGAGGGAGATAGCTGCTTTTCAAATTCGTAGTTTCTGCGTTGAAATTACGAGTAGAAATGTTATGCCCTGCGAAATTAGTAGACGGAAGGAATAATACTTTTCTTTTGACTGTAATTTTAACTGGGTCGGGGAAAGTACGAAAACAGTTCGAGATGACAAAGATCCTCAGTCGACAACCATGGTTACCGACCGAGGAGCTTTGCCATTTCGACTTACAGTCAAATGAAATACGCTTGTTGCACTTGAAAAACGCGATTCGTATTTTCTCGAAAAAAACCTCATCCGTCTTGATTGAAACTTTGTGCATCAACATGGAATGACTCAACGAAGTGACTAATGCTACCCATTTTTCCGAATTATGAAAACAATTTTAATTATTGGTCGATTTCCCCGCTATGAAATATAATTATTACATGTTAATTTTCTTGGATAATTTAAATAAATGCAGATCGCTAATAGATCTTCTTTTTAAAAAATCGAATTACATAAAGCAAAGGTTTTTTTTTCATAAAAAGAAATCTGGACACCTTGGCACTTTACAAATTAGTCAGGTATATTGTGAGGAACTTTCACAAAATAACGAAAAATGGTGACAATTACTATATTGTACCCTTGACGAGACTCCGTGAGTAAATTTTGATAGAACGAATATTACAATTTTACAAAAGCGTTCATCTTCAAATTCAATAATACCGCGTGAGAAAACTAGGAGGTGCCTGTAATTGATAGAAAAAGACATTGAGTCGAACTTGACGACATCGCGTCTCTGAATTTCAGTGGTAATTCTCTCCCGCGTCTTATATTCCACGAACTGTTCATACATTAATCTGGCAATCGTGCTTGTCAGTGTGTTGCTTTTCATTAGACTTGAGAGCTACGTGAAGAGAGCTCGGATATTAATCAATCTAATTAACGAAGCCAATTTGAGGGCGCCCTGCCGGCGACCGACTCGCCCGTCCTATAATTGCATTCGCGAGACTGCTGGAGAGTGACTTTTGCCGGGCATGAAGCGCGCATGGCAGAGGAAAACAGGAGAGGTCAGAGCAAATGGAAAGGCAGAAACCGTGTCGTCTAATACCCCCTCCAGTCTCGTCATACAAAATTTTCGCTTCCGTCTCTCTCACCCGCACTGATGATAATTTTCTACCAGATTTTACGTTGAATAAAATGAACGTTGCCGTTCACCTCCCAGTAATACAGCGAAAGAGAACTATGGAGTGAAATAGTTGAGTGGAGTACGCTGGACAGCTTGGTCGGGAGGTGAAGAACTCGAAATGGGCAGGTATATGGGGTAGCCCATCGCTCCGGGAATGACGAGAACCTTCGTACAGAGAAGGGTCGACTCTCGGGCGTTTCCACTCTACCACCCGACTGGTCCAACACTCTGACCAGGGCCGTTTCTGTGGTTTCCGCTAATTTTGCGACTAATTAAGTCCCTTTCCAGCATGCTGGGATTGTAGGAATCCTGCGCACAAACCTACTGGAGAAGTAGCCTCGCGACCACTCTGAATAGTCTTTTGCACTGCCGCTCCCTTTATTTTTACTTTTCTTCACATTCACATTGCGGCTTCTAAAACTGATGGGGTCTGAGTCACTTGAATATCATGCAAAAATATAAAATTACATTGCACATATGAAATCCTGCAAATTAATGAAAAAATACCGCTTAATGTATTTTTTGTAGTTCAGCTCATCAGCGGGATTTATTTTTGGCTTTCTTGTGATCAGTATCGCAACGCTTTGGCAACTCTACATGAACAACTTGTATTTACGTGACCATTAGAATATACAACTGATGGATAGTTATTTAAGGCAGCCAACCTTCGATAAAATGAGGTATTAAAAATTGAGAATAAAAAAATCATTAATCTATTTCACACAGAGGAAATAAAGCGGTAAAAGATTGTTTGTCATATTCGTCGGAGATAGAGTGGTAAAAGCGAAAGAGATAGAGAGAGAGAGAGAGAGAGAGAGAGAGCGACTAACCATCCGCGGCAAACAACTACATAGTCACCGCGGGGTGGATGGAGCCCCGTTCGTTCTACCGAAAAATAAAACTCACGCTCCAGTGTGCAGCGTCAGCGATGAAATCGTCCGTGAAGATGAACCGGGTGGATAGCGACTCTGTCGGAACGCGACAAAGAGTGGGAACGCGATTTTTCAAGCGCACTCCATCCAGCATTATCTCCTCCCAGCTATATGTACAAAGCCTCTGTCCTCACTCCTCACCAGCCAACGTGCCCTCAGCCCGAGACCCATAAATTATTTCAGCGGTAGAGCGAGAGGTCCTGCTGGAAGCGACTCGAGTGGTGCATTAATTGGCTATAAATCCTTGGTCCGCATTAATTCGACTATCTCGCGCAGCTTCCGGCGTGCCTCTGCCGGACGGTCCTACGAGAGAGGAAGGAAAACGAAGACAGGGCTAGCTCTGCTCCTATGCTCTCCGCACCCTCTCAGAAAAGGGGTGAATCGCTAACGACCGCCTAAAGCGGTCCAGGACCCAGACGAGATCCTCTCACTACTTGCTTGCTCGTTTGCTTGCTCCACGTCGTCCTCTTGGCTCTGCCCGAAACCCCCGAAAAATACTACTTAAATAATATATAGCTATATCACTAGCTGTACATACGAAATCTGTTCCTCATGTTCGTCGTGGCTATATAATTCGAAGGCTTGTGGACACTGCCCAAGTGCTTTGGACTATGACATCATTAAAATGCTCATTGTCAAAAGCGTAATACCGCAGCTAGTCTTAGGTATTTACACATTTTAAAAAAGCTCCCTATCTAATACATTTAAACAATTTGATACCAATATATAGTCCCTATATATAGATACTGCAGTGTAATTTTTTTGTGCTTGTACGTTCTCTCCTGGACGTGTTAAGCCTTCTCAAATTAGATTTAAAAGGCATTGAAATCTTTCTTTTAAAACTGATATGACCCTCTGAAGGGAATGTTAACTTTTGAAAGTCGTAAGCTAGGATTTTAAGTAGATGAATATAGAATCATTTGACACATGTTAAATTCTTTGTAGCCTGAATAATGCAAAATAATAACTAGCTGTTTTCGTTGTTTTATGTTTATAGGCCGGAGCCACGATCCAACGTACTCGCTGTATCGTCTGGGAGAGAGATTAACAACGGGTGCAACACTGTACGTGGAGACTGGTAGAACAGACGGTCTTGACACAGGCGGTGATTCGCCGAACATTCTGAATGCATTCACGGGGCCACCTGTGCCGCAGGGCGAGGGTAGCAGCATCGCGAGAGCTTTTCTCGATGGGAATCACAGCCTCGTTAGCGTCATGGCGAGAATCAACCCCAGTCCAGACTGGTTCGTCGGTGTTGATTCGTTTCAGCTGTGCGTCGAGGGGAACTGGGTCGACACCGTTACGGTCGAGGTACAAACCCATTCTCTGTATACATCAAAATCATACTCATTAGCATCAGGGTCATTAAAAACTATTGACTCCTCTATACCGTCCTCTCTGTTTTTCCACGTAATAAAATATTACGTAATTTCACGACGTTACCATTATTTGTCGGTTCTACTCAAATTATAAATGTACCTACCACCCAGTTATATATACTTTCGCACGCTTTCTGTCGTTTCTCCGATTCGTAAATATCGCTTGATATAGTTTATTTTCAAGCTTTACTTTTTGAATTTCGATGGGACGTCTAACGAATTTTATATAAAATGCTTTTAGAAATTATTACAACGTGAAAATGAGAAACAAATGCTCATTATTCATACTTTAACATGTATCGATAACGATAACTCATGTAGAAAAATAAATGTAGAATTTTATTAGATTTTTCAACTAACATAACGAAATCATGGAATACGACATATACCAATTCTTGTAACTGTATTACCAAAAGATTTATACAAGAGCCTGAGAACCACATCTCCCTCTGTAGAACCTAATTGGATGTCCAAACATAAAAATTTCAGTTCACGGTTTTCTTCATTCATTCCAAGTGGGTAATATCTGCCATTTCCGGAGGTTTCACAGAGGGTCATGACCCTCAGTTTACTCAGCAGCGGGACTACCACATTTAGCTTTCGAGCAGTCTGAATTTTAATTCGGGAAGATTTCTTATTTTTAGACGAATGTTTGTAATCGCTGTAACTTCTGCAAGTGTTATTTTACATGGCTGTAATTTACGGCGCAATTGATTCTATCGACGAATAAATATTTTCGTGATCAAGTTTATGATGTTTTTTACCTAAAACGATATTATATTTCCAGGCGGCCCATCGAAATAAAAAAAAATAAATAAACAATGGACTACACCCATATACTTAATTATATTGTTTTTAAAGTCCGGTAGGCGCTGGCGGAGCAACTTTTGGCGTAAAGCCAACTTGTATTTTTATTGCGAGGCACAAACGCGTTTGCACTGCGCGTGGAAGCGTATTCCACGGTACATAGCATAATCACGCACTGGAACTGTGGATAGGGCTTCATTAATCCCACATTTCGTTCGTATAATACTCGGCGATATTTTTGGTTTTCCGCAGCTGGATCCCCTCGACGGTGGTACCGACAACGGCTTCACCTTCACCGCTGCCAATTGGCCAACTCGACCTCAGGGAATTGCCTACAGGATAACATCCCGTTATCCCGCTCATCCAGCCGGAAGCTTTTACTATCCAAATCTTCCACGGCTTCCTCCCATCGCGACGCTCACTTTCACTAAGGTTTGTCAACCAATATTTAATCACCGTAACGATATCAACAATAATACAGGATGTGCACTAGCCACGGAGACAATAGTGCTCCGGAAGAACTCTATCACCAACGTATGTCACATTGACTCACTAACAATAGCAATATAAATAATAACCTGTAGTGCGCGATTGTCGTAAAGAATATGTCGTGAAATATCGTATTTTCTTGGTATTCGAGCGATGTAAGAATCCGTAACTCGATTTTTACGCTGTCTTTGACATAACAGGCTTCCTCAAGATTTTTCCTCGTAATTTCTCGATCTTCCTACTTCTCGACTATCCTTCACACGGCGTCTAGTTCCGCAGCGGAGTTTCCGGAAATACTATCTCACTCACGCAAAAGCATCTCAACCGAGTTTTCTCGAGTCGCGACGACGACGACGACGACGACGACGACAACGAGGAATATGCCAAGGAGATGAAAAGAGGACCGAGTCATCGTCTCGTTCCCGTCGCCTCGAAGGTCTGACAATCCAGTTTCCGTGTCGAATTACTTAGTTGCGACCCTTCTTCCCGGCGACGGCGTCTCGTCCCTTCCAGTCTTCTCGTGTTCCTGCGTGCATCATATAAGACCAAACGGGATACAGAGAACCGAGTGGATGATATAGTTGCGTCGAGACTGCCGGTATAGCTTGACACTCGTTTTTTTTTTTTTTTTCTGTCTGGCCATCTTTTCCCTTTTCCTGGTTGTTGCCTCATCGTCGAGTCTGCCGCTCCGTCGGTGCTGCGAGCAACGCTAAATACATTTTCCACGAGCGAACACGCGTTGGGTGGCTCTCAATAGTCGTCTTTCGCCCGGGTCACGACCTCGTTCTTATTCCACGTCTACTGTCAATATTTATTTATGCGAATCGCGGACTTGCCCCAGCTGTGAGTGAAAGAGTACGTGAGTAATTCGATTCTGCCTGGTTCATCTCGCTCAGACTTTGTAGTGTATCATCACCTCACATACTTGGACTTGTACACCATTAAAAGTTGCAAAATAGAACTTTGCACATTGCTTTCTTATTAATATCCATTTTCCACAAGCCCAAATAATATAAGCTTACCACCTCTGTCGGTAAGCTTATATTATTAGTTTTGGCTTCGTCAATGTGCAAAGTGCTATACTTTGCAACTTTTTTTGTTACCTCTATAGTTCTTAAAAAATTCAAAATCACGTAAAAATTCTAATCGCTTTACCGATCATCACCAACTTTGGTACGTAGCAGCTATTTAGCGCTGCTACGTACCAAAGTTGGTGATGATTTTCATGGAATGATTTTTCCTCTGTAGAAAAGTTCAGTTGAATCGGTAAGATTTGACGTAAATAAATTTTTTGAAAAATTCCCAATATTTTGAAATTTTGAATTTTCCAAAATTCAACGCCGACCTTCCTTTAACGTAGCTTTATTTATTTAAAAAAAAATTTAGTAGTATAGCTAAAAATTAGAAGTTTGTAGGGTCGGCAATTTGTATTGCCCAAAAGCTGCAGTAAAGCAAAGGGTTACGATATTAGATGTATCGTAATGGCCATGAGATGTATAGATACAAGAGATTGTGGAGTACCGAGTTGTATAGTATTTTCGCAGTACGGATGATCGCAGTGTGTAGTAAAGCAGAACTGGCCAAACGGCTATATATTTGATTTTCTTCTTCCGAGAGATATCTACACGAGCGGCATCCCGAGTAATCGGATTGGAGTCGGTGTTAACTTACTAATTATCTCGGCCCACGCAGCCGTCTTCACCAGTCCTGCACCCTCTGTGTCTTGACATCGCCTCATTCTCTCTAAAGCTTTCGGGGTCCTAGCCAACGTCTCGACTCCCGATCACAACCTGTGGCCACGGACTTCCTCGATCACTTATAATTACCTAACTTTGGTCACCGTCCGATTTAGCCTGCCTTCGTTTGCCGTCGTCGTCGTCTTCTTCTTCGTTCCTCACTGAAACGAAGAAATTGAGTCGACATAATTAAAAGTAATACGGTCTGTTGCCGAGTGAAATTTCGCCTTACAGGAAATAAAGTGTGCCTCTCATCGCCAGCAAGTAAGTAGGGCCCGTCATCACCAGACAAACCGTTTAATCAATAATTTCTAATCCGATACGCCAGATCGCATAATCCTCAGGCTCTTATTCGCAAATAATGCAACCTTTATTATCGCAGTAAAGGAATGTACAAATCACTGTTGTTTGGTAACGAATCTCACTTGTTGGATACACTCAATGGAAAAACTAGAAGAAACACAGAGAACCGTGTGAGTGGAATAAAACGATTGCCACTCTGAGTATCGCGTGGTTTCGTCCTAGACATTGAGTGACTAAAACTGCGACTAAACCGAGGAAAGGGAACGGTTAATGTTGAGTTAGTATCGTATCCGTTGGCACAGATGAACGGAGCGGGATATGCGGAGACTCCGCAGTGACAGAAGCGCGGGAAACAGCTACAGAAGCGGATTAGCGAGATTAGGAGTAACCAATAGAGCAGCAATAGCGGCAATAGTATGGGAGACATTGGCGAGACGGTGTTAGTGCAGTCCGGCGTCGAGACGCCGGCAAGCCTTCCTCTCACCCTCCTCGTCGCACACTCGCATCAACGTCAACACGACGCCAGATAAGGCATGACGCCCTACGCGTCGACCCCACAGCACTCGTACGAGTGGTATAACAGAGGTGCACAAGATGAATGTGTCAACGCTATGCGAACCCAATATTTTATTCGTAGTACCATTTTTTACATTAAGCACATTACATTTCACTTGAAACTGTGGCGGATGAACTTTATAAACTTGTTATTTTTAAAACCTTTGGAATATTCCGATTTTTTAAACATTGCACTCGCGAAGCGTATGTAAACATTTTGCTTAATGTTTTCAGTGTGCTTTTGTAATATTTCGCTGCCAATATTCAATGATCCATTGGTCAAAATAATAATTATGGAATAATTTAAAGAATACACTTCTAAATAGAGCGAAAGAAAAAGCAATTGGTGGCTCTCAAAACAGTGTATTCAATAAGAAGGCACGTAAATGTTTTAACGAATGCAAAGCTTATAACTAGATACGATATTACTTATTTTCGCAATTACTTTGAACGTAAATATTGGTTGTAATGACGGTGTAACTATGGTATACGGTACAGCACATTATTCGGTGCCTCGAGCTCAGTGGAGAGTATGGAGCGCGCTCTACCAGCGTAATTACGCTCGCTTTGAGTTTCGAGTCTGACCAAACTCGATCGCACCTACTGGTGCGCGTCCAAGCGCGCTGTAGACAGCCACGCGCGTATGTTCTCCTCGACCTGGCTATCGTCCTCGAGCTCCGCACGTTCGTCCAAGCGACCAGCCCTTCTGTCGCTACTACTACTACTACCACCGCACCCATTACCAATACCATCGACCATCTGTCCCATCTATCTACGCAGGTTCGTCACGCCTGTCCGACCATCGACGGATTAACCGCTGGCGCGTCGTCCAGCGGTCGTCCTCTCCCTGTCTGCTGGCTATATCCCCTGACGCAAAGGTGCAACACAGCCCCCACAGGGAGCTTATGCAGCCTGACCAGAAATAACTAGGGGATATAGCGGAAGAGATGCAGGCTGTCAAACCTGCCCGGCAACAAACTTGTAATCCCACTGGCTTCTTAGATCTGGAAGCTAAACATCTGCACTCGCAAAAAATTATTTAAAGTTGCACTTTGCAATTGCTTCCTCATTATTTTTCTTCTTTTTTACAAAGCTACCTGTATGAGGAAGTATGTTATCGATTTTGGCTTCCTCGTGGAGGAAGCTCTGTAAAAAGCGAAAAATAATGAGGAAACAATGAGCAAGGTTTCACTTTGCATCCTTGTTTAAAATTATGGTAAATATTGTTGTAACCGGTATTTTCTGTGATAGAATATGCGACTTGAGAACGACAATGAAGACCAAAGTTCGATATCTCAAAGAAAAAAAATTTGTAACTAACTTGCTCATTTCCATTTTTTCTTTTTCCATCATTTCCCTTGGTCTTTCCTGTTGTTGAGCTTTAATTTTTGGGACTTGGCTTATTTTTCGTCGCCATTCTCAATTTTTTTCGTCCTGTTGTTTTTTTAATTTTTCCATGAATCCATTTCAAATTGTTCGACCGACTTCTAGATTTTTTTCGCATGTTTCCCGATATCCGCGCGATTCTTTTTCAATGAAAGCATGCTGTTCTTCAGTAAGTTCAGTGTCGATGATGGGAGAAAAGTTGTCTTTGCTAACTTTTAAGTGTCTTTGTTTAGCCAATTCCCCGCTCATGAAGAGTTTTTTCGATGCTTTCAGGGATTGCACGGTGCGTTGTTCGTATAGAGGTGGTTGAATAATGACAAGATCTTCCGACTGTTGTAGGATCTTGTAGTCCAGGCTCATTTTTTTTTGTTTTTTTTTTTTTGGCAATTTGTCCCCACGCGTAACGGTTCTGTACGTCTTCATGCCCCTCTACAATAAAAGCTAGGATGCACTCTATATGGGAGTTAATAAAATGTAGAATCTCCGCTCCTACATCGTCGTTATTGAGGTTAGTTACATTAAAGCTGCAGGAATCCATTGTCCGATCACTGTGCGAGAATTTAATAATTTCGTAGTCACTTCGTGTGCGGAGTAAATTGTAGTCCAAATTGTAGTTCTGTTTCTGAAATCAGAAATAGAAAAAAGTCCATTTTTTAAAAATCAAGGTAAACAGGTTTGTAACTGCTATATTCTGAGGTAGAATATGCGACGTGAGAATGATAGTGAAGGCCAAAATTCGATATCTTAAGGTTCTACCTTGCACTTTTGTTTTGGACAAATTATACAAGTGAAGTTTAGCGATATTTTAGTCGCTAATAAGAAACAATGTGTTTACGGCATTATTATATTCCATCGGAACCCTTTGTCTGTGAGATTCTTTTACAAGGATCTTCTGTGCTCTGAAACTCTCACTTTACGATATCATTCTTAATAAACATACATCTGAAAATCTTTTAAAAAATGACGAGGAAGCATAATGAGCTAGTAGCAGTTGATTAAAAAATGTTAATTCACCATAACTTTTCGAAACCATAGATGTCTGAACGGTCAGTCATCGCGTTTAGTACATAGTGATGTATACATACGACTGAAAGTTTCGCGGGATATTGTAACGGGTAGTATATATCGATCGGGACAGAGCCATCCATCGTCGAGTGCCGGGGGGGACTGGCCAAGCCGAGAGAGCGAGGTAGTCTCGCACGAAAGAGATTAATTCTTTATCGACTGGAAGCGACGCGTTTCCGCGTGTGGCGAAGATATCCAGTAGCTCGGCTCACCGGGTAGTTGGTTCCATTGCTGCCTGTCTGCCCTCGGGCAGCCACAGACTAGCCACCACACTATCGCCCTCCAAGCAGCGGTACGAGATCCCGCGATCACTGCTCCGCCACCCTCGAGACCGTACCGCAACTTTCTTCTTCCTTCTCCACTTCTTCCTCTTCCTCTAACACGACTCTCGACGTCTCTCCTTTCTCCTCGTTGAAATTTACGAGCGTCCTCTTCCCGTCCTTCTGCTCTCGCGGCTCTGCGATTTCGATGAGGCTATAGTTGACCTCTACTCACGTATTGCTTCGTATATATATATATATAGATACGTGCGCTGCTGATGAAGGAAAAAGTCGGTGGCGTAGACTCCATGGAATGCAACGTGCGCGCATTTCGTTCACCAAACCCCTTCTCTGGCATCGGAAGATGACGTCCGCCAACGTTATCTACGCGGTGAATGTTGTCATTCTTCGTCGGATCAGCCAGTTTTTTTTTTTTTTTCGAATCCTCTCAGTTTGAGAGGGTAAGAGCTGATAGCGTACGAAAAACTTATCAACACTGTATCCACTTTCACCGAGGTAGAATACCCGTGGGGGTGACTCAAATCTCTGGATATATTTTTGACGTTTTTTTCCGCTAGGGGAAGAAAACCTTAAAAGCTAAGATTTCACGATATTTTGGGAAAACTCTTCATTCAAATAAAAAAACATACTATATCATCCCAATCGATACTTGCTGTAGAAATATTTGTGTCAATATCAGTAGCAAAAGGATGATTCATTCGCACAGTGGTTTACTGGACGATAGCCATGGCATCCTTGCCCTCTCACACCATTTGTGTCCTCCTCGTACGAGTTTCTCTCGCTATAAACAAACACGTCGCTATAACCGAAGCCGCGAGGTGATATAGGGGTGGTTTTGTGGCTCTGCGCGCACCTCTGTCCGCTACGCTCGAACGTAGAATTACGCGAAACACATTCTATGTATTCCCGGTAGGACTGACCACTCCCCGTGTTCGGTATGTTGGCTACCTGCTTCAACTACCCCCATGTTTGCTCGTCCGTTTTGTCATCCAGCGCTCTCTCTCTCTCTCTCTCTCTCTCTCTCTCTCTCTCTCTCTCTCTCTCTCTCTCTCTCTCTCTCTCCCTTTCTCTTCCCCCATACACACAGCCTATCTTCGTCTCCGTCAATGCTCTGTCTCTTATTATCTCTCCGTCTCAGTCGGGAAAGCCAGTGTGCGAAGAGCCACAAACCAGCCTCACCACGCGCCGCCAAGCAGAAGCGCAACCGAGCAAAAAAATACAACTGAAGAAAGCGCGGGACGTACCTGGCATACTAAAATATAGTAGAAAACAAAAGCGAGCGCTAACCCAACTTCGAAAACAAGTCTCCGATATCCAACTAGTGAATTTTTTTCTGTCTTCTTTCCGAATCATTGAAACGATTGCACCTATTTTTTTGACGTCCTTTTATATCGTTACACGAGCTACTCGGTACCGTATCGTTGACAACCAGTTCTTCCATTTTTCTATAGAAATCCGATTGCTGCTATGCTCAAGAAGAAACTGCATCGCCGGAGGCTCGTGAAACGAATTTACAGCCACCTCGATTGCCTATCGAATACAAGTGGACAAACGAATTTTTTGTCGACAAAAAATAACATTGTGCCGCAATTATATGATGAAATCATATCGCAATTATAAGTATGAAATGCAACTCTATAAGAAAATAATATTTGAAAAGCACACACAAAGGAGAATCTTAGAAGAAAAATAACAACGTAAGGTTTTTAAAAGTTTTAAGATTGTAGGATTTTTCTCTAATATATCTAAATTAATTTCCGTAATTTCATTTCAAAGTGTCACCGATTCATTAGGTCATATGACTTCAAATTGAGTTTCGATCCTAAAGATCAATTTGTTCTAATAATCCGACATTCATATAGTAGTCGAGCGGCGGGTATATAACCACGAACCGACCAGCAGGACAATCGGTTCTCTCCGCACCCGCTTCCTCTCCCTTCTGGCCTCTTCTAATTCAAAAACTTTTGAAACTTTCTTCATCGACCCTCCGGATAGTCCGTACATACACAAAACTGATCGAGTCTGTGGTTTCCTGACTGCAGTTTCACCGTTATAGTTTCGGGTCTCCCAGTGCCTCGCCAATCGGATTAACAATGTCGAGCGCAGAGCCATACGGCGTTTAATGGATCGCAGCAGCCCTAACCTGCAATGTCGACGACGGTTCAATTAAACGGTACCTCAATTCGCCTATGTCGAAGCTCCATCGAACACTCTTTCCAGTAACTTTCGAGTGGATCTTTCCGTTTTTTCTTTGGAAATATTTTATCCGCCGAGTGAAGTTGAGAGAGGAGAGAGCCCTGTCGATGAATTTATAGTATCCATCGAGACAGCTATTTATCTTTGCCTAGCCCGGATGACCCGATTCCCGACGGGTAGATAGCCTGATCGGGCAGATGTATTAATCCCTGGACGAGCGAAACGAGTACAAAGTAGAGGAGGCAAAGGAAACTGAAAATAGATAGACGGAGAAAGGGATATAGGGACTTGCAGATGGGATGACCGAATCTGCGCGTAAAGACCGTGTGACAAAATTTACACGAGTTCGTTGAAAGTTTACTTTGTAAATCCGTGACTGGATTCTGGTTAAGCGCTGTGAACCTATACTGCTTGTTATAGGTTGATTGTACACCGATATGTGAGCTGCAACGCATTTCGTAAAGCCGCTTGCACCTATTTATTATTTATCTTAGTAAATATACCGAATTCTGGGTTAGAGTATGCAGCCATGTAGGGTTTTAAAAGTGACACGATGCTGGGCCAGTTCTGGCTGGCGCACGAGTGCGCAAAACGCGTGAGCGTCCATAACCAGCTGGTGTAATGTACATCTCAAATATATAACGATTATATATCCGAAAAACAGTTTTCAGGATTTATCCAATGGATATATATAAAATATATGTTTGCAGATATAGAGATTGTTTTGCTGCTATATATGACGATATATGAATTATATACTTTGAGTATACTTTAATTTCGTAAGGCCACAACTTCTTCTTACGTGTACGATGTACGTATGGGTAAAATCGACTTCACCGGTGCCGGGATTTGAAAAAAAATAGCATTTCGCAATATAGATGTTTTTACTACAGTGCACTACCGCGCTTGGCCACGGGTCGGAACCACCATTGATTTATGTGACAAAGAAGTCTTTTTATAAATTAGAACTCATTTGATTCGGTAGTTCCTGAGATATGAGATCGTACGAACGTCCGTGGGGACAGAGAAGGAAATATTAATAGGCACTTTTTTTGTATTTATGAGTGAGTGTCTAAAAAAGTGACCCTACATTTATCTATCGTATATCGTGGAACCTTGCCCATTAGCTTACATAATCGGTGTTATCGAGGAATTGAGTGCGAGAAACCGCCTCGTTCTTTCTCGGTAATTTGGAGACGTTATACCTCGAAAATCATAACGCCTATTTTTCTTCTCTTGCCATTGTCGAGTCTGAAAATTTATCTGACCACACGATCGTACAAAGCATTTGTATATATGTACCCTGAGGGTTGGCCGCTATAGCTTCGATGATTAATTTTCAAGATCCCTCGTAATATACATATATTAAGCAGCGATATAAAGATAGGTGCGCGAGATGAAGCGAGAGAGCGAGAGAGTGATAGAGGCTTCGTCAAAGCACACCGCGGCACGTGCAACACGATAGCAATACACGTGCAGATACGCGCGAACACACGAGCGGGCAATCTCCTCATTCCTCCCGCTTACAGCAGCCATGCCCTACCAACCAACACGTTTGTTCGGGCAACACCGGGCGCTAATGAACGAGAGTGTCGTTTACACGCTGCGTTACGGATCGACTCCAGGCTGATGTTGCACACTGCTCCGTTGAACGGCAGTGTGGGCCTGCTACTGGCGGTTCTGTACCAGTAGCAGCATACCGCTTTTCCTCTCGATGAGGGCCGAAAAGCCCGCCAGCTTCGGTGAATTTTCCGAATATCCCGGAAACGTTCTACCTTCGCCACTGAAACTCTGTGCATATCTGCTATACATATACTGCTCCAGCACCGTAGCGAGGCGAACGATTCGTTTTCGGGTCGCATTCGTCGGGCAAAAAAAATTGAGTGCAACCGTTTTTTATTAACAGCACTGCCAACAGGACTCTTGCTCTCGGTTTTAAATTGGTGCTTTTCAACCCGCCATTAGTTTCGTGAAAAACAGTTATGGCTAGTTTTTGTCTGTGCGACTCACCTGATGAGTACTCTTTTTATTCGATTATAAAACCCCCCCATGCACACTCAAAATGTTTCGTAGAACGAATAAATTTCTGTTACATGCAATTAAATTTGGTCCATTACTTTTTCAGTTATTGCGGTATAATGTCCAAGCGGTGGCATAGTAAATGTTAACTGTACTTGACTAGATTCTAGACAAATTTTTGTAAATTATAGACTTTTACTGCATTGTACTAAAGTTTAGGTCAATGCACTTTGATAAATGCTGCAATTACGCCGTACTTGACTAGACTTTTAATGCGAGCATTGAAAGTCTTTCTTGCGATAGCAATTATATAATAATTCGACAGCAATTATATAATAATTTCGCATGGTTGAAAATATTGGTAACTATCTTAATACTAGTTATCGTTGAAACTATCTCTGGTTTGCTGGGAAAGAGAAACGCGATGGAGATGAAAAATATTTTTGAGAGAGGAAGAAATGTAAGTAGTCGCATCTGGCGAAACTTAACGCAAAATTGCAAGGCCAACTCGTACGCGAGACACGAACCAGAGCTTTTCTTCGTTAATGAAACGAGCGACACGCTTTTTTCACTGTTTCTAAGCGCGGGTGGGTCATGAAAACGTGGGTCAGTGGCTACCCGACCCTACGACCCTTCGCGTTTCTCGGTTATTCCATAGGTGCAGGTGCGGAAAGGCAGTGAGAGGAAACAACCGGCCCGAGAAGAAAGAGAGAAAAAAGGAGTTGGAGTGAGTCGAAAAAAAAGTGTCTGAGAAATAAGAAATGTTCGATCGAAGACGCTCGAGGTGGTGGAGAGGTTGGCTTCGTCGCTACCAGCACTATCGCTTTTTTCGCTTGCTCCGTTCTTGTTGGCCTCGATAAAGGTGATTTAGGTACTAACACAAGAAAAATAAACACAGCGGGCAGCAGCAAATGCCCTTCTATCAGCCCCCACTGTGTAATGTACACCCTCTGCTAATTTCCGCAGTTGGCACCGCATACACAAACTCCTTCGTTTCGACCTTAACATTTAGACAGTTATTAGACTTTTGCCCCGTGATACTTGGCAATTTCTCCGCGGGATCTCGGAAATGAACTATATTTTAACAAATTCTGGTACATTGGAAAATATTTTAAGTGCTTTTTCATTCGAATATTGATAATTCTTGATTGAATAACAGAGAAAAAAAATGAGCTCGATTTTTTTTTCTTAATTATTACCTAAATATACGATTTTCGCAGCCAACTAGTAAGACTGTGTCATTTAATTAATCAAAGAGGATAAGCACAATGCGCGGATAATTGTTGGCCGACACTCAGAAATTAGTAGATCCAATAACGACGATATGCTGCTATCCAATATCGCATGTCGTGCACATACGACAGAGTGATGGGCCCTGTATACCTGAGGCAAGCATCAACCACTACGACGCAGCACATCCCCATAATTACAGGCCGGCAGCAGCAGAGGGCCCATATGACAGACCAGCCCGCGGCGTCAAAGTGTTAATTGGAGATTACCATTAATTAAGCACCATCCACGTAACTCTCGCTCTATCTCATGAGCGCTTCAAATCGAATAGATCCACCGTCGTCGTCGCCGTCGTCATCGTCGTCGGGTTGGCGGGCATACCACGGAATAACGAGATGGAGAGGGTGCAACGAGTGGTGCTGGATGGAGACTGCGCCATCCTCTGCATGAGGTATTCTCCGTCAGTTTAGCCACCTTTTCTTCGCTTCTCAGAAATTTCTTTACATTAACCGGTCATCACGAGTACCGCTACTTGTGAGTACATCCCTCAAATTTTTCCAATTTTTTCTCCACTTAAATTAAAAGGGTGTATTTTTCAAACCTTTTTGTATCTGGGGGTAAAGATACAAATGGAAATTTAATATTTAACTAAAAATTTTGCGAAAGAAATAATAATATTTTTGCTTTTTTTATCTTTCTTATGCTAATTTCTCTTCCGCGATAAAGAAATCAACTTTTAAAAAATCCAACTTTACAATGTGAGGTGGAAAAGCCTGTAATATACACAGACCGTATGCTCAAGTAGTAGGTAAATCTGGCTAATTGTAAGAAATTTCTAAGGGGGTTCAGAAAAATTAGCTGCACTGACGAAGAGTGCCTCATATAGAAGCTAGCGGAGAGGTCGCTCTACTTCTCTTCATAATGTCCTCGTCGTCGCCGTTATTCACTGTTATCTTCTTCGTAGTCTTCCTCGCATTATCGCTCCTCCTTTCATCCCATTTCTCCTCCTTTCTGTCCATTTCCGATATCGCGAGACTGAAGACCCCAGAAGAAGTGTCGGTATTGAATGTATAGCCGATACAAGGACTTATATGCGCACCCAATGTAACTCGACTCATTTCGTGCAAAAATGTAATCGTACAACCACGATAGAGTTCAGCGGCTAGTTTGATTTTGGCAAAGCTTCCGCCAATAGGAATTTCAAACTAGGGCCACGCTATAAACCTTTTGGAAAGTTTATTACGAAAATAATACAATAGTAAAATGTATTAAAAATCAATGAACCAAGTAGTAATGAAATCGTTAATTTTATCTTTATGAATTAGAAACTATGAAATTACCTAATATTTGTTCATCCGTTACATATTTATATTTTTTCCCAAAATTTACTGACTAGAAAAAATAGCATGGTGGCAATTACGTATTTCTATAAAAGTCTCGATCGGTTTGTACGTTGAAAAAACGTAATCAATCGTTGTCGTAAGCGGTACTGAAATATGGCTAATTATGAAGAATATCTAAGAGGGTCAGAAATAACGTAGTGACGTGGAATTTCTCGCACAGCGAGATACACACAGCATAAAGATAGCGGTAAGGGTAAACGACCGCGCGCAAACGACTCGGCATTGCTGCACGAGCGAAGCAAGGTGATGGGGCTCGATTAATCGAGCCTCAATTAGCATCCCCTGACAATTTTCCCGTGAATAGCGATTGGACGACTACTCCTCGACCTCCACCACTATGTTATCGCTTGGATATTTTATTCTAACGTCGCGTTTTCTATCTGTTGCGTGTCTTCGGTATACCTACTTTATACAAGCCCCAATAAAAACGAATGGAATTTGGTCGAAACGACGACAGGTTGAATTCAACGAGCTCTTGGTCTTACCAGAAATAGGTGGACAACAATCGTATCCCGTCTACTACCGATAAAATGAAACAAAAAAACCAAACTCAAGGAAACTTGTGGAGTCGGGAGAGAAAGTTTTCCTATGAGTTTTTGCGACGTCCGGCGAGCGCTTTTCCTCCTCCCCCCCCCCCCCCCTCCTACACGTCATTCGGATCTGCCCTGGCCACACTACTCTACGATCTTTGCACCCCTGCCTCGCCGAGCAAGCAAATTAATGCTGGTCGTCCCCTTAATGCGACCTCGGAGGATCGAAAGCCAAGAGAAAGCCGGCAGAAGAACCAAGAGAGTTTGGTATAGTCTCGTTGGCCTTTAATTCGGCAATGCCGCACGATTGCCCAGCGCGCGGTGACTAATCGCGAGGGTTCAACTTAACCTCTGACCCGTCCCTTTTTTTCTCCGCAGGTCATCTTATTTTTCTCCGTTTATTTGGTTTGCGCTCCCGGTTCTCCAATCGACATTTATACAAGTGATATAAGTGTGGAAAGTAAACAATACATAGGAAATGTGAATAATTTTCGATATACCTAACAATAAAAAAGGAATTTATGAAAATTCGTTGAACAATCTTATGAGGCAATACGTCATATCTACAGAACCCGATTCTACGCATCACCGACTCAACACCACCGACTCTACACAACGGCAATTCGACACATGCCTCGATTCAACTCAACAGCAACTGTACACAGTAACAACTGTCACGAGCCAAATGCACAACGGCAATACTCTACACAGCCCCGATTCTACACTGTCACGAGCTAAATTCACCAAAGTCCCGATTCTCCACCGTCACCAACTCAGTGCGCCGATGAGTTGGAATGCTTGAACGACATACGGTGATTAGATGTGAGTTGGTGACGGCGTAGAATCGGTGATGATGTTTCGAATCGGGACTTTGGTGAATTTAGCTCGTGATAGTTGTGCCTGCGTAGAATCGGGGCTGTGTAAAATTGGGGTTGTGTCGAATTAAGGCATGTGTCGAGTTGCTGATGTGTACAGTTGCTGTTGTGTTGAATCGAGGCATGTGTCGAATCGCCGTTGTGTAGAATCGGTGATGGGTAAAATCGGGTTCTGTAGAAACGACGTATTGCCTCTTATTATGATGACTTATTATGACCTCACACGGACGCTCGCAGATGCTCACACTATCTTACAGATACTTGCAGTATCTCACAGATACTCACAGATACTGACGGTATCTCACGTTGCAGTCATGCTCAAAAATGTGCTCAAATAATTAAATAAGTCATGAATTCATTTCTCCGTAAATTCCATCCCAGTTCATATGAACGGTTAAATTTCCAAGTGCTGTTTAAATTCAAGTATTTATTTAATTGTTATGGTTATTTAATTTCTAATCGAACGTATAAATTGAATGCCCACAGCTAAAAGAATACACCCTGACGGAAACGTATCACGAGGACGACGTGGAAGTGGAGTTTGTGAGCAACGAGAGCCAACATCCGGGCGTACCTACCCCACGAGGAATCGATCCGAACCGAGAACTGAACGAGGCGATCGCAGAAGAGCGAAGGGAAATGGACACCCAGAGATACAGGTAATCCTCAATCTACACTGTCTATATATACCTGGGGAGCTCAACTCGGTAGCTTTATTCCCGTTCCAAACCCATTTCAATCTCGCTTTTCCCCATTTCTTATTCGTTTCCTAGAACCGACAAGAATACCGCATCCGCGCTCTCAAGCTGGACGATTAACAGCATGCTGACTATTCGAGTATAGCTGAAAAGAAATATAAAATATTAATACACAACTAAGATTTGTAGCTGATGCGCGTCGCTACATAATAATAAAATATAACTTACTGAAAATCCTTGAAACAACCATCCAGACATTTTCGCAGACGTTCCGGCAATAGGACTCAAGTGTCTGAATATCTGTGCGAGTGCATTTTTCGACCGCTTATGTGAATTAAACGGAAAAGTCTAATGCTCGGACCAACGTCGGAGTGTGGATTATCGACTCTGGAACCTTAGATCGATATTTAGTCGTGATTTGACTCGCCGATTGTTGTTTTGGCGTTTGGAGACCAATGTCCGACCAAGACTCGACTCGTCGAATATTGGTTTCAGGATTTGAGGGCAATGTCCGACCGAGTATTGACGAACCAATCGTCAGTTTGCCGATACTAGGCCAAGTCATAGCCAAGTATCGACTTGCTAATCGTTAGTTTGAGCGATAAATAAATATAGTCAGTGGAACAATATGTAAGTCGATGAACAAATGATATAGAAGTTTTACAACTGTATTTTTCAACATTAGTGTAGCCGAATAGACAATATCGTGAATGACGTATAAATCGTACCGTCGCAGGTTCAAACCCTATAAACGTTCAAAAAATTTGAACCAAGATTTCCAATGGACCAGATTTAAAATCCGATAATAGATCCGCAAATAAATCCGACAATAAAATAATCCAGGATTATAAAAAGCATAACATTTTTACGTAGAACGATATAAATATTATTTATTAACATTGTTATTGAACGTTGATTGAACATCCAGCAACCAGTACCACCCAATTATCGGCCGAATATTGGAACCAGAGATTAGTAGAGAGATTGCCAATGAACTGATTTTCTCGGTTACACTTTTATTTCGATGTCAACGTGGCATTCGAGCGAAGGGCCTCCGAACCATATCCACATTTTCGATTGGTCGAGTATAACAGTAATACTGCACGAGAGATGCGTGTGATCCGCCAAACCCACGGTTTTATACAGGCTGAAAGGTCATAAAAATGTCATATGCCTTTCGGCATTAATGTCTGAAGCTCTGTTTGTTGATCATTTTTAACTAATTTAACGAGGAATGAAAAAATAATAATAATTTCCATAGTATTTATTTTCTTTTTATTTTTAGGTTTTATATTGTTCACCTATAGTATTAGTTACGGTATTAGCGACATTTTGAGTCCTATGACATTGTACAAATTTATGTCTTTGAGGAATTCGAGTGCTCTCTTGATGATAAGTGTTGGATCATTGAAAGGATCTTTGCGTGGGTGGTGTGTATTACTTATTGTGCTCTGTGTACTCTTAAGCGGAATTACGATTTACGTCTATATAATAGAAATATATGATAACCTAAAAATACTCAACTAATTAATGAGTCAATTTCGCAATGTGAAGATCGGAAATCGAGGGAAGAAAATGTGCTGTGAAAATAAACGCTCAAGAGCTATTCGGTATGTACGTATCGTATGTATGTACGCTACACTATATTCCGGAGATTTAATTCTCATAGTGCTCATGCTAGAGCTCTCGTTTCAACTAAATTGGAACTTGTACTAATAAGGTAGAACGGTTGAAGAGTTGCGGAGTGCAACGGGGTTAGAGATACATGTAGAGAGAGTAGGAACCTCTCGGCATATTAAAAGTCGAGTATACTTGTCTCTCGTCCGTGATGACGACGACGGCGGCCACTCTCACAGAATTCACATGCGAGAAGTGCACAGAAGTAGGAGGTATATAAGATTTCTAGGGCGAGCTTTTTCTAAAAATAGACCACGTCACGGTGAAAAGTATGCGCACGGGCAACACATGAAAATTAGAAAGAGAGCGAGATAGTCCGGGTATTAAGGATTTTAAATTAGACAAAAAAACGTTTGCAACGTGAAACTTGCACATTGCTTTTCTCATTGTTTTCCAGGTTTCACGAAATGACCTCTATAATGAAGTACGTTGATAAATTCTGGTCTTCGCATAGACGAAGCATCGATTATCATTTTTTTTTTTTTTTCATTACTTTCGTGTAATTGCAATTTATTGCGCCCTGACAAATTCCAATTCAACTTATTGTCTAGTACCAAAAATTTCACATTGTATCTCTTTCCTACTAACGTCGAAAATCGAGGACTATCGAGATGTAAACTGACATTGCAGATAGTAACAGCGAAAATGGCTAGAGAGAAGGAAACTGGCATTGAAGAAAATATATTATTGAGGGATCGGAGCTGTTTGATAGTCAAACTATAGCGGGATTTCACTGTAGATAAACGAGAAATGGTCTTGAGGAACCCAAGGTAAAGAGTCTGTTCGTAAGTTAGGAAAATGAAGAAACGATCGAGTTAGTAAAAGTACTGGAGATAGAAAGCGGCATAAGGATGGTAGAGGAAAAAGGGAGAAGAAAGTAGAGCGTTTGTAGCCTGTATGAACATTTGGCTAGAAAGGATGTCGTCTATACTTCTTATATAGCGGCACCAGCCGTAACAGCCCGAGGATGGAGATTCGAGCGACAATGCCTGAGGTATCGCAAAGAGCTTCGGAAATAGAGGACACTCCTCCACTACCATACCGCCTCCAGCGGTGCTGTCACGCGAGCCGACAAAACGGCTTTGCAAGACGCCTCTCTAGCCCTGGGCTACAGAAAAATAGGTACTCCCGAATGGTGGAAGGGCGGGGGGGGGGGGGCAGAGCGAAGGGGATAGTGGAAGCGGCGTATGACTCTTTTCCTTCTCGCTCCCTTTTCCGCCTCTGTGGGGCTACGACCTTTTCCACAGCACGCGCGAATGCGCCACGGAGTTACCTACATGGATCTTCCCTTCGAGATCTTGTGTGGCCCCAGCGCACAACCTACTATACCGTACACCGCACAGCTAGCGCATATCCTACCACATACTCGCTATCCTTGCTCCTTAACTTTTACGGAAATACCAGCCATTTCGCGCGCCTTCTCGGGCTCCGGAGATAGAGAGATATTCTCCTCATTCCTACTACCGCCACTACTACTACTATTCCGCCGTGGCTTCTGCTCATGCTACTCCTCTGTCTAGCCCCCCAGCGTTAACCCACCTACACTTTTCTCTGCAGCCGAAACATTTACGCTGTAGTGGAAGCTGCATACACGTTGACCTTTCGCTCTTACTCTACAGAGGGTTTCATATGCGACGATTTTCTTTGCTGCACATTGGCCGTAACCGATGATGATAAGCAGCGATTGAAATTCTAGATATGGTCGCATCACCTATACATACTCAACCAAAAGGATTTTCTTAAATTCAAAATCTTTTCATTTACATGTTTTTTTTTTTTTTTTGTTTTCTTAAGACATATGGCATTTATTCGTATTGAGGAATGAATGAAAATGTCTTAACCAACTTCTTAGTGAGATACCTTTGATAACCTTATTAGTAAGTATCGTAAAACGCACAGTTTCGACGAGAAACATTTTCGTCCCTCCCTCCTCGAAACTCTGCGTATCATTTGGGAATATAGGAACCGCTGAAAGTGTAGAACCAGTAGTTTTGTCTGACCATATCGACATGTACTACTATATTCCTAAACCCCAAAGAGTAATTTCGATTTCGAAGGTTACGGCAATTGTGAAAGTAGAGCGGACGAGGCTACCTCTGAACATTTCGGGAAATGTCTAGCCATTTTCCAAGAAGATTGAGATACGATCTTTTCTTACTACTCCTGCCTTGGCTTACTCCGAAGCAATTTTTTTTCAGTGGTGTATATGTAGATCAAAGAAACTTAGAAAGGAAGTTCAAACTCGTCCCATTCTGACTGGTTATACTAACTTATACCAGTTGTTTCTCATGCGCGCTACATCGAGAGACAGAGTGCAGTTTTTCAACAGTACAATTGAAGAAGGATACAGAAAGTTTGGTGGATCGACAAAGGAGACGGAAATGACACACCGAAAACTCCATACTTGTTAACTTTAACAGATGCGTCATCTATTTCACAGCGCATATACCGAGATTGAAATATGTCTTTGCCCTCGGAGCATAGTAGCTTCCGGCGTGCGGCGCTGTCGTACATTGCCGCATTGCCTCGCTCTCTCCCCTTTGCTTATGAATTTTGTACGAGTTGTGTGTACCGCAAGTCGTTGTCGACCGCAATATCTGCTTCTACTACTTCGCGCGTCACTGCACTGCACCACGCGTGCACTGCACCCAATTTCTCGAGCTCCGCAAAGCTACATACAAGTGGCAGAACTGGCTTCTTGACTGAAATTGCGTAGCGAACCTCATCAAAATTGTAATTGAATAGAAAGTCTGGCTTTCGAAGTTGAAGCTAAGCAGAGAGAGGGACGCCATTCAAAGTGGCAAGGAAGGGGCCACAACATTTTATCGATATCCATTCGGCCAACTTCCCGAATAGAAATTTGAAGCGTCGCATCGAGGGTGGATCTGGCGCTGATGAGGCCCTGTCAGGGCCGTTTGAATAATTTTCATGAGCCTATCAACTAAACCTTTTTCCGTATCCCGAATCAAATCGTGTAACAGATCTCGAAGTTGCGACCGAACAAAAAATCAAGATCATCAATGTCAGAGTCAAGAAGAACCACACATCGTTCCCTACAATAAAAAGTCGTGCCAACTCACATTCTCCCAACTTCCATCGTACTTGGCGTATCGATACCTCTGATTTTATCTCGAGACAGCGAAAGGGACGGCGTCCAAGTCCTTCGTCGAGGACGAAGGACTTGGACGCCTTGTTCCTCTTCTATTATACCTTACTCCATTTCGATCTTACAATCTTCCTCGTACGGGTACACGTCTGGTATATACGGCTTGCTTTTACCGTACTGACGGGATACTTATTTCCCGCCAACTCCGCGTGTTTATCGCTTTAACGTAACGTTATTGGCTGCTGCAGGGCGCAACCCTTATCCCCATGTAATATCCGTTATACCGACGTGCGTGAATCTCTCTTTCTCCTCCCCTATCGCTCGGTACGTAGAATCGATAAGCCCTGTGTCGATCGACTCTACACACTCAGCCACCGGAATGTTCTTCCGGTAAGATGATCCAGAGTCTCTTGTCGTCGTTTCCTAGATGAGACTTCACTCACGCTCAATGCGTCCTCGTAACTCGCAGATGAAATTCATCCTGTACCATCTACAACTGCTACTATGCTCTCGTATTTTGTTCGGAGAAAATCGAGACCGTCTTCTCGAGTTCCTGTAAACGCAGCTAGATCTATAAGACTCGGTAAGGACTCGTTCCTAGATCTCCTTTCGTTTCCCTTCTGCTCACATACAATTCCGATGCTCTTGGAAGAAAGGACGTTGGATTTCTCACACGCCAAGTACGCAACGTCTGGAGACAAATGAAAAATGTTAAGGCGAACTCGCGGCAGGCGGGCGTGGTAGATGGACAGATAGACAGAGAGACCAAAAAAGGAAAAAAAAAAGGCGAAGAAAGTTCTGCTGGTACGGCTAGGATGGATTGAGCTTCGCCGCAAAATCGTGTAATCCTGAACGCTACCGCGCATGTCGTTCAAGAACGATAATAAGCATTCGATTCGGTACCCTTGTACGGTGTCGCACCAAAATTTTACTGACTCGACTGATTTTCATGTACAGCATGGAAACGAGAATATAGAACTCATCTGTAGAATCTGAGTATGGCAGATAGACAGATCAGTTAGTTATGTAGTTCGGGCTGTATCTGAGATAGACAGATGAATGAAGATGGGAAAAGGGAGAACGCCAAAGAAAGTTCCGTTAGTGCAAAGTTCGGCCGTCCTAAATGCTACACCGGATACCGAAGAAAAACTTGGACCTCGGGAAATCCGACCGAGTATGCACAATTCTTGGACTCTAACGGATGGAACTCGTCTCGGTCGGCGCGGAAACTTCACTACGTGGATGCGGCAACATTCATGACCCGGTTACCACAAAGTGTAGAGCAACAACAAAAAGCTATGCATAAATTCTACTCTGCATATATATACCCGATTGCTCGAATTTTTGCTCTTTCCACTTGCTCCTCCTGTTTATAGTACTCCCTCCTGCCCGAGGAATTCGTATGATTCTTCCTTTTCTATCCGAAAATGCCTCGTTTTCCAGCTATCCCGCAACCGCCCGTTTCGCTTTTTCTTACTTCCTCTCTTCGGTCCTCGATTCGAGTCGAACAAATGAGAATTCAAAAATTCCGTTCTTGGGAGCTCAACTCAATTTCTTTCAAATCATTTATTTCGTAATATGTTTATATTCCATAGGAAATTAATAATTGCAGTATTATTTATAGTCCAAAGTGACGTAGTTCGAGGGCCGTAAAAATCTTTCATAAATGATGATTTTTTGTTTGCATTACAGATACTGGACGACCGGAAGTGGACAACAAACGGGAATAACGGATCAACCGTACGATAACAATAAAGCTGCAATAATAGACAGTATCGTATCCTCCTATCCATTGCCGAAATCGAGATTTTCACAATCAACTCCGCCACCCTACCCCGTGCGACAATCAGGAAATCAGATACAGCAGCAGCAGCAGCAGCAGCAGCAACCGAACGAGTCGAGAGGTTCCGATGACGAGAAAGCGAGACACGAGGGAAAGGTTCCCGCATCCTCGTTGTCCTGGAATCAGTACAGAAGGGCTCAGATTTACGAGGACATTCAGAGAAGAATCTCTAATGTAACGAGTACCGGCGGACTGAGCCATCGTGGTGCGTGGACGAATTCGACCCTCGTCGCCAAGCAACATCAGCACAGACTTAGAATGAAACACCACAGATTGCAGTCCAAGGGAAAACGTCTCAGATCTCGTGAGGACCATCTTATTGTCCCTTATACGGTTTACATATCACCTCGGCATTAGAATTCACTATTTTTTCATTTCATGCGGGATAAAAGGAAAAACTTGTAAAAAGATTGCCATCATTATTTGCACGTATTAATCGCGTATAAATTTATTTGACGTGTAGCCGCCGGGTCACTTGAAGTTTTTAAGCGTGACGATCACATTTACTCCTTCCCCAAGTAATTCGACCTTTCTTTCCGACTGTACAAGCTTACAAAAATGTTTTTTCCTCTTTTGTGTGTTTTACCTTTGCCCACATAGTACTCGGCTTGGCCGAGCGTCCAACTGGCCACGCATGTTTTTCAATTAACCCTTTCAGCGTGTCGAGGCAAGCACTGGGTATAGTCAGCAGTTGAGCTCTTTCGACTACAGTGCATACAGTGAAAACGTTGTACACCCCGGGCAAGAGTGAGTGAGACGAAAAGTGCACCCAGTTTTTTCATTAATGGGAGTTAATGGGAAAGCCTGTTCAATAGCCATATTTTCTGCGTGGCCGATCAAAGGGTACTGTTATTCCTCTCTCTCTCTCTCTCTCTCTCTCTCTCTCTATTGCTTTTTCTCACTGGCCTCAGTCCTCTTTCCTGCTACTTCGTTTGCCTCATGTAGCGCTGTATAACACTCTGACGACGGCACTGAATCACTCGCGCTCTTTCGCTTTTTCCTCCATTCTGACATGAACATGAGGTACCAGCTCTATTTGATCAAAGAACGCCAGATTTCGTATAACGTGTTTTAACACGTTGATTGCATATCGATGCCTTTTAAGATGTCATTGTACGTCGTTTCCAGAAATCAGCAGGTTACATCACTTTCGAAAATCACTTTTCATTCTTCAATTTTTTTTTTATTCAGTAACATATAGATCTACCTTTTTTATTAGTTGGAAAGAGCTTTTTTTATGTTTCAGGCAATGTAAAAAAGACTGCGAAATATTTTCCATTTCTCACAAAAACAAATTTTTTCCACACATTCCTTTTTATGTGTCTAAATTGTAGAGATGTAAAAAAATACCATGTTTTCATTTAATTAAGATACCTGTGAGTACTAATATTAGTTGTAACTTGGTGGGCATGATGTTTGCGATCGTACAAAGGAAATCTTCAAAGCAGCCATATTTTTATTCGGTAATTACTGAATTCTGACTTCGTACGAACACAAAAATTGTGTTTTAATTGCTTCTGCGCAATTTGTTTGTTCGTTTGTGTTGATGAGGACTAGTCGTTTTTCGGTTATTTCTTCGGATTCGGTATGGCGGGCAACACTTTCTGCACGAAATGGTACTGGTCTCACATAATCTCGTATAATCTCTGTAAAAATACGCATCTCATCGTATGCGCAATTTGTCATCTTTATAGTTTGCAGAAAATTCGGGAACGAAAGGTACCGGTGACATTGAGTGCAGAAAGTGGCCTGGATGGCTCGGAATGCCCCATATGCCTCAGAGTAGCGTGACTATATAACACTCTAAGATACCTGCTGGCAACGACCAAACGTTTAACGATTTACCGCCTGGCACAAGAGCCTTTGGGTTCTCATTGCTGGCAGACGACGAGGGGTAGAGGGTCGCTAAAAGGGCTGAGCGAGTAAGGGTAGAATGATGGCTCTCTAACTCACTGGTGGTAGGAAAAAGTCACCAGTGAATGAGCAGTTAAGCAGTACCATTCGTTTATCACCGTTTTTCACAAAAACCGATGTGTCCAGACTGCCTGCCATAATTTTAACCAACACTCTGAATGAGAATTTGCTGGGTCAACCAAAAATATCGTATTTTTATCGGAAAATCGACAAAAATATCCAACTGCGCCATACTCAAGAAATAAGAAATCACTGAATTCAATAAAACGAACAGACTCCCGAATTTGGAGTACTTTTTTCATAATTTATTTATGGAAAGAAGATAATAACTAAATCCAAACCATTTTTTTTTTTTTTTTTTTTTTTTCAAGATATCGAATTTTGAACCGCCCCCATCCTTCTCAAGTCGCTTATTCAATCCCAGAAAATGCGGGTTACAAGCCTTTTTATCATGATGTAAAAAAAAAGTGCCTTTCTTGACCGCATACAAATTTTCATGTAAAATTGACTTAAACTTGTACAATATTTTAGAAATTTGGGTCGCGAGGCCCCAAGTTGAGGTTAAATATGGGTGAACTCGATCCATCAGGGTTATCTTTAATTTAGCGGTATACTCGCTGTAACGTTGCTTCACGAGGAAACTTCAACACCGAGATTTAACAACGTCGCTTTCTGTCTCCTCAGGTCAACCGAGAAACTGCAAGGTCGACGACTGGGGTCCCTGGAGTGCATGCAGTCGTAGTTGCGGTGTTGGCGAGACTCAGAGAACGCGAAAGGTGAAGTTAAATCCACGCAGAGGTGGAACGCCCTGTCCACCGCTCAAGGAGACCAAGTGGTGTGGAAGCGCGAGTCCCTGTCCAGCCAATGCCGAATCCAGCAAACCCGCTGTCGATATATTCCAATGGTGAAGAGGACGTACGAGTCGCTACCAGCCTTTTACCAGCGAATATGAGGAAACTTTTGCGCCGCATCAAAATACTAGACTATCGAACGATAATAACACGATAGCACGATCAAGCTTTTTTTCGCGTTCGTGCAGTAGTGCGGATGTAAATGTCAAAGCGGCGTGCGGAATGAAGAACCGGAATATATATATATAAATATATATATCGAAAACTTCTATCGTTGTTGATAGGGAAAGACACACGATGATACGAGGAGATATCGATCGCCGTTGATCGATATACTATAGGTACTTGACAATCCGAGTGCGAGTCATCGTGTTAAAATAATTTCTGCCTAGGGCTCTACGGCTTATCCGGCTAGTTGACTTATCATTTTGTTTTAGCCGCGGCTAACGGTTTAACTGTCTAAACTCATTTTTTAATGCAAACATTTCAAAATTAGCGTTAAATAATTTTCTTAAATGAAAATAAAATTCTATATGAACATTAACGATTTTTCAATTAATTTATAGCATTTTGGTAATGAAATGCATTTAGTCAATTAACTCGTTAGCTTCAGCTAATTTTTACGTGTCTCAACCGATTATCAGCGTATGAAATAACATAATTATTGAACTAGCCAACCTCTCTCTCTCTCTCTCTCTCTCTCTCTAGCCGACCAAGCCATGCAGCCCTACTTCTAATACCTGTATAAGGCATTCTATGACAGACAGACACTTTTTTCTTTATCTGTCTGATACTTCTCATAATTAGCTGTATTTTAGTTTTACATTAGAGCCCTGTTAATTTTTTCGAATTTTGTTCATCGGATATTTTAATTCTTCTATCTAATTTGTAAATGCAATTTCAATATTTTAACGCAAGAAAATTAAGCGGTCTAACCAAATATATTATTTTAATAATTTTGAATTTTCCAGAACTTACAGGAATATAAATTCGTCATTCTCAAAATATAAATGGTTCGAGATAATATAACTCTTGGCTTTTCGCGAAACTGTATCTGAAAAAATTCACAAAAAGTACTCTGCGGATCAAGCGAAATCTAGCTGATTATGAGAATACGAGAGATATAGGACAAAAGTTGCTGATGTGACATAGAAAAACTCATATTGGAATTATCGTCGTCGCTATCGTCGACCATTTCGAATACGACGCGATATATACCCGAGACGCTCTATGTAAATGAGAAAGACATTACGATTCTCAATCTCCGAAAGCATTTTTTTTTTATTTCCCATTTTGATGTTTTCGCCCGCGAATAGTCGTGATTTTTTCGATTTATCGTGTCCGTAATTGTACGTAAAAAAAGTACGGACGTAAAAATTTTATGAATGCGTAAGTCTTTCTCGTAGTAAAGAGTGCGTCTCTCGTCTCTCTACCTCCCACGTTTGAAAAGCACAGACACACAAAAAAACACAGACTCGACACTCCAGAATTTTGCTCCGAAAAAGGAAACCGCCTGCCTCGAAATACAAAAACTTCTGTCAACCGTTCTGTACCCTCTTCGCTTCGCGATCCTTAAAAACGACGAAAAAATTAATTCTCTATTCTGGATTTCCGGTGGTCGGGCACGAGGCAAAAGTTCAACTTTGCACGACGCGTACGACTGGAAATTTTTACAAATAAAAATGCGATATGAACAAGAACGACGAACAAACAAACAAACAAAAACAAAACAAACAAACAAAAAAATATCATCAGGTGTTATCGTGTTAGGTGAGTGTATTATATCTTAGGTCGTAAATCTTAAAGATAATAATAAATAACTAACGATTAATCGTTAATTCCTAATTCATAGGAGACGTATTATTATTACTGTCTGCAAAAGATTGCGCACGGTCTCGGTCCTCCTCCCTCGCAAAAAAAAAAAACGGGTCTGACATTTCCGAAGAACTAAATAACTGAATGGGATACTCGGTTTTTAAAAAGATTTTTTATATCGGCGATGAAAGTATGAAAAAAATGCAGGCTTGTACTGTTTTATAGTAATAAAAAATTTTGATTAACATAAATGTAACGCTCCCTGTTTAAAAACATTGTTCCAAACGCGCACAAATATTTTTTTAATCATCATGTTGTTTTTTGTAGTAGCTAATCCTTTTTTTTTTGAACATGTGTTTAAAGTCGAAAACTGCTCGAAAAATGACACATAAAATGACGCGAAGATGTTTTTTGAGAGACTTTTTAGAAATTTTCCGTATAGGATACTTGGTCAATCGCCTCGATGGAACAAATTCAAGGATCTCGAATCATGATTCGTCGGAGAAGAATAAAAATGAAAAAATTGACGACATGAGAGAAGAAGGAGGGTGGGAGGAACGGGTCCTTGGCACTCTAAACAGTGTTAAGATTAATGTTTCACAAATTAGATAGTACTACGTGACGCGCACACGGCTGCTCCGGTGTCCGCTTGCTTTCTCCTATTTTGTGACAGCAGCGACGGAGCCCAGAGTCTCCGGACTACGTGAGAGTCTCGAGAGGGAGAAAAAACAAAATCGAGTGACGAAAAGAATAAAAACGAAAGAATCGTTTGCGTTTATCTGGTCACGTGGGGAGGAAGGAGCTGAGGACTGTGACGGAACGCGAGATCCTGACGCGACGGAATAACAAAACAAACAAAAAACCTTACAGACGAGGACGACTCTAAAACGATAACGACGATGACAAAGATGATATTCTGTACAAGATCTGTGCAATTTAGCTGTTAAGGTGATTCTGTAAGGTAGCTCTTAGGACACAATATAGAATTAAGGAAAACATGTAGCAATGTATAACACATAAGTTTATATTACATAATAAAATCTATCGAGAAAATTATGTGCGTAAAACTACAGCTTTTTTCCACCTGTACACATTTTTTTCAAGCATCCTCGCGACACATTTGTATTTGTAATTTTTTTCGCACAAGTTACAAAGAAATTTAATAAAGCAACGATGCACGGTAAAATCTTGCATATTGCTTAGTGTGTGTCGAATTTCAACTTTATTGTATTTTAGTTTTTTCTATTTTTCTGCTGGCACTTGTAACGCGACATTTCGCAAGGTAGTTGGCGCTTATTAGAATTTTCCGAAAGAATTACAACATCCAATAGAAAGATCGACGAAGGAGACGATAGAAAGCGGCATTTGGGTAAATATACGTGTATATTGAACTGGTCGTGGGTCTACTGTCAGCGTGACCGACAACGGTGTGCTTGGAAATAAAAGACACGACAAGGGGGATGCTTACCCTCGAACCACATTCCCTATATGTACCGAGACCACGAGCTTTGTACAACCAGCATGGTTTCCACAGTACAATATGTAATTTTGTGATGCTGCGAAAGCCTGCGATCTTTCCGTCCGCTAACCGGATAAACGAGACACCAACCAGCGCGTCCCCCATGTCGTATTCTATATGTACACTATCTCATCCTCTTCCATCGTGGCTTCCTGTTCCTCTGCAACTTTCCCCCGGCTTTTCCTCTTCCATCTTCTTTTCCCTACCAGCGAGAACCTCTCTTTGCCTGTATCTGCTGAACCTACATCTATCAACATATGCACACTATACATGTTTGCACACAATTTCATGCACTGCATATAAAAAGTACAGAAGTACAGAGAGCAAAATAAAATAAAGTCGGTAGCTCGAGGGACGTTGCGGAAGGGCCAGGGAATCCGAACAAGACTTTGATAAGAGAGGTTCGCCCACTCGTATAATTATTAACGACGCTTTTATATCGCATATGCTATATATTTTTTTAATATTTTAGGTGTAAAATCTGAAATTTACCTTAAAAAATTGCAATTTCATACTATGTATACCAGCGTAGAAAAAGAGAATCTTGTGAAGAATCTTTAAAGGAATCTTGAAAAGAATCACGTATAGGATCCGGAGCAATATTCTTTCCAGGATTCTTTTCAAGATGCTTTCTGTCCCAAAGCGTTCTGAGAATCTTTCAAAGAATCTTCGAAAAGCGTCTTTAAGAGAATGTGATACACCGGTGTCTCAACGTGATACAAGGTCTGTCTCTCTCGGACATAGCTCTGTTTCTCTCGCACTATTTGTCTTTTAATTTTCACCAAAAAAAACGACTGAATGGATTGAGGAGCCAGAAGCTTAGCCCAATTCTGCCGTATTTCCGCATATTCTCTCAAAATTTGAGCCCTATCTGTCAAGTAGTTTAGGAGAAAACATGTTTCGAAATTTTTAGTGGTGGTGAGGGAAGTACTACTGCCTCTTAAGAGAATCGTGAAAAGATTCGGTCCATTAAACAGAACAATCGTGGAAAGAATCATAATGAAATTCTTCAGAGGAATCGAGCGAAACCTGTTGTTGCTTTCCCCTGGTGTCGAGACAGTACATTTCAGTACGTCAACGAAGGGTAAACCCCTCGTGTATAGTCGAACTCAGGACAGCTTTACAGTCTTATATACGTTCAGACATCAAGTCACTTGCGAGAAACGCTTCGACCGCTCGCCATCTAGGGGAGTATTGAATATCAGTGTTTCGTACGATGCCACTAGATGGCGAGCGGTCGAAGCGGCGTTTCTCGCAAGTGACTTGAAGCCCGAACGTATATAAGACTACAAAACTGTTCTGAGTTGGACTATACACGAGAGTTTTACCCTTCGTTGACGTACCGAAATGTACTGTCTCGACACCAAGGGAAAGCAACAACAGATTTTGCTCGATTCTTCTGAAGAATTTCATTATGATTCTTTCAACGATTTTTCTGTTTAATGGACGGAATCTTTTCACGATTTTCTTAAAGACGCTTTTCAAGATTCTTTCCAAGTTTCTTTGAAAGATTCTCAGAACGCTTTCGGATAGAAAGAATCTTGGTCCGGATCCTATACGTGATTCCTTTAAAGATTCTTTCAAGACTTTTTTTAAGATTCTTTTTTTTCTACGCGGGTAGCTTAAAAGTAATAAAATAAATTAAGATATGTCGAACAACTTGGCTATTTTTGCGAAGCATAAATTACATGTAACTAAATTCATCTACCGAAAAAAAAATCATTAATAACAAAAATGTTTTTAGAAAGTACTCGAAAGTAATACTCGATTCTGGCTGAATATGATAAATATCCGTCGGGGTCCGACGGAATAAGAGGTTGAATTGACAGAGAGTGCCTCATATACGGGGCTATAAAACAAAATACAGCGACATTATAGAACGGTATTCCCCGAAGCTCTCGAAGCAAAAGTGAATAAGAGTAACGGTAAAAACAAAAGTAGACTGCTCCTGAGTGTGATCCTCGATCTTTTGCGTAGGCACGATAAAATCGTTTCCGGAGATATCACCATTGCCGGGCCACCACAGTCGTCACGAGAATCGTCTTATTCTCTCGATCTTTTTTTACTGCCCTTCAACTAGAAGCGAACGTGAAAGCGGGTGATGTCGCGAGATATATAAGTAGGAGCTTTCAAATGTCGGAGTCTTACCCAAACTACTTTAACTTCTTTTCAACTACCGAGGTACTTGATATTTTTCTTTCTCCTCGCTAAGACTTTGTTTTCTGATCGGTAGGTACCCTATCGTTCTTGTATTATATGCACAGGCTATAAAAAAATATCCGAAGTTGAACTTATTCTCTTTTAATTCTCAATATCTCTAAAGATATTGGGGAATCTTGAGTGATATACGTGAGAAGGGATTAAAGAGGGTTGCGAAACGGTTTACACTGCGTAGCGGGTAATATCATCTGGTGATATCCAGCGACTGGTAGATATGCCCTGGAGAATCGTACACTCGACCAAGCAGCATAATGTTAGGCCATGTTCTCTCTCGCGAAACCACGCTTATCCTTTATTTCGAGGTAATGTCGCGTGATAACGACCCTGTACGGCTGTGTCGCAGTACCAGCCTGCAGCAGCAGCAGCAGCTCGTACACCGGTAGCTACTAGCCTGTGCCCTCGTTCAACCCTTTATCGTCCTTCTCGCCCACTCACCCTCGGGCTACCCTCCCGTTGCACGATTAATGCAACCGGCATCACCTTCTCCCGGGCCCTATATGGCATCGCCGAGTGCATAGCCCAATACCAGCCAGCCAGCCAGCCAGCCAGCCTGGTAGCTGATAGGTATACACTGCAAGCTGCTACTCCCTCTCGTTCTTCGCTCCCTCGTCAGGACTACTAAAGCCAAGCCATCTCATTTGCATTTTCGAGTGGCCCCTCGAGCATCAACACACGCACTCTGCGCACTTCCTGTATTACTGTACTCACTACCTACGTATAATATGGATTTCAGTTGCAGAAAAATGCACACAAACATATCATTCCGTGTTATATCGCATAGATAAATTACAATATAAATAATAACAAAATACATTTTTTAAAGTAATATCCGCTTCCATATAGGGAAAACTGTATGTGGAACAGAAAATGACACTTCATCGAAATTTAAGTAAGTTGTTATTAGCGCATTAGCAGCACATGGCATTCTCATTACGTTTGTCATTGACATAAAAAGCTTTTGTCGTGAAGTTACTGGGGTTTAGTTACGAATTACGCGGCTGTAGTTGTTTTCGGTTTTGAGAATCAAAAAAAGCGCCAATAAAAAAGTACTAGTCGTTTTTTACGGGTGGATTTGGTTCGAAACGTTCGTGTCCGGCTTTTGGAAATTTTTTTTCCCATAAAAGGGGCGGCTCGACAATTTGCTACGCAACAGACACTCACTTTTACCGTTTACGTTTTTGCTCCGTGTGTAATAACAATAACAGCAACATGTGTGTAATCGTGAAAAGCACAAGTAAAATAGAAGTCAAGAGAGCGAGAGAAGGACAATTGTTAGCCACAAACAGCAGAGAAAGAGCTGGCTGGTCGAAAAGTTGAATAAAAGTGGCGTAAGAGGAGCGCACACTTGGCGAGTGAGCGTGTTCCTTTTATTCCAGATAGTACGTGACTTCTCGGGCGAGCGGATCTCCGCAGGAAAAACGGAATGCTGTTGGAGAGTCGGGAGTACACGAGTACCGGACATCGGGAAATACCAGGATGAGAAGAGCGGCATTACTCCCGGCTCTCGACAACTCGTGCGCGAATTCGAAGAGCGGTAGCTTCGATCCGCGTGTTTCGAATTAGCTCGATCCTTTTCGCCGACTTCGCAAGGTATCTGTTTCTCGTTTCATCGTTTTTTCCTCACCCTGGCTTTTATTATTGGCTTTCGTGAGCTTCGAGTGCAGTGGCTCGTAAATCCTCGGGATATGCTTAGAATTCTAGAGCAAGAATTTGCATGAATTTGGCTGCCACGATAATTCGGTTGCTATAAAAAAAAAACTATAGTGTACAAAAAGCCGTGTACGCATTTTACGAGATTGTTGTTTTATAGATAACCATCTGGTAGTTTATCTATGGAGCAAATATACAGATGCGATATATCAAATCGACGTGTTAAAGAAAGGTAAATTTAGATATAAGGGTTTTAATGCAAACAGAGTATATATATCGTAAAAAGTGGCTTTTCTCCTACCCATTTTACCCGTATTTTTGCCCAGAATTAATGCCAAATAAAACAGTACCAACCTAGTTTTATGATGTCAGCGGTTGCCCCAACCAATTTGCCGCCATATTGGACCCTCCATTTTGAATTTCAGCGGTCTCAAAAACATCTGCAAGAAAGAAAAATTACTTGTTTATATTCTCTCTCTCTCCCTCTCCCTCTCCCTCTGCGTAACAGCGCATTCACCAAACAACGAACCAAATGCCCAAAGATTAGGTTATAAGCGCACAGATTTTTATATCAACTTTTATGTGAGATACTACGGATTCTTATATTTTCCCTGTTCTCGTAAGTTCGTACGGCTCAAATGCTCAGAAGCAAGATGAAATGCGTGGGGACGAGCATATACCTCGTGTCCGTTCGTTAACTGCCATCAGCCTTCGGGGGATATATACTGTATGGATGAAGCCTGAAATCGTCGCGGTTGCCCAGAAGGGATGAATTCTTCGAACCCCAGTGTGTGGACGATTTTTATCGTCCAGCACGCGCGAATCTCTATGACTTTGGGGGATCATTACGCACTGGCGCTCTTGTGCTATCGAGCTGCGGCATATTCCGTTCGTCTTTCTCTATCTCTTCGTCCGTAGTCTCCGAGGGACCATTGCGAGAGGCCCTGATATCGGAAAAATGAGCCCACCCCATCGGTTCGCTTTCCGTACTCTCCCTTTCCGCATATCCCTCTACAGCTATATACAGCCCTTGAGTACACACCGCAGAGTCGGGCGACAATCAAATTATCCCCCTCGGGAGTGTCTCTATTAGTATTGTTTCGCGTGGAAACAAAAAGAATTCGTGAAAGGATCTGCCGCACGGTCTGTCACTCCCATGCGCGCATTTCCCTCCTATCCTTCTCAATCCACCGATCCGTGCCGCTTGCCTTCTCTCATTTCTCCCTTTTCCGGTCCAGGTCCGTTTCTCCGTATCCAACTTCGGTAGAACTTCTCTACCGTCCACTGATTCTTCTGTATCATGTCCATATACGAGATTGTGCCTTGACATAATGAAAAAGGTGATGACACGTATAGTCTGTACATGTGAGGCTGAGAAAAATCTATGGAATTGTAGTAAGTTAGTTTATCACTGAATGTTCATTTTACTATATAAATCCGCCAAATATTATTGAAATGATTGAAATTTATTTCATGCTCTGGGATAAATCCCCTAAGAGCACTGATACATAGTTAGTTACATTACATAAGGAGAAAAAAAGAACAAAAACGAAAAATAAAATAAAATTAGAGAAATACAGTGTATGCTTATAATTAGCCTTAAAAAAAATGTTGAACTTAACCTAACGCGCGGAGCCTCACTACCCCAAGCCGCCAATTTGCCTAGCACCACCTTAGCGGTATTGGTATAAGGAGCGAAAATCACCTCGCAAGAAATACTCATAGAGGTTATACTTGAAAGCTGCGAGGGTTGGGCTACTTGTAATACGGACAGGCAAACTGTTCCATAGACCCGTTCCAATATTTTCAAATGAATTTTGAAATTTTGAGGATCGACAGACAGTAATTAGGAGCGAGTCAGTCCGGAACCCGCCTCCACGCGCATTTCGAGCACGCGCGAACTTGAAAAGTACAGAGATCATATTTTTTTATAATCAAATGAATTAATTTATTGTGTTTTTATATATCTAATGTTGAACGACATTTACTTGACCATACATGCTGCGGGCATGTTTATTTCACAACTTTTTGTATAAACATTAAGTATACCGCTCAAACTGTTTATACACTCAATTTTTCTGAATGCGTAGGAAGGACACAATGCACATAAATGTAGTTGCTGAAGTTTTTCACACTTGGGGTTTTTTGGTGTATAAAGTGGCTGAAATTTGAAAAGTTTGCCGGTATATTCGCCGACATGGCGGTGGGCGAATATACCCGAGGACCCACGACCGTGCGTAATGATCCCCCAAAGCCATGGATGCCGATAAGGATGAACCGAAGGGGATCGAAAACCTTGCGCCCCCTTGATACAGAGATGAGAGTACTCGAGGCTCCGCCACCCTTTTTAAGGGTTGCTCGTTAGCCAATGTGAGCCGATACGCTCGGCTACACACCGCAAAAGAGGTCCTCGCTGTATGGCGATTCCCGTCTACGACTTTCGCTCCTGCTGCTGCCACCACGTATCGTACCGACACTCCACGGTGAAGTTGTCAGCTTTTCCATCCTGTGTGCCAAGAATTTTACCCGATAAAAATAGCCTACAACCATCAATTTCGCTATGCAGCTTTCTTATAAAGATATCTTCTTGTACAGTCAATTCTGGTGCACATTTGGTCTTATAAAAATAAAGAACTAATCATCGAGAAATAAAGATAATTAATATCACGAGAATCTAATTCGCAAAGTCGGAATGTTGATGCGACAATGTTGTACGAACATGTCATCGCGCGCTTCTCATACATCGTTTCTGCCAAGTTCGTGTCGTAAATATAATAGTATATTGCGGCCCGAGGGAGGGGAAAAGACATTTCTCGCGAGTGTGAGTTTGCAGCACGAGCTGAGAAAATGTTTTCCTCCTGAGTATTGCATACGATTTTACGTTACAAGGCGAGGAAAGCGAGTTTTTCGTGCGCGAAGCTCAGAAAATCGATTGCTGAGAAATGCGGAGATGCAATATCGCAATCGCAAGGTATCCTAATCTGAGTCGACCTTATACTCACAATGGCTATCGTGACTAGAAAAAGGATGAAAAGATAGATAAGAATGGAACCATTTGCTTTCTCAAAAGGCTCGCATTTGTATTTGGAAAATCATAAATATAGCCTTTCATGGATTCCGAGGACAACAATCTGTCGGTCGTCTCTTGCCGGAAGAAATTTCATCGCAGCTCGCCTCTAGCTCGACTACCTTGACTTTAACGGGCCTTAATCCAGAAGTAACCGATGGAAAACGAGGAGATAGGTAGAGACTTATTGCGCCCGAACGAGAGTGATGTGTCCCGAGGCCGTAAACCCCGTCAAACACTATATTTTCTGTACTCTGCCGGCGCACCACACTCTCGAACTATTCTAGGAAGCTCTTTAATAAAGAGTCGCCAAGAGATAGGGATGCGTAAAAAAAGCAGGTTGTAAGGAACAGAAACTAGACCGACAAAAGCCCGCGAGCAATGCCAGTCACTCGTTGTCTTCGTATACGACCACGGGCTATTCCGTTCGTCGTGTTCATCGTCGTGTAGGAGTAACGGAGATATTGCGGCAAGCAGAGGCGCTTCGGGTCATACATATGCCTTCAGTTTGCCGTCTATCTTATTTGTTCCTCATACCGAGCGAACACAATAATGAATGTCAGTTTTTGATCGACTGACGCTTACAAAAAATATATTGTCACCGAACATCTTTGGACTTGTAAGCTAAGAGGCATCTGAGCTACTTATTCTATGACCGATTTTCTTTTCATCGCAGTCTTATCGGCGTATGGCCTTTACTCTTGTACTTGGCATCGAGACGCTAGCCAGACTTTTGATTGCCTCGGATGGGCCACGCAAAGGCGCAGAGAGAGAGAGAGAGAGAGAGGATATTCATCATCCGGTTTTTATTTTTATTTTTCTACTTTAGCGTCAAATCTGAGTTCCTTTAATCGAGCTAAGTCTCCGAGCGGGATTTCCCGCGAAGACACCCGCGGGGTTAGATAATACGAAGTAGAGCTGCTTACGTTGTGCAGAAGAAGCAGTACCACCACCAGTGGTAGCAGCACCAGCAACGGCTTTATTAAGCTTTTCCGTTTTGGTTAAAGTGTCACGTCTCCACAGTGGTAGCGAGGGTTCTAGCAGAGGCAAGCACAAGGTGGTCTTGGCTTTGACGTTCACTGTACTATGCTTTCCCGACCTGCCGTTTCCTCTCCACTTATGTATAGGGCAATCTAGGTCGAAACGACAAGCCGCAAGCCAAGTATTTTTATTTATTGAACTTTTCAGCATGGTGTCGTGTGGTATAAATAAATACTCTCTGCTACTTTTTAGATTTCTTCCGATTTGGTTGCCATCACTGAGCATTTAGTTTAGATTCGTCTTTGCTTGAAGCTACATTTGTTCATCGATATGGATGTACACTGGAAGGATGTTTAAAAAATATCGGTTCAACACTAATTTTCAACACACATATGACACGATCGTGGAATTTACATTTTCAACATGTTCAATTTTCAGTTTTCAATATTTTCTTTACTATAAAACGTTTTTACGAGAGAATAGTGTCTGCTGTTCTATAGGGTCCCTAACACTCACGAGAACGGTCATAATGACAGGGAAAATGACACAGTCGTTTTTGTACACTTTAATAACGGCGCGTTTTGCCGAAATAACAAAAAAAATGACGGTGACCATGAGAAAAGTCATGGTCACCGTCATTTTTTTACTGTTACACCGTTATTATGACCAAAATCGCACCGTTATTAAGGTGTACAAAAACGACTGTTAACCCGACTGATAACCGTTATCGTGAGCGCTAGGAGTCCTATGTGACTGTGCGAATTTGCGTTTTCCCTTTTTTTTATAGTACTTTGCGATACAAGGGCGAGAAAGCGATCATTATACGCAGGTTGGGAAGTTGATCGCACGAGCCCCACGAGTATCACAGCAGCACGAGCCGAAGGCGAGTGTTGTCTGTGGTACGAGTGCGGCGAGTGCGATCAACTTCACAACTGTCGTATGATGATCGTTCTCTCGCGCTGTATCGCATAATACTTTTTGTAACAAATGCATGAGAAGTGGTGCTACCGAGTGTAATGTCGCGCGCGACATGTGCGAGAAGTAAAATAGCATCGATGACCGTAAAGCGCCACTTACGCCACGCGCGACAGGCACGAGAGGTAGCACTTCTCATGCATGCGTTACAAAAATTCCTTTATCCCCCGCTCTCAGCTGAGGACCTAGTGTTGCAGCATGAAAATTCACTTCATAATACTAAAGGCTTAAAATATCAAAAATATGTCTACGCTCCTGTGAATTTGGCTTGAAATTCTCCATACAGATATATATATATATACAGATATATATATATATATATATATATATATATATATATATATATATATATATATATATATATATATACAGATATATATATATATATATATATCTGTTTCTCGTTGTTGCTGAGAACCTTTCCACCTCATGCAAAGTTTCACCCTTTCGCTATTCCGTGCCAAACTCTTCACCTCTTACACGTTTCAGTTTCATCCCTCATTTTGAGGACTCCATACTGGTGTTCTTTCTGTTGCTACTTCTTTAGAGTCGATTCTTCGTATATATGTGTATGTACATAAGGCACCTTTCACCGCTTCTCTATCATGAACGAAAAACTGTTTTTCCGATTTTTATTCTTGTTTTTCTTAAAAGAAGTACGAGGGACAGAAAGGAGAGGTCACTTTAGGATTGAGGACAGATTTATCGGGGAAATACGGCGCGCGACTCGCTACGCTCGCTGCTCTCCGCGCAGAAAAGTTTGCTGTACACGGGCTAAAGCTCTCGGTAGCCACGGGTCCATCGGGTCAGGAGGCAGGAGAGCAGTCGCGAGCTTTCAAAAACTTTTCACGTGGTTCGGAACGTCGTGCATGCACTGTGCTCTTGCTCTTCCGACGGACATAGCGACCTGTGTTAAACTTTTACCACCAGTCAACTTGGATTGAGAATTTTATTTCGTTACTCATGGCATTACTTTGCTGCTATATGGTTTTGAGGTTAATCAACCCTATTCGAGTTATTGCCAAAATTCGATGTGATGAGACGACAGTAAGCGTATAGATCTCAAACTCGCTATTCAACCCACCAAATTTTCCTCACGCCATACTTTGCACCTCATTCTTTTAAACCTCGAAATATGCTCTTTTTATGCTACAAAGAATTATTATATTATCTGAGTACGAATTATTACTCCAAATACGTACGATATCGTCAAAGAAGAGCATGAAGCGATAGGAACATCACCGTCAAGCGAAAGCATTCTCTGGCGCTTCTCGTTGTTACGATACTCAGGCGCTTATGATTTACCTGTTCGTGACCAGGAATTTAAGCAACGACTAAGTGATTGGGGTCTGCTCATAGAACGCTCTGTTCACGATCTTCGCGGCACGGTACAACACCCGCCTACCTTTATGGCCCGTAAAACTACAATTCTCGTATAACTTGGTCCTGCTCGTAGAACTCGTCCGTCCCTCTGTTTGCGGGCAACGAGGGAGTCTGCCCAGCTATGTGGGTAGTTAAAAAAATACACACACAATTTAACGCTAACGATTCGTTCATTCATATTTGAAAGTATGTCCGAACGAAAAAAAGTCTCGCCGAGGTTGTGAGTTCTGGTATTATATCGACAATCAAATGTTACCTCTGTATAATACACAACATCAATTTTATCTATTTAAAGATGATGTGAGAGCATTTTACACAACCCACCATCGAATGTTGCGGGCGGCTGATGCGCACTCCTTCCATACCCCTTCACATTGGCATCGATATGTAAAGTAGCGAATTTGAGGTCTAAAAGAGTCGTTACCTGGTCTCCTCTCTCGACATATACCACGCGGCAGGCACTCAACATGGGCATTTCCGACCACAGGATACAAGGAACCCAGGGAACGATAGACTTCGATATCGAATATAATGTTTCATAAAGATGCAAATGGGACACGGGACCGCGTTCGAAATTGCTGAATATCCGATTGAAATTTGGGTCAGGCGCGATAAGTCGTCTATTCCTTTGTGTCTTTCGACTACACGTGGAAATGCAATAACCACTATATTTTCTACCGTAACCTTCTGCGTGAAACTGAGAAATTTTCATCCGCTTGTATGGCCCGAGGAAGTAATGTTAAATAATGTACAATATTAAATATGACACCGTATGTTAAAAACGAGGAGGTGTTAGCTTCCACATCGTCGTGTAACGAGTTCCTTGTCGCTCCTTAACGTCCATTAAAACTACGAGAGTTTGGCCAAAAGTTTGTGGGGAAATCCTCTTCCACGTCGCCTTAAATATTCCCCTCGCGGACACTTTAATTTCCGAGCGGTCGAGCTGAAGCGGCTACAGCCGCAGTAACTCGTGAGAAATACCATGTGAGGAAATTATAGTGTTGCCCCGATAGATAGGTCCCGATACAGGCAAAAGGCAAGGAGATTTAGTACTTCTTGGTCTCGCGTACTATTCAAGTATTACAATATTTCAAACAGACAGCGTCGTTTGCAATGAAGACATATCCGAGCTGAGCGATCGAATTTCATAATTATAGCGCAAGGATGTAATTTGTCATTTGTGGTATGTCTCTGGATGGCGGCAGATAAAAGAGGGCGTCGAAGAAGCGTGTAAACCTTGTGTGATTCGCAAAACAAGTGCGAACATAGAAAAAAACAGCGACTACGATTACACCGAGTCCTTGGCCTATGAGTTGGGGCTGAGGATAAAGAAGGAAAAGGTCTCTGGCATAAGACCAGCACGACCCTGTCCACCTGTGTCGGCACCCAAGAGCCCTTGACTCCGCGAGCTTCGTCGGGAAGTCGACCTGACAATGGAAAAAGGGTGAAAGAGCCTGCGGTCAGTCCGAGCGATCCAGAACCAACGTGGAGAGGAACTAAAAAATGCCACACTGACTTCGACTAGAGAGAGACAAGAAGAATACTGGGATACTACAATATCCCACGCGCCAATGTTTGACAGTCAATTTGACCTCTCTAAACCGAAACAAACAAGAGTCGAAGAATGGCCAAAGTCGCAATCTCTAATATTTTGGGAGATATTCATTTTTATTTCCTCATAGAGCTCACTTTGGTTTCATGCATTTTTTTTTTTGTTCAAAATTAAGCTCCCGGTTAGTCACCCTGACAAACCCGATGATTAACCCTATGTACGTACGACGCTCCTGCCAGAACGCCATATTTGCGTCTTTGTAGCGAATTCTGATATGCGATCCACGCGGTACGCGCAGCACCTTCGCGAGTCTGAGCGCGGTAAATTCGAATTAAGTCTTAAAGCAGCGAGACCGATGATTGCGGTTGGTGCGAGTTGACTGGTTTTTATAAACTGGTAATCATGAAAATCACCGAGAAAGTAATTTGTCTTGGACACTCGTGCGGCCGTGTTCCCAAAAGTGTGTAAAATAGTAGGGGACTTAGAACCACTGAATATCAACGGGAACCGAGATGAAGTTAGCGCGAGCTAATTTCATTGGTTCCAGCCAACTTTCTACTCACTTCACTTCGGTTCCCGCCGAAAGTATTTTCCACGATTCTGGGAACAACTGAGAACCGCATTTCCCATAGTCGTTCGTACTCCTTACCTCTAGTCTCCATGGGTCCCCATGGTTGGCTAAGACCCACGAGCATAACGTGGGTCCCGCGAGTCAAAAAAAACGTAAGAGACATTACATCAGTGCAGTAGGAATAGTTCCAATAGTTTTGTAAAGTCTTAAAGCAGTGAAATAAATTTATTTGGATATATTTAGTATTTGTGTGTTTTTTAATCATCTTGTAAATATTTTTATACCTGGATGAGATGAGTTTGATCTCTTCAACGTGGAAGGACATCGTTGGTTAACGCATTAACGTGTTAGTTACGAATCCTCCGTTTGAATTCACGCGCCACAACGACCGAGAGTCGCACCTATTCTTACCATAGCGCCATCCTGCGACATATCGACGAATAAGTCCTCACGGCGACTCGATCGGTGTAGCCTAAAAAGTATGGGGAACTACTCATAAATGTTTTGCATTACCTTAAGATGATGTGCTACTGCTCGGTTGGTAACAAAAACTGTAAAGCGTTGTTCTTGGTCACAATTGATGTTTCAGACAAAAGACGATTATCGCTACTTTTTCATCATCGCCATTTTTTTTATGAATGATTTTTGACTTTTGATTATGAATTTGTTTTTTTTTTTCCACAAGACAAACTATTGGAGTTGGGTTGGTGGACAGTTGTTCAAGTTCGTCAGATACGTATATACGTTGAACAGTGATCTAACGCCGACAAAATGTTAACGACTTTCAAAATGTAAAAGATAATTAAGAAGCTGGAACAGTTCAGTTGAACGTCCGACTGAGTCTTCAAAGCAGCAGTGTGCACTGGGATGGTTAAAACTCACATACGTGCAAATTCCAATTCCATACTAACCGGAGTGCGATAGATTCCTGTAGCAAAGTAGCTCCGCCGAACGACACTCGTTTCCCCAAGGCACTGATGAATGATAAGGTTGACCACCACTTCCACTTATGTACATCCAATGAAAGACGAGCAACACCCCCTATTACGAATAATGCCCGCGAACCAACTACACTATTGTCGACACCTCAACAATGTAACCAAAATCAAATAAAATATTTCGCGACCTTACATTACTGTCAGTTCGCTTGACAATAATAGAGCGCTGAATAAAGATACAGAATGAAAAAACCAAGCAGGGGTAACATTCTGGTCATGTTTTCTCAACGGTCGAAAAGGAAGAAGAAAAAAGAAAAATCCATAAAATGAGAAAGTCATAAGCGCAAAAACGTGGCGTGTGGCGCAGCAAGTCTGACGTCATTCGTATGGACAACACATAGGGTGGACCCGGCGGAGAGAATGTGGGAGGTCGCGTTCGCGCGATCAACGCGGCGAGATAGGGGCGAAAACGCGAGAAGGAGGAGTAGGAGTAGGAGGTGGAGGAGAAGGAAGAGCCAAACTCCCGACAGGCTCCGAGCGGTTGTTCATTGTGCGAAAGCACAGGGCAAGCAACGCCGTACATAATGTTTTAGTTTCACTCACTGGGAGTGTCGTAGGCAGTAGTGGTTTATTAGAAAGTGCATGTAACTACAGTAAACAGCGACTAAACAATCAAAACGTTATAATAAGTAATCGAAAAGAGCGTGTACCAGTGGCAGACACAGAAAGAACGAAAATCTCGGTACCAACAAGACCGAAAGAATTTGACGCGAGCGACAAGACAACATGTAACTTCGAGATAACCGAGGTCTCTTTTGAATCGATTTATATTTTTCCTACTGCCAACGTCGGTCGCTGCCCCTCGGATTCTACCAAAATGACGCGAGCTATGTGCGAGGGATTCACCTTTTTTAAGTACGCGGATGCTCAATTAATGAAAAGGTCGACTCGTTGGGATTGAGTATGAAGCTTCCACCGTACGAGGTAAGCGAAATCGCGTAATCCTTTCCGAAATATCTAATCCTTACTTTCGACCGATTTCACACTAATATATTTTTACGTCTAATAAACTCACGCTTCCTAACTTAACCCTCTACACTGGGGTCAACCCTGGGGTCACTCAATGATATTTTGAAATTTAATAGAATTTCATTTAGCAAAATATGATAAAAAATTAAATGCATTTTCCAAGTCACCAAACAGAGAGGTATATTTTATTTTACAATGGAGTTTTGTAATCTCAACAACCGGTTTAGAAATTATTGCAAAAGGGATATAAACTTGTCGCTTAAGATAATACACTATTGGTATCGTCGAGTCAATCAAGCGCAAAGATTTGAAAAATGTTTTAAACTGTATAAATGAAAAAATGGTAAATATTAAAGTCGTTCCAAAGATGTTATTATTTAAAGTTATTAGAAAAATCACTGGTTCTGGATTCAATTTCAATACCAAAACTACATTTTATACATAAAAGATAGACATGAAATTTTACTGCAACCCGCAGCCTCTTTCAAAAGTTATTCTAGTTTCAGACGGTAGAAACAGCCAGACCCAAAATTAGTAAATGCTTTTTTTTTTTTATAATTCTAGGCCACTTAAAACATGTGTTTTCCCCATAATCTAAAAGCTCATTTTTTGACAAGCAGCTCTTAGTTATTCTATTGTTGTTATTGTTATTATTATCTTTTCCGTTTATTTAATAAATTCGGATTTTATCAAATTTGTCTTTTTTTTTTTCTCTGCACTATAGTAAATGTTTTGCAATTTTTTGCTCACAAAGATATTAAAAAAATTGAGAAAACATAAATGACCCCAGTGTGCCTGATTAGCGACGCAAAAACACAAGTATGCTCGTCTAGGGATTACACAAATATATACATAACACACACACATTCAGTCAATTATTTTAGTACCACCATGCTACGAGCACTCGTGAATGCTTTTTTAGCCAACTGCCTCCTTTGCTCTTAACACGACGAGCCTCATGCGCATAAAATTTCGTCATTATCTTCACATTGCTATTCTAATGTTTTGTCAAATGGAAAAGTTGATTTTCGATCGATGTCGATAGCCATTTGTCAGTCGAGACTCTCACACATCAATTGAAGCTTCGATTGGAGTTACATTGGTTTTAATTTTTCGTGATTGTCATTGCAAAGATGTGCGTCGGAAAGCAAAGGACACGGCACGCCTGTAGATCCGAAATGCCGGACTAGTACGCGGGCTGGGCAACCGGGGAGAGCAATAGCTGTAGAGAGCGGTAGTGAAGAGCGGTAGGAAAACATTTTTTAAAAGTACAAAAAAAAAAAATCGCAAAAAAAAAAAGAAAGAAAATGATAAAGCTGTAGAGAGCTAAAGAGCGAGCGAGACTGGAAAAGAGCTAGAGAGGCGAGAATATGAGTCACGCTCAGCAGCATGTGCTCGCGAGCGCGATTGTCCTCGCACTGATCGTGGTCTTCGGCATCCACGTCTTCCTCTTTCCCATGTACACGTCCAGTCCGCCAGCCAGGCGAACCAAGATCTCCGTGTACGAGCAGGCCCTCTGCAGAACTAATCTGAGGAGTGTGAGGATTCCCGCCGAATGGAGATACCCATGTCCGAGAAACGGAATCGTCTCGGCGGTTCAGGGAGGAAGGCTGGGTAACCAAATTTGGGAATATGCCTCTGTATGGGCTACCGCAAGGAGAACAGGACTGGACCCATTCATGCCCAGATGCATACTCAAGACCCTGGAGGAACATTTTGAGAATTTGAGCATTCCTCCTCTCAGTTACATTGGCCGATGTACTCTGGATATGGGACAAGTTGTCAACTCCCTTGGACAGTGGAACAGCACGGAGCAGAACATCATAATTCCACGGTATTTAACATTTTCACACACAATTATTCTTTAGAGAAGGATTATTTTGTTTAGGTTTTGAAGGAAAATTCAATCGCATGCCGAAGCATTTGTGTTCGCATTCAATAGTATTCTCGTACAATTTGAAGCTTATGCATAGGATATTAATTAGGCCAAGTCGAAATTAAGAAAACGCATGTTTTACCGAGCAAAGTCGGTAAAAAAATGTACTCTACCAGAATCGACTTGAATCATCATACGTACAATACTTTTTTCAATATTGATTATCGCGAGCGCCTATGAAGATAATTTGGATTTCAGACACGCCGCGTACTGGTCTCTGATTCTCGTTTGGCTGGAAGACGTACGCAGAGAATTTACGTTCAAGCCGAGCTTGCGTTTGTATGCCCAAATGATGCTGCGCGGAATAGCCCAACGTTTCAATTTGAGCGAAGCTACCTACGTTGGAATACACATACGACGAACCGATTACGTCGACTATCTTTGGCAAAAATTAAAAGTACGACCAGCGCCGGTGCGCTATTATTTGTCGGCGATGGACTACTTTCAGGGCAAGTACAAAAACGTCGTTTTCGTCGTAGCCAGCGATAGTATCGGCTGGTGCAAGTACAATTTGCGAAGTAGACGGCACAAAATTAGCTTTATCTCGGATGTCGACGGTCGCGGTCCTGGCAAAGATCTCGCTGTACTATCTGCCTGTAATCACAGCATCATCGATTACGGGACTTACGGCTCATTCGGTGCTATTCTTGCCGCTGGCGAGACCGTTGTTTACAATGTCACCGCATATTTCTCGACCCTCATTGCTGATGTATTGCCCACCTGGAGGATCATGAGTTGAAAACTATAATCAAAATGATATTAAACCCGTAGATCCCTCGGAGAAAGCTCTTGCGATTAAAATATATAAGGCATTCCAGACCAGATCTACTACAAGTTATATGAGTCATTGAGAAATAAGAAAGTTAAAGACTACCAAAAGGAGACCACGAGAGGAGATTTCGATTAAAATTTTCTAAGACACGTCAACTTCAAACTTGCTCGAAAAATCGAGATATAAGTGAAATTTTCGGCGTAACTTGACTTCTAATCAGTTCAAATCATGGAAAAAATTTCTTAGTTTTCGACAAAATTGACTTGAATTTTTTCAATTATTTTCGTTGGACGATTTCATCTGGAATTCCCCATATATGTATATACGGTGCTCGTAAAAGAGTTCTGCAATTCTGTCGATGTAACCAAAAATGATAGATTTTCTAAACGAGATGTTGCGTCAAAGGTATTATTATAGGCCCATAGAGTATTTACGTCGTCGACCCTTTGAGGAATTATAAGGCGAGAGAGCGTTTGTTAGACCAAGCGTACGTCTAATAATGAGATATTTAGTACGTTCGAGTATATTGTGCGAGTGAGATTCTGCAATATAAAATTCTCTTTGACTGTGAAAGTCAACCACCGTTTCAGAATAGTCGGTTTTTTGTTTTTCTTCAAAAAGAACAAAATATTTCTGACATCTCGAGACCGTGGTATATACAAAATTATTATCGTAGAGGTCAACGCGATCAGAAAACAAATCTCCCAAAATCTCTAAAAAGAAAGTAGAGAGCGAGCACGCAGTGCAACAAACAAGAAGTTTAAAACTGAACGATGGACCATATTTCTCTACGAAACCAAAAAAAACAAAACAAAAGAAAAAGAAAAAAACGTAACAAAAATAATATGAAAAATAATAGTAAATACTTATTTTTTCTACGACTGTGATTCGCGTTGCCGTGACTGTGAAAGTTGAATACCGTGGTATATAAATTTGGATGTTTGACCCTTTAAACGAGTAGCGGGCGAGCGCAAAGAAATTGTGGAATCTGCCAATGTTAATCTTTATCGCAGAAATCCCAAGTATCCCGTGAACCTTTTGTTAAAGAGCTTACCGGGATAATCTGTAATTAATACACAATGATTGATCAGCACGTTTAATTACTTCGGAAAATAGTTCAATTCGTTAATTGCAGAGTTCACTCTTGGAGTTTCGTATCAAGTCCGAAGAAAAGAATGTGTTTTAAAAACCATTAGAAATCGTAAACACTTTTAACTAATTATTGAAGGGTTTTTGCAATTTGTCGTAAAAAAAAAATTGCCATTTTTCGTCCTAGTACAAAGTTACGGAATCGCGGGCTACATATTTTTCATTGCCACCTCATTATTTTTCTGTTTTCACAAAATCATCTCAAAATTGGTCAACCTTAGCTGCACTATAGAAGCCGCTTTGTGAATAGTGAAAAATAATAAGATCACAATAGATTACTTATTTAAATACAGAATAATTCAACTTATTCTGTATTCTTATTTACGGCGTAAAAAAATCGTATAAAAAAATATAACAAGCATAATAATGAAACGATGATTTTTTTTTTAACTGAATTAAACGTGCTAATCCCTGTATTGATATTTCTGCGATCGGTGCAATAGATCAAAACCCACCTGTAGCAGTTGGTAAAAAAAGAAAATAGCTTTATATTCGGTGACAGCCATTAGCGCTAGTTCGGAAAGTATGATTATTGTCTCTCAATCGTGGTAGAAATTCCGCACTTTATACATATGCTATCATATGATATCATAATTGTTCCCCATCCCATTCTAACCAATAGATTAAAAAACAAAATACCGATTTTATCCATTCACCAATTTTCACAATGTACAATGATTTCATCTGTGATTCTCTTTCTTATCGTGCCAAATTTCCTAATATAGGTATATATATATATATATATATATTACAATATAAAATATATATATAAATAAAAACATCCACACACACACACACACACACACACACATATATATATATATACACATATACACATGTTGTATAATATTTACAAAGTATAGAAAAGCTATAAAACATTTTTTCTTTTGCCATGCGAGATGAGAATTGAGCTTGTGCCGCTTAATGGTGATGATAGATAAAAAGGCGAAGTGGAAAAAATGGAATGAGAGATAAAGAAGGTATACAGAAAAAGTATTTTATACGATTTCAGAGATTTAATAAGTGTTTTAAATTTAATAACCTTGTGACCTGACATTACTTACGCCGGTATTATAATGTGTAGCTTAGATGAATGTCCGTGTATCTAAATATTTATATATGTACCGATACGTCGATATACATTATGAATTTAAACGTATTTGTGCCTGTTCGTCGTTAAGTCTTTGGTAGAGAAAAGCTAAAATGAACAAAAATAACAAACCAAGACGATATTAATTGAGACCACTGTTTGTAACGAGTTCGCAAAGAGGGGCGCGAATTTAAAAATCTGATTGCCGTCTGAGCACATTATTCTCGTTTTATTGGCAAACAATCAAACGTATGTGATGCATCGTACACTGAAAAAAAAATTAAAAAATAAAAAATAAAGAAAGATAAATATTTACGATATTCCGCGAGCTACTGATCTTCTTTTTCGTTTTTCGTCGGTCGTGTGAGAAAGAAATAAACAAAATGAAAAGAAAAAATAAAATATAAAAAAGACTAAGACTATACAACTTTCAGGTACCAATATAATATATTGTGTACATCCTCTGTGATAAATTTGTCTAACTTTTAAGAATATCTCTGTCTGTTTCTGAGATTTATTTGTCATACAAAATAAAAATATTATATGTCAAAAAACAACAGTCTTTTGCATGCTTTTTCGTTTATATGTATTTTTCACCGTTCTCTGCTGTCCAAAACAGCAGATCGGCCACACTCGGGAAATCAAAGCCACACATGACCATCACAGAGCCAGGTAATAAATTTCGTAAATATTCGTCAATTATTTTTATTACTTTAACATGGCTTAGGGTATATATCCTAGCATTTACCTAAGGCATCAAATAAACACTTTATAAAAAAAAAAAGTTCCTTCGTAATGTGGTAAACTTTGTTCAATCGCTGTTCTGGTTTTTTCCCCCTACGCTGGAACAAACGGTCGTGAGAACGACATAAATGATTGACAATATGTCTTTCGAGAATTGTCGACCCGGGGCTCTCGAGCTCCGCGTAGTGTAAATATTTACAACGTTTGCAGCAATAAAAAATAACATTCTCAATAATTTCATCGGTTTTCAGTGACAAGACTCGCCGACCTTCGTCCGATTTTTGTGCCGATCATTTTCGCTCTCAACGGTTGAAAGCCCAGCGCCGATTCCGGAATACCGTACTCCTGCAACTTGCCCTCGTAGGTCGCCAATAAATCGTCATGCGCTTTGCAAACTTTCGCCAAGTCGTACTGAAGATCTTCGATAGCTGTATTTTTTCGATTCAGCATTTCCTGGCGATGTGAGCACATAAAAAACCATTACTTCTTCACTTGAATTTCGAGCGATACAGTTATTTGTATGACAAAAAAGAAAAAAGCTTAAAAAGAGGACAGAGAAAAATAGTATGCGAAAGTTGGACGAAATAGTCACCTCGAGCTTCTGATTGACATTGACGATCGCCATGGGATCTAATTGAGCAGCAGCCAAAACTTCTCCTATCTGAGCTTCTCGCTGCTCCAATAAATCCGACAGTTTCTCTAATTTCTTTTCCAAAAGCACGTTTTTCAGTCCTGTTTTCTGCTGAAGTTCGAGAATCGAAGAAACAAATCTGGAGTGAAGTTCGTCACGTTCAGCCTGGCACTGAACAAAAAAATTAGACAATAAATTTTTAGCAATTTTGTCTTTTTAAATAACTTACCTTATCGAATCGAAGCTCTAAAACCTCATTCTCCCATTTCAAGTTCTCCAAATCTTTTGATACAACGGTTAATCGCTTCTTTGTACTCTAAAAAAACCAATTGTTATCGACGAAAATATCGAGAAAAAAAATTCATATTTTTTTCAGAGTGCAGAAATTATTCGAGAATTACTCACTATTAGGCACTGTTTATCTTTTTCATAGTTGACGAGTTGTCGGGAATATTCCGCGACTTGATCCTCTGCAGTTTTCAAGTCCACAAACAGTTTTTTATTTTCAACTGTGGATTCGCGCACCTGCTTCTTCATTCTTTCCTCGTTATTTTTCATAACTTCCATTTGCTCCTATACATACCGGAATTGATTTATAAAAATTCCCAATGCGTGAGGACATTTTTTAACTGTTCAGAGAGAATAAATGACGATACGAGTGGAGGAAAAAAAATAGAAAGCAATCTCCAGGAAAAAATAAAATTTAATTTTTTAATTTTTTTTTTTGCTCTCCTAAAATTCTCAATCAACGAAGCGAAATTCAATGAAAGTAGTGGAAATTGAAGAACGTTTACAGCAAACGCAGTTTTGTGTTTACATAGAGGCAGAATTAAAAAATAATTGTGTATAAGAAATATTGTTGTTAATTCAAACGTACCTTTAAACTTTTTATTAGAGACAAATTGTTGAGCGTTATATCGTTGTAATAATTCTTCATCTCCGCGAACGCTTTTTCATGGTTTTTTATCAGATTCGCAATTTGCATATTTTTACGCTCTTCGACTTCGGTGATTTCCATTCGATGCTTTAGCATTAGAGATTCGTACTGACTGGCGAGCTTTTGTTCGTATTTTTGCTCCAATTCCATTGCATTAGACTCGAACTTTTTTATCAACTCGGCCGTCTCCTCTGCGTGTTGCTGCGAAACACAAATTTCTAAAGTTCCACGTATTGATATAATTAGCCGTACGTGGTCACTCAACGTTCAATTGACGACAATCCCTGAGCATCCTTACTTCAAATAACTATATAAATTAAAACAAATATTGCGAATAACTCAAGAGAACCTACACTGTTAAAAATATTACAAAACGTACAACACGTTTAAAATACGAAATTATATGAAATATACAAGTATATTAAATGAAAATTCATATATATATATATATATATAGCAATGAAAAATTAAGAGTTTTCTCTTCAACTCAATATTTGTACATTAAAATTTAAATAGACAACACGAAATTTCAATAGATCCGTATATTAAAGTCGTGTGCTCTGTAAGGGGAAACGGAAAGAACAAATCTTTTTGTAATTTTAATATACTGTAATTTTAATTGAATTGAGTTATACAAATAATTTTTTTAAAAACGCTTTTATTGAATTTGATGCAGAGAAGTGAGAGAAGTGCATTCAATTTTAGCCCATATAACTACGCGAGAATTATAGATCATTGTGACGACGGGGTTAAAAAAATTCTAGTGTTTGAGACCAACCAATTTCATTGCTCGGATCTCATCAATGTGCGCCAACTCCATCTCCTTCTGAATCTTCCGCAACTCCTTCTTATCCATGACGAGCTCATTCTCCTGAGAGTTGTGTTCGTCCTGAGCTATTTTCAGAGCTACCATATGCTCTGCTTTCGATTCCGATAAGTTCGTCTGATGCTCATAAGTCAAGTGTTTGACTTTTTGCTTGTAAAGCTTTAATTCTGATTCATGCTTCTCCGATAATTCCTCTTTCTCTCGTTCTTTATTTCTAGAATTATGTGAAATAAATAAATTTTCCATATTTTCATTTGCCAATAAAAATAATTTGGAAACATTATATTTAATATTTAATATGTATAAATTGTCGAGACATTTTGCGTCGGGCAAATTGACTCAAGAGGATTGTTGTTCAGAGGAAATTTGCGTTTATTAAAAAAAAACCTTATAGCTGCTCGAGCTTCATCCAACTGATGCCTCGTTATTTCCCAAAAAGTACGAAGCTTGTCTCTTTCCAGTTGAAAGAAATTTCTTTCCTCCCTTTCTCGTTCCATCTCTTCGAGAATCTTGTGAGAGTATAGTTCGAGCTGTTCTCTACTCATCTTCGAGGTATCCACGCCGTCCACCGAATCCATCGCCTTTCCCTTAGCTTTTTTCGGCCCCTACATAAATCGTGTACACATATACTCCTCAAATTCCGTTGCTTATTGCTCGTAAATAAGTAAATTACCAATTCATAAAATTATATTTTTCTTACCATTATTCAAGCGTTTTTTTTTTGGACCGATTGATCAATATTGCACCTCTCGTCTATTCTAGTTTCAGATGGAAGTCCTGTCTTGTCACCGCCAAATTAATAATAAATTGCCGATTAAAATCTTGCAACAAGCCACTCGAAGACAGTCACTACTGTCTAGCGGAGTCGTGCACATGACTAAACACGCCACTATACCTTTCGCTTTCCAAAGTGTTTGACGTTTGACGTTTATCGTTGCCATGCAACGAAACGGGCTTTATTGCTGGGTGCTGTATTGCACGCGAATGGCTCCCTTTTTGGCCACAGAAAATTTGGGAGTTCGGTCAGTTTCAAAAGCGAACCATGGAAAAAAAAAAAAATGATACCTACCGCCAAAGATCACGCAGCCTAGATACTAAAGAATATTTTATCTGTAGCAGGTATTAATCATAAAAATAAAATTCTGTTTATGAGCGTCGTGCCATTCATTTGCTTCCTTTATATATCAACGTGCAACATACAAAAGTACATATTGCGTTTTCTCATAATTGCTTCATTTCAATTAATTCCTTATGTATATTATTAAAAAGAAAAAGACGAATCGTAATACGACTGAGTTTATACGTTCAACCACGTCCTTTGCTCGATGTTTCGTGGGCAACATTCATTCTCTCGACGTCATTCACATTACCGACCAACTATTTATTTCCTACAATTTAAACACGAGCAATGGTTGACGTAAACTCTGGGCATTTCGGACATGCCATTTGTGACCGTTCGCCAAGTGTTGGAATAAATTTGTACTCCATTAATAAATAAACGATTGCATAAACGAATTTCGTATCTTCAACAGGCGTCGCTTGACATTTTTTCTCTTCTTTTCTGTTAATCCGTTCTTTATATTTCTTCTAAAAACATTTTCTTTCTACCCGTCACATTAATTAATAAATAAATAAACGAGTGGTATACATTCGTCACCATTTACCATCCACAATGCTGATTAACAACGACAGTATATATTTCGTATATATGTATAATTGGGAAAACAGATGATCAGGGTCGGCGTTATTAGGGCAGATTTCATATATATTTATATCGTAGCCGTCCAAAGGTCATGGTTTTTAAAGGATATATTTCAACTGAACGTGCAATATTTAAAAATTACGTTTCCACAGTAACGAAAATAACTTATCTCCAGGAACATTGACATGCATCTTGCTATCCTCAAAAGTAAACATAGTTCTACAGAAATAGGATGTACCAATATTTTAATCCTAATTTCATGTTATTTGTAATTTTGTTTAAGTGTCCTTTTTTTTCACACCTTTTCTCAGGAAAACTTTCAATGCGAGCCTCTGAACAGCCATGTTTTTTTCTCGCGTGTTTATCGCTTCTACCATATGGCCCATATTGAATATCTGTTTTCCTAATATCTACGTGGTTCCGAATCGGTAAAACAGTAAAAGTGATGTGTTTTTTACAATTCAAAATACATTGGTGAATATTGATACAAAAGTATTCAACAAAACATATTTCAAGATCCCGCGTGCATATAATAATGAGAATTACGTAATCATTTTTACAGGCAGCAAAGTGTTATTTTTTTAGGTTTAAAAAAAACATAAAAACGCTTGCGAGATAAGTCTCGACGATTGCAGTGGGATTGACATGTGACTTTGTGTAGGTATATCAGTGTAAAATTTAAATAATATTCGAGCGAGTGGTACGTATGCGTCTGAGTTTTGGTCCATCGCGATTGTTTATTTTTCTTTATTTCTTTATTATTTCGATTATCTTTTTAACTTGACTTTTTTTTTTGTTTGTTGTTCTTTGTGTGATCTTTTACAAGCTTTGTGCCCCGGGAAGTACGTGTGCGAAGATCGCGTGAATTTTGCTAACGCTTATTTATTTATTTATTTATTTATTTATTTACTTATTTCGGACCGACCAGCCCGATCAATTCCTTTAACCAGCAATTACAACTCTAGTCGTTATCCCTCGAAACCTATTCTAACTTTTGTATTTTCTCAGTCGTTAGTCCGTGCACTGTGAAAGATAAATATACTTTTTATAGGAACTTTTCGTGCAAAAACCCGTATATTCAATTTAATATACAAAACAATATTAGAGCACATTAAGCATTCATCATAAAGTGAGCGACGTTTTTTTTTTTTTTTTTTTTTCGTATCCTTTCAGATTCTACCCAAACTTTGCTAAGTTTTAGACCTAATTAAAAGCACCCACTACAATTTTTACACGTCTTTTTTGGAGAATATATCTCAAAAAGGCAAAGACGGATTAAAAAAGGTATAAGGACAAAAAGTCTCATTCTTTTAGTTTTATCCGATTTCGACGTTTTTAAGCATTGATTGAGAAAAAAAGGAAGAAAATATCGAAAGATTTAGTGAAAAATCTGCGGAAAACTCGTAAAATGCGTCTAATTAGTACCAAAACTTACCAAAGTTAACGTGTCTAGTATACGTGTATAATAAATTCAATATACGCGGTTTACGAACGAAATCTTGCTGTGTAAGTATATTAATTTTCATTAAGAAAATTTTTACAGTGTGGCGATATGTCGAATATAAGTAGTTCACGCGTTTGGCACACGACCCCTCTTTAAATATTAACAAAACCTATAACGAGAATAAATAATGAAACGTCCGCACGACTCGCGCATAGCAAGTTCGATAGAATTGTACATAATAATAATAATAATAATATGTATGTATGTATATAATAACTCAAATGGAATGCTAGAGGCAATTCATCTACCTAACGCCTTTTAGCTGGCGTCGCCATTGTATTGCAACAGGCACCCCACTGCACCAAAGTAACCCTGTAGGAAGAAAGAGAGAGAGAAAAAAATGGATTAAACATTTAATCAATTAATTAATGACCGGACTAAATTTCGAGGCAATTAAATGCATACGATTATATTTTCTCACCTCGTGTTCCAAGAATAAGGCCTTCATCGTGCCCTTGGACCAATAATCCATTGCGTAAGCAAGCAACTTCATCGAGATCTGGTTGACCCTCAAGAAATTACCGACGAAAACCACCTAAATTATATGAAAATGTGAAAAAACAAAAAAACGACAGACATTAAAGAAATGGGGTAATCTTTGTCAATAACTGAACAGGTTCGGGCAATTTCTATTCCTGAAATTCACGTTGTCGCTCCAGTTGAACTCGAATTTTCTATAGGGACGAACACAGGACGGATGTAAAATTTTCTAAACTTGAATGTACATTTTTAAATTTACTCGGTGAAGAACGCTTCTTTTTTCAATTACTTGTAACTTTTCCCTCCATCTGGCCTGACAGTCTAATTTTTGTTGATTTGTAAACTCATTTTTCGAAACTGTTCTGAAGAAAGAAAACTTTCTTGTTTTACTGGATGAACCGTTGTGGACATACCGATATGAAAATTGTTTATATTTCACTTGGGGACTGATAACTTGACGGGAATCTTTAACGTGCTCACCCTGTCGATGTTCTCGTTGACCGCGCACATACGCGCAATAGAACCGATGTTATTCGTGATGGTGACGAGAGTTGCCCGCGCGAGATCCTCCTTGCTGACAGCGTTACGACGATTTTTCGAATTCATCTGACCGAAGCTGTACACATTGAGAAAACTTAACATACAGGCGACCATTAGATAAGCGAAAGATTACAAAGACCATCTACAAGAAGTGATTAAGAAAATTAATATAGTAGGGTGAAGGTCAAGCGAGATTTGATGCATGAGGGAAAAAAAAAAAAAAAAAAAAAAACGTGAAAAGATAATATTATCATTAGGAATGGCATGAAGCATTCGTGCGGGAAACGATGTTTATGTTTTGAATAAACAAATGAAGAAATGCAGAAGCGCGATTTGCGTATATTGAAAAGTTTCTCGAGGAAACGAGAAATTACCTGCTCGCGACTAAATCTCCGGGAAGGCCGAAACGTCCATAGTCACCGCCGTATATATCCTTGACGAGTTTGTCGACTCTCGTATTGTCACCACTGGTCGCAAGTTCGATAGCCTCCTCGAAGCTGTTGCATCCGGTGAGCAAACAGCATAATCCCAGGAAGCTTCCACCACCCAAACTGCGAAAGATACCCAATTCTTAGATCTTTATTTATTTGCTTCACGTTCTGTTTAGTTTAAAGTTGAAAAGTTTTGTCTATCGCCTCGCTCTCCTGGAGAAGAGCGACAAGAACAAATTCGACGATTCGTTTTAGGGTTGCGTAGTCTCTAATTGGTAATTGGATGAAACAAGTGCAAACCTTGTGCCGGATATCCTCTTGTAATGTTCAGGACCGTAGACCGCAAGAATGCTCACACCGGAGCCTATATTAACGAGCTATACATAATAATGCACATTAATGTATGTCCTTCTAACGAGATTATCCGTAGAACGTCGATTATCCGAATCAAAGTTGTAAAACATAAGAAAATCATCGACTCTTTCCTAAATATAAATAACGGAAATATTCTCGTCGAATTAAGATATTAATGTTACTCTCGGAATATTATTATTCGGTTATCCGAATGGTTTCCGCCGATTCGAATTAGTTCGGATAATCGAGGCTCTGCTGTAAAGGAAAATATGTGCTCACCAGAAAAGGATAAGGTTCGGAAAAGTCATAGGGAAGTTGGCGACATTGACTTTCCTCGGTTGGATGAGACCAGTAATAGCACTCGTGTGGGTTCGTTGTTTCTATATATAACATGCCACGTATCAGGCTATCCAATTCATCGAACTTGGCGAGACTCATGTTCACTTCCTGAAAATATTGAATATTTTTATTGCCTTGGTAAACAGCTGCTTGACGAACGATTGTACTATCAATAGATTATGTTCTATGTATGATTTTAGCTAGTGACGTACCTTTTTGAAATTTTCCTCGAACTTGTAAGCGCCGCCTCCTGTTGCACATACCGTTGTTACCAAATTAGCCATACCTTTAGATTTCGCGAGGGCGAGAAAATTGCCCATTTCGCTGGTCGGAAATCTGATAAAGTGCAGAGTACCTCTTCTACCGCGAATCGAGACATTGTCCATCTAAAACGGTGAAAAATGTGATGAAATTTTTTAAAACTCTTATCGCATATAGTGTCATCTGTCATCGCGTAATTTGCTCTTGGCAGAGGCTTCGAGGCTTTACCAAAATAATTTATTTTGTTTTATTTTTTAATTTTCGAGTCTTGATAAAGACTCGAAAATTTATTAAAGTTTATTTTATAATTCGAGCGTACAATAATCCGAGATATTTTCGCTCGTCATAGTTGCAAACAAAGAGAAGTGTTTTTTTTGTTCATTGTCTTTTGACTTATGACTGGCTGCAGTGTTGTAGGAGGCGAGAGCTACGCTTGTTTAAAAAGTTTATAAAAAGATAATTAAGAATTATAGAATTTGTTTGTAATAGGGTTAATTAGGGTTAAAATCTCACCTGTAAGTGCGTGTCCCGGTGCCCCGTCTTCCCATACGCTGAATTTTTAGTCAGATATCGTCGAATGTTCTTCAGCGTTTCGACCTCAGCATCCGCCTCGATTCTCGTAATGTCCTTTGGCTCAAAATACACGAGTTTCGAGAGTGTCCCGCCGATATCCATACCGAACCACGGCATTGCTGTGCGAAAGTAACAGACGGAAGGATTGCCGTATGAGTCGAATGCACTTGGTTCGTAAAAACGAATTAGGTATGAGGAGATGTTAATCGTTTGGATTTGCATAAGACGTAAGAAAGACGCTCGTTAGTGCTTCGGGCTTCGTCTTATCTAATGCCGCATTAGGTGCCGTTATGCTTTTTAATTGTGAGAGCCGTCTTATCAATGATAATCTCACGGTCACGGTAAACGCAACTTTTTCACAAATAATTAAGATACGAAAAAAGTACAACCACAATTGGCAAGCGGATTTGTAAAGATTCCAGTAGCTTCGAAATTATCCCATCTATTAATTCCATGAATAATTGCACATTAATCATTGTTCATAATACTTTACAATCAATTTAAAAATGTTTTTTTAATGAAAATTAATATACTGATATACGAAATTTTTCAACGACAAAAAGGGGCAAAGTTCCTTTCCCTTTCTCTTTCTTCTCTAAATATAGAATGTTATAGGTGGACTTTCACCTTTTTCAATATATAATATTTCTCGCTAATTTTTCAGTTTTTCAAATCAACTAAATTAAAAATAGTCGTGATCTGGCACGTATCTCACAAAAGCATCTAATATTATTATAAATGTAATGAAAATAATTTAAAAAATGTAAATATTTACGAATTCCATGATTATGCAATGAATACGATAATGATGGGTTAGTTGCAACCAAGGATGGTCAATACTTAAATAACATTGTATTTACAATGTTTTCCAATCTAAATGATTATGATTTTTAAATAAATTGTATGAAAATTCTATAATTATTGAATTTTACGTGAATACGAAAAAAATCAATGAAAATGATTGATCTTTAAAAATCGTACTATTTACCTTATTTAAAAACTATCGACAATTTTTTTAAATGAAAAAGTATTTTGAATACATTGAAACGTCTATGGTTACAACTCTGTTGGGAAGAAGTTAATAAAACGGGACTATTGGTCATATAGCTAAAAAGATGTGAAAAACATGGTTGACGAGAGGGAAAAATGGATTGTAAAAAAAGAATAAAAGTGGCTAATCTAGGCACACATACAATTCGCAGACTCACAGGGTGGTGAGTGATTTTGCGGCTGCGGCTGCGGCTGCGGCTGCGCTTGTGGTTGTGGCTGCTGTTGTTGTTGCTGCTGTTTGGCCGCAGCACCAGCTGTGTTTGAATAGCCATTAGAAGCCATGACTTGTGCTCGTCGACGATTCTTATGAATGTGTGGACTCATAGTCCAGCCTCGAGTTATTTCCTTCCTGTTTCTCGGTGATCGGGGCATGCGTCTTTACTGAAAAAAAAAACCTCGTAAATTATACCAAATATTGACATTGTAGGTGATAATGCATACTAAAACAGAATGAGGTGATTTTTATTTAAAACTATGGAAGCTTTGGGAGCATAAAAGACGATGCAAATTTAAACCGCGCATATCGCTTATTTATTATGTTCCACATTTCGCAAATTCTTCACACAAATTAGTGGAGATATGAGATTTAGTTTTTTGAATGTATAATTTTTAAACCATACTAAGTTGTGCTAAGTTTCTGTTCCGAATTGCAAAAACGTAATTTATTGTTATCTAGACACATATTTCATCGTAACTTAAAAAAACGCATTTTTTTTCATGAAAGCCTGGAAGGTCAATGGGCAGTATTTTTCGCCAAGTTGACTGATAAATTTTAATTAAATCTATCTTTTGAAGGATGGAGAGAAGAACTTTTTTGTCAATATGAAAAACAGTAAGGGTCACGCACAGTCAATAGGTTCATTTGTTAAGTAAATACAGGCATTTTTAACTCTGTGCATTTTCTAGAACCCACAATAAATTGCCCATAGGATTGCTCTCTATGACGTCTCATTATCTTTGCAGCAACATTTTACATCAATTAAAGAGGTCTTTTTGTGACATCAAAGTCAAAAGAGTATTGGTTAACTAGCATATTTTAGAACGAAGACATACAAAAGATTCCGATCTCGTGAAAATAATTATACGAAATATCGCATGAGACGAATATTTCTTTTATTTTTAGCTAATATTCCAAATTCAGTTCTATTTTCCAACTAATCTCAAATTGATGGTAAAATATTCAAAGAAATCTTCGACGTACTTGTCTAATCAAGAGTCGCGCTGGCGACTCCACGCCAAGTTAAAAAAGTAATTAATGTCGCCTTATTATATATTTCTAATCATAAATAATTTCTGCTCGATAAATCGAGTAAATCTTGAAATACGAAGATTACAAGTCCGTTTTTTTTTCTTTTTTTTTTTTCTTTTTTTTTTCTTTTTTTTTTTTTTTTGCACATTGAAACTATAATTAGGGAAGAGCCATGAGTTTTTGCGACGCGTCGCCCGGACTCGCACACGTGTTTATCTTTAGCAACAAGGCGTCAAAGGTTACTCTTTAATTATTCATGCCATCGGCAGGAAATGTGAACGCGGGGCTATCGACGTTGGTGTATATCCACTACGGTTCATCACCTGCGAGCACTTGATATTCATATATTTCCATCGGCTCAAACTTTTCATTGCCTTTCTTTTTTCTTCATGGAATAACCCGTAGCATTTAAGAGTGAAATATTGCGCAAATCTCGGACAACAGATAGACAGGAAAATATTGAACCCTCTTTGAAGCTGTGTTAGGACCTTGGCCCATGATGTAATGTCTCATTGCACAATTCTCCACTTTGAACGAAGAGAGAACAATTTTAATTGCTTAATTGCAAAATATCCTAAAAGTCAAAACATTTTTCCCCTACTACGCCGTTCCGAAAATTTGCTTAATTTATCCTTTGCTTCTAAACCGTTCTGTTTAGCAGAAGCAGATACGAATTTCTACATAAAAAAAAAAATCACTCACGGTATTTAAACAGTAAGAATATTGTAAACCAAAGTTACATTAATAAAATAATGTATTATCTCGTACACAACGAGCACCGAAGTTCAATGAAAGAACTTTGGCCCGGAGTCTCTGAGGTCAGACGACAACTTTGGGTCTGAATTAAGTGATGCCAGAAGAATTACTTTGCGTCTGAACGATGCGATGGTCGCAAAAGTATTGTACATTCGTCGAAGCAATTTTGTAACAAGTATTTTCCGTCTGCTGATTAGAACATGCCAGAGACATGCTTCAAACGTGACTGACGAATGTGCTTTGCCTCCCACTGTCGTTTTAACACATAACGCCTCCCTCTCATCGAACTTGCCACTTGCCTAACGATCATATCGCGCACACCGTTGTTTTATGCGATTTAGTTAAACAAATTGACATAAGGGTGAGAATAACTATCGTTAGAAGTGAAAAACATCGAAACAACCTTGAGTTCACAATACATGGAATTTTGCTATACCTCCATTCAATTTTTTTTCGGCTTCCCACATATTGGCCAAAAAGATCTGAAACTTCGGGAAATAGGCGACATATATGTTGCTGAGTAAAAAAAAAGATGTGGAACCTTCCACGAAAAAATTAACTCGTTTTATTTATATTTTTTTTATTTTTTATTCATACATTTTTTTATTTATTTTTATTTATAAAGCAACCATGTGTATTAAAATTCGGAAATAATTTGAGGATGTTCGTGACACTCTAAACAACTTTTAAAAAATGTATCAACACTATGGAACGTCCCAAATGTTACATCTTGTTGTGAAAAGGTCAAGACCCAGTTAATGCATTAATAAATGATTAACAATTGAAAGTTTCGGTAGTTGAGAAATAAGTCAACACAAATGTCAAAACAATTTCCTTTAGAAGCAAAAGGCACCAAAGGAGCCTTGACTGAATAATATTTTTATCCCATAGCCGATGCACTTAAAATAAAACATGAATAAAAAATAGAGCAGTTTGATAATTAAGAGGAAACTACAGATGAAACTTGAATTAGGTGGATAATTTGGAGTCTGTATTTATCTATCTATAGAGCCTGGATTAAACACACTTTCTTGTACTTCTAAGTTGCGCCAATAAGGGCAATGTACGGTATGGAGCAAAAATATTATATTACCTTTGCCTGTACATAAGTTTTTCCATATACTTTTGTTTATCTCTGTTTAGTCTATTCTGTATTACCTCTGTTATCTTGCGCATTGCGTATTTATTTTTCTCCCATACATGCTGTCAATTTTTGCCATTTTATGCATTCTTAATTATTATTTTTTTTAAAATTCAGAATTGTAGAATGGTGAGTATGTGAAACATAATTCGAGATGAATGGTATATTAAGAAAATGATGTTAGCTCGTAACCTGTTCATCAAAGTCCACTCACTCAAGGCTAACATTATGATTGCCGCTATCCGATGGACTTGAGTTAAATAACTTGACGCAAATGTAAAAATAATTGCCCTTAGAAGCAAAGGACACCACAGCGGCATTGACTCAACAATATTTCAACCCAACAGCTGACCCTCACAAAATTAGGCTATCAAATAAGAATCGGAGCAATTTCGTTATTAAAATAACAACACACACAGACACAGTGGCGTAAGAAAAAAATGACAAACACTTACCAGATAACATTGTGTCAAAATGATTTATATGATAATCGTATCTTCGTGAAAATCATGAGATCTTCGGTATTAAAAGCCCGTCTAACGATTGACAATAATGTTGCAGTTGTACAACCTCGAGACGCCCGGTTGAGTCAGCTGACGGGGAGGGGTAAAGGGGCCGCCGTTCGCGTCTTATCCGCTCATCCTCTGGGCTTTTGACATCGACGCAACAACTTCATATCATCGTCAACAACATAGTTCGATTCAAAGAGACTTTTCAATTGGTCCTACGATCAATCACTCCCCATTCGTCAACGTGCCTCGTACGACAGAGCTCTCGCCGCGAGCGCACTGATGATCTCTCTCTCCTCTCGACACTCGACAGTCGCGCGCGCCGACACACTATTAATGCTGACCGAAAAAAAAAAATTAAAAAAAAAAAAAAACTCGTTCTTTTCCGTGTTTCTTCGTTACACGTCGAAATCCCACGCTCGCGCTCACTCGCTTCGACTAAGTGCGTGACACGATGACGTCGCGTTCCTCTTCCTTCTTGGATATGCCACGCATTTCAAGAAATTAACGGTTCAATTCACCGTAAGAATTCAACATAGTAAATATATAACAACAAAACCCTCACGTTTCATACAACATTGTATCGCAGTCAACATTGTACGATGTGGCAACGAGTCATTTATTTTCTTTATTATTTCTCGTTAAATCCGAAATAACGTTTCAAATAGATGGCATTTTGAATTCACAGTTTTTTTATATTCACACCAGAGTTTTTCATTTTGGAAAAGTATCGCACGTGGTTTGTTCCTTGGTAAAAAGTCACGTTGAGAGAGACGTTTATGCGTATCGATATATACGAACGTATCCTCCAAGTCTCTCTCGCATGCGCAACACCATGTGGACTCTATCGTTCTATCTCTTTTTCTCTGGGTAAAGGGTATCGGTATGTCGCGCTGTTAACAATCACGTGATCAAGGTAGTCGCTGAAATAAATCGACGCGCGCATCTCGTACGATTCACCACGTGACACACGACAATTTGCGCAATATCAAATGCGCGCGAAAACTCTGGTTATCAACGGATTCTCGTCGCCGCCGCCGCCGCGCGTACCTTTGCGCATTCTTCACGAGCATCTTTAGTAATGCGGGATCTCGGCAAAAACTCATTACGTTAGCCGAATACATAAGAAACTCGATAAGCAACTACTTTGCGTTTAGTTTTTTTTTTTTAAAGAAGAAACCTCACCAAATTATCTCTTTAAGGTAGTTTGCACACGAATCTCAGCATACTCGATTGACTTGATCAGTTATGGATCCTTTGGATATTGTACTAGATTTTCTTTTTTTTTTTTTACAAATACATGTCATTTTAGAAAATAATTGTTCGCGTTTGAAATTTGAATTTCCGTTTTGATGAACTTTTCAAAGCTATTTGTTCAATCAAAGATTCTAAAACTTCTTGTGTGTAATCCTAACCTCAATCTTTCTATAAAAAAAATAGCCAGAATTTGTGAGTTTTCAAATATTTTTCATAATAAAAATGAAAAATGGAAATCTCAAAAATAATTTTAATTTAAAAGATTATATAATTATTTCTGCAATCGAAAGTTTTCTAAAGTTAAGAGATGCAAATTAGTTGCCACAACTGATAGTTCTAATGTACATAGTGTTTATTTTTGATTATACAGGTTTGTTCAGAAATAACAGAGGAGTAGTGCATAAAAATTGCTCCAATGGCAATCGGAGGTGCGAGAAATGTGTTACACAGCTCTCTAAGATACAGAAAGCTGTGCTCTCATGCTCAAGTACAGTATCCGTTTCACAATGTTTTTATCAGAATTTTAAATACCTAATACTTATTAAAATAAAGATAACTATCCAATTTCCTTCATGATCATGATTTCATAAAAATAACACGCAACAATTGTAATATAAAGCGTAAACTTTTGAATAACTCAAAAAACTATTAGTTACAATAAAATTACACATTCATCTTTTTTTCTAATATTTTATCAAAAATGAGTATTTTTTTGTTGCAGCTATTCAAACTATCGAAATAATTTTATATTCACTACAGGGTATTATTATGAAATCATAATAGCAAAATAAACTGTATTGTAAACTATATTTTTTAATTAACAGAGATTTACAAACCTGATTTTTGTTCATTCGCCAACTAAAATTTCATTAGTTATCGATCGATGAAAAATTGATTTTTTCCTGGAATTTCAGAAAAAATTGCTTCCAACGATTGACCGGAAGTTACAAATACCAGAGCCAGAATATAACATAAAATATTTGTGCAATCCTGCAAACAGAGATGAAATTCACGAGAATATAAAGCATAGAAAAGGCGTGGGCGACATAGACAGAGTGCTGAAATTGTCAACATTAGCGAAAGATCGTTCTGAGCTTTTGAGGGAGTTGGCAAAGATACCCAATCGTACAGCACCAGGAATATTCAAATACGGAGATGAACCGAGAATTTTGAGCGAATACGGCGTTAAAAGAATATTTGACTTTGAGCCATTGGCATTTAACAAGTTGGCGAAAAATCTTCGGCTGATTAGAACAGAAGACTTGGGTCCATTGACCGGAGAAAAGAGTTACATTCTTTTGGGAGATCTTGCACAATTGGAAGAAGCACTAATTCGATATGCCGTTAATGAACTATTGAGAAACGGTTTCGCATTAGTCTCGGTACCCGATATTTTGCCGACAAAGGTCATAGAAAGATGTGGACTCATCGTAGACGGCGAAAGGACGCTCGTATATTCGTTGGATTCGCATTACGGCGATGATTTCAGTCTCTCGGGTACGGCCGAAATGGCTTTGGCCAGTAAACTCATAGATTCCGAGATAGCGGCTTTGAAAATGCCTCTAAAACTCGCTGCGGTTAGCCGATGCTACAGAGCGGAGATATCGAATCTTGCGGAAGAGCGTGGCCTCTACAGAGTTCATCAATTTACCAAAGTCGAAATGTTTGCGTGCTCCACTCCGGAAGCTTCGTCACAATTGATGGAAGAATTACGGCAAATCCAGCAACATCTTTTCTCCAGTTTGGGACTACATTTCAAAGTTTTGGATATGCCCGCTGACGAATTGGGAGCCCCTGCATACAGGTGGGAACCGTCTCTTCACCATTTCTTCACAAGAGTTTCACCTCAAAATCGATGATTTCGTATATGCCTAGCGATTCTTGATAAAATGCCTAAACTTTTCATTTTATCGGATACCTTTTGGATTTGTTAACATAATTTGTAACTTGCAGGAAACTGGATATCGAAGGTTGGTTACCCGGTCGCCAGCAGTACGGCGAATTATCGAGTTGCAGCGACTGTACCGATTATCAGTCTCGAAGACTAAATATTAAGTACAAGAGCGAGGACGGTGAATTATTACATGTGCATACTTTGAATGGTACTGCATGCGCGATACCGCGTATGCTAATCGCAATATGCGAAACTCATCAAACGAAGAACGGCGAAATAGAAATACCAGATAAGTTGGTGCCTTACATGAGAGGCAAAACTATAATAGGAAAGCAACCGATTGCTTCGATGAGAGATTACAAGTACAAGCAAAAAGGGCTGTGAATAAATAATGACGGATTAAGAGATGCTTTATTTAATACTAAGTAATCTTGATCTCTTATTTTTGTGCGATAACTTTTAACCGATATCTTTTAGAGATTCTTCGTGGTCAGACGCGATAATAAGTAAACGACGATCCTTTTTAAGATAGATCCGTATAGGATGTCTGACAGACGACTATTTTAGATATTGGCCTCCCGCCAATCCTCGCACTAGAAATTTTTGCATACGACGAATAGGTTTACGTTTATAGAATCAGGTACCACTGAAACGTCAAATATCAAACACCACCTGACAGTATATTTTTTCTATAAACTAATACAATATTATCGTACAAAGTAAGACAGGGTTTCGAAATTCTTACGTACACAGGGATAAAGTTCATGGTTCGTATTACTTTTCGTTTTTTGTTTTTGTTTTTGTTTTTTTTTTTTCATTTTCTTGAAAATCGTTAGATCGATATTGTATTATTTTTTTTTCATCTCTCACACGTTTCTTCGTCGATCTGTATATATTTTATAGCGGAGTTATAAAAATGTAACACAAAATATTATTTTCTTAAAGTAAATACAATTCAGAGACATTGCAAATTTACAACTCATCGCCTGTGCTAATCTGAGTGAAATTTTCTTTAAATATCATTTCTCTATATCTTTGTCGAGCTCGGCCAATTGAAATCGATTTTCAACCTCGCTTCATCGTGGTCTGTCCCGGCGCCCGATTCTCATCGTTAGCCTCGTGCTGATATCAAGTTTTGTTATTAATATTTTTACAATTTGTTTCGTCTTTATTTACCATTGAATTCACCCGTCGCCGTAACTCGCGAGTCAGATATTTATCCCCCGAGTGTGTTCCAATTAATTTGGACAGAATACTGACGTATTGGTTTGTTTTTTGTTTATGTTCTTTTTTGTTTCTGGCAATGTGGTTTGAATGTATCTACAATGAAATTATTTTCAAAGTGAAAGTCATCTATGGGCTGCTGCTCTCGGCTTTTGCCATCGCCCATCCCGAGTGTCAGTGGAGAACTTACTTTTAATTATTTTAATCGTCTTCCTCGCCCGATTCTGATTCTTCCTCGGCGTTTTGCAGCCATTCGATGAATTTTTTCATTTGGTCCAAAAAGAGCATTTTACCCTTGAGCGAGTGTCCCTCCTTGTACCACTTCAAAATCACTTCCTCCGAGACAACGTCCGCTGGCAAAATCAAAAACATCAAATCGTTAGTTATCATTTACCCTCCGAATAATCCGAGAAATTCGATATTTTAATAGTGTGTGTACACATTGGCCGTACTTTTGTAGAATAACAAAACGATCTTCTGGAAGACTTTCATGAAGTTCATGTTTTCGTAACAAAACTCCTGAACCTTAAGGATAAGAGCGAGCTCAGATCTGGCAGTGGATGTGAATGCGCCGAACAGTGGGGTATAGATTTTCAAGTGCTTGAGAGCTTGTTCGGCGACTAACTCTTCCTTCTTGTTCCATTCGGCTTGGCCCATAACTACGACCCATATCTACAACAACAACATCGACAAAAGAAAATGTCGATTCGACGAGATTGAGAATACACATTTTTTAACGTTTCTCTTTCCTATCATATATTCATAGGGACTTTGGTCGGTACACTCCAGCCTTATTCCCTTAATAGTATATCGAAATATACAATTTCAATGCTATTCTTATGTTAAATTTTATTGTCTATTACCACTCCGATGACTTCGTGTTCGGGAATTCCGCATCTAAGTGCAGTTTCCTTGAGATCAAGTACAATGTCCTTTATCGGTCGATTGTCAGCCAAGTGGTCGAGAAGCAACTGTTGAAGGTCACGCTTGGCTTCCTGACTCGCCTGAGCCTTGTGCAGCTTAACAATATCCGCGAGACCGACGGCCTCGAACACCGAGCGGAAGTGTTCTTCGGTTCTCTTGTTAGGCGGCACAAACTCCATTAACCTGAGAATAATTAATAAGATCATGGATTCAGTGAAAAAAAAGTCTTTCCCTGACGAAAGTTCCAACTTTTGCTCCTTCTATTAATCTGTTTTCTTACTTTTCCTCCAAAAGATTTACAGCAAACACTCGAAACGTTTTATTTAAATTTTCAACTTTATAAAGACTAAGCAATTTAAACGAAGAACTATCGGAGCTTTCGAGTAATTATCTTGTCAGGCTAAATACTAGACTTGACAATATTCGAGTCGAAAAGAGATTAGAAAAGCCTACTGAAGACTTGTACGACGTATTTACAGCACTTTGATTGTTTTTTCATTCAATTAGTTTGCTGTCCGGTGACTATCGAGTCATATGAAAAATCAAATGGCCAAAGACATTACCTTCCTTCGATACCACCGCGTTTGAGTGCCGTCATCAAACTAGATAGACCCTTTTCCTGCTTCCATGTCACAAAGACCTCCATCAGGAAGTCGAGGGCCAAGTTGTCTTTAACGAGATGTTCGTTTATGAGAACCGAGAGTACGGTCGGTGGTACGGAACCGTTCGAAATCCAGAGAGCGGTCATCCTAGCCAACTTGATTCGCTCCAACGGAGTAAATCCTTTCATGAACACCAGAACTTTCTTCATCTCCTCCTCAAACATCTTCTCCAAGTACTTGTAACGTCGCATCAATTTGGTGAATACCTGAAACAAACGCAAACACATATTGTAATCATATTGTTATTAGCAAAGTAGCTTCAACTTTCAATTTTTCGGATTGAAATTTGCGAAGCGTCACTCGGAGTGACTATGTAGAAATTTTGTTACCAGGTTTTTTCACAACTGTATAGGTAAATTTACCGAAAAAAATTTGTTACCGGTAATTTCACACGTAGACAGGTGATACGAAACATTTTTTTTGCCGATCTGTAGCCGCTCACTTTTTATTGACGATAAAAATACTATTGCGAAAATTATTATCATCGACGATGATAATAAAGAAACAACATGTTCTATGAATCCTGGAATAACACCCAAAATCCTTCTCAATGCCAATATCGTAATATTAAATGATTTTTACCTGTTCGTAATTCTTCATGGACTCCATATCCTCCGGCTGTGCGAAAACGCACGCCGTTGTTTTGACCGGTTTGTCTCCATCTTGGGCAATGGATCCACCGGGTACCAAGAGGCCACCGGCTATGAGAATATCAAACAGGGCCTCTCCATACCGGCGGTAGTCCAATTTGGAACCAGCCGTATCTAGATACTTCGATATAGCTTCTAAGTCGTTGCCAGCCTTCTCCAGGCCCAGCAAAACTGCATCTCGAAATCCAGTTGGATCATACTTCTCTTTTTCATCTGAAAATTAAACATTATTTTAACCGATGCTTTGTTGGACAAAAATTCTTTATTATTATCGTCAATCGTGATACTCGTACCTCTTTTTCTGGTCTTTATGCGTTGACCTGACAGCACTGGCTTTTCTATTTTTTGACTCATACAACACCCTTCTGTAATAAACAAATGTACATTTTTATGATGTTCCAAATGTGTTCTTTAAATAATTTGTGATGAGTAGTATTTTTTTTTCTTTTTTCTCCCCATATATCGCTTTCCCGGTATTTTACTCCAAATAGGAGAGAGAGAGCAAAGATGTATAAGTAAAAAAATTTAGATCATTCATGAATAATACCACTTTTTGAGCGATTAATGTAATCTCTAAGCATGAGAATGAGTAACCTATTTGCCAATGGTCTCAAACAATGTACAGTCAAAGAGAACTTAAAAATTTATGCAAAATCAGAGAGGTATAACATTTTTTTGAAACTTCAGCATGGGTATCAAAATGTCCTTAATTATAATTTAAAATTGGCAAAAATCCAAATTTTTATGTAAAAGAAAAAAAAAAAAAACCTTAAAAAAAATTCAACATCGCCTTGGCAATACATTCAACGACAAAGTCTCTATGCACTCGTCGATTCACCTTGCGATTGAGCGCATAGAAGGCGGGCCTCATAATCAGGTGCATAGAATGTAGCGTAAGAAAACTCGAACGAATGACCCTTGACCTTATTGTGCTATATGCTTAACGCATATTACTATTATTTTTATTTTTGCAAGTAAAATTTTCAGTTTTATGTTTATAAGCAATAGCTTATTCAGTTTTTTAAATATATGCTATATGTATGTATTGGCAAACATTTTTAATGATATATGCCATTACAAAATAACGACAATTTGTTTGTGGAAAAAAAAAAAAAAAAAAAAATGAAAATTGCAAAGATAACTAATGCTTTATTCTTATTTATAATTAAGGCATGGAAAATTCTTTGATATATGGGTAAAACACCCGACAACGGACTAAATAAACTATCGCTTGTCAAAATTGAAAACCAACATTACGACGAATGCAACTTCCAAAAAATTGAGTATACTATGTCCCATTGGTTATTGCTGTAAACTTGGTTATTTCTCTGTAAAGGGATATCTATAAATTAATTCATGTTCAGCTAGTTTAATTTGGAAAATATGACGTGATTTTTTAAAACTCCGTAGACGATTGTGAAGGTACTAGCGCGGATGTGTGGTTAAAAAAAATTTCAACATCGGTGCAGCGGTGCATTGGAAAAGTAGATTGACGAACGCGTAGGGCCTTGTGGTGAGGTGAACAGAAGGCGGCATGCGAAAATCCGATTGAATGACACTTGACCTTAAGATCGTGGCTGTTTGATGTATCGCAAAGAAACGTAGAGCTTTGGTTATACGATAGAAGCTTCGCGTCGTGTATTGGCGCGAAGCAATGAAGCGCATGAGCCAGCAAATGTACTAGTTTCACAGGAGAAAAGGAGCGCGATCGTGATCGCCTTTTTAGCTGAGGTTAAGGTCGCGCCAAGAGGCCACGATGGCCGAAAGTACGGTAAAGCAAAGAGCCAAAACCGTTTATTATCGGATTGACGGACAACCGGTTATGAATTTATGTGATAAAATGGCTTGACGCGGTCGGCACTTACTTCAATCCACGTACAACTGTAGAACCGCTCCTTTCCAGGCGAGACGAGAGTGATGCGAGGTGTTCCAAGGAGGACTGTGGGCACTTGGGGTCAGCGAGACGAAGAAATAATAAAATGGAAAACGGAAAACGACGTGCGTTCCGCGCAGGTACGTTTGTGCGCCGTCGCAGCCGGAAATGAATAACGAGAGCGGAATGCCCTTTGCTGCTGCTGGCTGTCGCGCTCTTCGGCTTTGGGCTATTAAATTCGTTCTGTAAATAAATTTAAAAAACAAAGATATGCAACTTTAAACTTTCAATTGTTATAATAGTTATATGTTTAGTATCGAACGAAATAACTTATTACATACAACTGGTTCGCGTATTTTTGGCTTGCCGCATAACGGTACAACTCTGCCTTACCGACGTACCACATGCCGCCCTTCGAAGGGCACAGACTATCCGTTGCTCAAATCCACTTGAGTTCTCAAAGACTGCCACAAATTTAGGGAAGGGTTCGCATTCTCGGTGCTAAACTTCGCATCAAGAATTTTTGCAGCAATGCCCGGAATTGCTCTCGAGAATCCCCTATTTACAAATTAGCCATTTCAACTTGGCGCGGTGTGTTACACGATTTTTGTCGTTCTCTCTCGGTCCAGTGCGAACGCCTATGGCGCTTTTTCACTCGCATTCACACGTTGACCCATCATCGCATTCAGTCCAAATGCAACGTGCATCGAGTTAACCACAACAGCCAATAACGAGAGACCTTTCTTGTGTATCGAAGAAAAAATTATTCACACCACTCGAAAACCAATCCTCTGATTGGTAATGCTATATAACGGTCTTTTTGCTGTTCGGTCAAATGACTGAAAAATTACCATCGTTCGATTGTCTTTGGTCGTCATTTTGATCAACTAACTTCGGGCAAAGAATGTGCATGTACATAGAAGTGCGCAGATCCTATGCTTCTCCTGAAGCTGCGCACAAACTGGAGTACACACCTAAAAAGACAAAAATACGTGAGTACTCCGGTTTCTGCGCAGCTTCTTCTCCTGAAGCTGATTTACATTGCAATTACACATGTAATTGAGCGCCATCTCTCGGCGAGTGGCATTACCTTGCGACGTCGGTAATGGGTCGCATCGGTTCAGGGAGAGTAACGCTTGAATACATTTTCACTCAATTCTGATTTTTCGGGAGAGCTCGGCGGATGGTCAGCATTCGATGTAGAGAGCTTCGAAGAAGAGAGTATGGAACTTATATTCGTCGGCATTTATATTTTGTCGATGACAGACATTAAAATATTTCCGTTTTTTTTTTTCTCAAATAGGCATTCGTATTGGAGAACTTTGTTTAGAGATCTCATTAACTTTCGTCACCGAGTCTGCGATTTAATAACGATTTCAGAGCCGTAGTGTGCCAGAGACTTTGCGTAGGGAGAGTTTCGTCGTAAGAGAAGAGCGCTTTTCGGACACCTGGGTTGCGTCCCGAATGCGCGTCCGGCGACTTTTCTCTCTTTCTTATCGCGAATGAAAAAAAGAGAGAAAAGTCGCCGGGCGCTTCATTCGGAACGCACTCCTGTATGTTACCCAATAAGTCATATCAAAGATTTTTAAATTCAAGTGTAGAAAAACAAAAATGTACGTGTTATTAAGAGCTACGTAAATAACGTTTACTCAGAATTAATTCATCAATTCGAATCTACATTTTACTGCAAAAACACTACAATTTTCGTTTTGCAAATATTACGGGATATTTTCGCTGACTTCCTTTTTCAAAAAATTAGAATCAACATTATAATAGGTTTTGAAATTGTTCGGAAGTGAATAAAACGTCGATTAATTCAAATATGATTTCTTTGCCTGTTTTTTTATGTCCTCCACTTATTTTTAAGTATAAACAAGTTTTTTTACTTGTCTGGTTAAATAACACAAATATATTTTTCAAGTATATCATATTCTTATTCTTTTCTAGTAGACAAAAATTCGATTTCCGGGAAGTACTCGGATACCCGAACATATTCAGGTACCCGAAAAGTTCGAGTACCCGAAAAATTCGAATACCCGAAAGCAATCGAGTACCCGAAAACATTCGAGTACCCGAAATATTCGAGTACTCGACCCGAAAAAATTTCAATTACCCGACTCGACCCGATTTCTAAAAAAGATCTAACCGTACGACCCTAATAATATGTAGTGATTATAAAATAGAGTGTAGACATTTGTATAGCTAAAAAAAAAAACTAATTTTCGCTTTAATATTGCAAGAAATAGTGGAAAAATGGAAGAAATAAGTAATGCATTACTTTCTTAATGCATTACTTATTTTTTTCCATTTTTTCAAAAGGATTACTTTGAATTTTGATTGTAAGATAATAATTTTTGTAGCCATTCCAAAGTTTAATCATCGCATTACAATCGCTACATGTTATTATTATAAAATCGTAATTACAGAGCTGATCGTATCATCATAATTATTTCTATAAGTATTAGGCATTTACAACTCTGCTTTCGGATAATATTTTGAACCAAGCACTCCAAGCAGTTTAAACAGAAGCACGATCAGCCGCGACTTGGTGAAATTTTTTCAATCACGTCTATATTCTCAGTCCGGAATTCGGCCACCCTACAGTCACCTTAGAGAAAGCCGTCAAAGCCGTTTGGTGCCATACGGAATGGCGCTTTCGTCGCGATTCACACTACGACACTTAATATATCAAGTTTTGTATATTACAATCACACTACCGATATTTCTATAAATAACATTATCAGCTTCGTTCCATTCGTTGACAATAATCCAAATAATCGGATATTTATTTATTTATTTATTTATTTATTTTACAGTGAACGGGACAAGTCCCTTGAAAACCATGACAAAGATGGCACATTAAATATTGATACATATAATAACGGAAAAAAATAAAAGATATCCGTTGTTATAGCGGTACCGCGCATGCGTCTACGTCATATTCGGATTTTGTCGCCGGCAGATCGTCGCTCCACTTCCTGCGCGCTACTTCCTTTTGGTAGTAAGGTGCCGATAAAGACTCTTTGTTCTTTCTTCATTGTCAGACGGTCCATGAGCCGGTATGTGCGCTTTTCCGCGTTATTTCGAGAAAAATTGATACTTCATTAATTATAATATCGTGCTGTGCATCAAACTTTCTGTTGGAAACCCTATCGACTCTCCAGAATATATATAAGGTACTAAAAGCTTTTCTTCTCTCGATTTCACTATAAACGCAACAAGATCAACAAGTGGCCGGTTGAAAATTGTTTTCACACGAGACAAAGAACGCCGAGCGGCGCACGTGCTTTCGAAATCTCTTGTACAATATCTCGAATAATTTTTGTATTCGTCTTTATATCTCAATAAAGAAAATTCCAGCTACAAATCTCCGATAATAGACTTTGCGTATTTTTTTTTTTTTTTGCTCGCAGAATCGGATTTAAAAAAATAACATGGCCTATCTCGAACGAGAATATCCGCCGGTCGATCGAAGGTAAGACAAAAGAGATTTTCATGCGTTTTCGAACTTCTTTTCACTTTTTTTTACCCTGTGGGATTGAGCTAAGATATTATGCTGCTATATGCACGCTATTCCGCGAAGTAACGCGATATACGTTATCTCGTGATGTAAACACTATCCAAGTGTTAGAGGACACCTTGAGAACAACGAAAGTCATTCAACGTACAATGAAGATGTATTTGAAATACGTTTACGACCGAATCAATAATAATAATAACTATGCCTAATAAATATTGGAATTACAACGTTTTTTTTTTATTTCAACCATGTATTTTAAATACATTTTCATTGTAGCCCAAAAATGTACATATCTAATAATTTGCTAAAATTAATATGCCTCCTTGATGGAGTGATTCTAAGTACCTATTAAATATTACCGTTCATTGTAAAAGAATAGTTTGTCTCAATTATTCAGAGTTATTGCAGAAATGTAGAGATTTTAAGTTTAGCTTAATCGGTAATTATAGTTTTTTTTTTACTTCAAGTATTTTACATATATTTTTATTGAATTAATGTCCATGCATGCTCGAGAAATTCTAAATACTAAAGTGATGTTCTATGGTTATAGAAATGATGAGTTCACGCTTTATGTGAGCAATTTGCCAGAGGAGTTGACCAAGGTAAGAATAACATTTGTTATTGATTTAATTAATTGATACATTCGGTTGGTATAAATCCCAATAAATAATCAGGAAGCGATAGTATTTTTTTTTTTTTTTTTCTGTCAAGCCGCCATTAAAGATTGTTATTTCATTGTCATAAAAATCAGATTTATTCAATGAAAAGGCATATAAAGGATAATATGTAAAGAAAAAAGAGAGAAAAAAAAAAAACCCATCAAAAGTTCTAATAATTAGCCTTATATATGTGTATAATATTTTTTTCAAAGGATGGGGTTGCCCAAATATTTCAAGCGTTTGGTGAGATACGTCTCATATCACCACCCAATGCTAAATGGGCTTTTGTCAGCTACAAAACATATAGAGAAGCCGAACACGCTATCCGTGCTCTTAATGACCGTAGTCCGCTGTTTTTGAAGGTAGCTTTTCAGCTAAAAAAGAGCGAAAAGGATTTACAGCCCTTCGGTTCAGGAGCCACTGTCCCTTTGCAAGATAATAATCTTGTTAAAGATTTTAGATACTCAGAAGCGATGTAAGTAATTTTTTTTTTGTTGCCAATGGATATTTAAAAATGTCCTTTGATAAAATGATAGAAAAAAAAAAAAAAGAAAAAATGTTTGCACACAGAGGCTCAAATGCGCATTACAAGAGTTTCATGCCTGGTATGTTGGGTGCGGAGCTTACTCGGTGTGCCAACTATAATCATGAAACAGAAGCAAATTCTGTTTATCCAAATGACCAGTTGGATCACAACATGTACAATCCTTTTGAGAGTGTTGGACGTCATGCAGAGACAAACGCTATGTGGTCCAGGTGAGCACTAAAATCGTATAGAATTTATATGGTAACTCTCGAATTTGTTTTCTCAATTACCTATCAGAAGTTTTATCATTAAGCATTACAAATTTGTCAAAGATTTTGAGTACATGAATTTTGTAATTTGACGCTGCTTTAATTCACTGCCGAATGATTAAGGGGTTGCGTGACCGTGGATGACTATGGTAAGCGATACGTGTCAATGGGTCGTGGCTTTACGCGCTACCACATTCCTGAAGCGCCGCGAAACCTAGAATTCAAGATTGGTAGGGTGCATGAGAAGCGACGCGCGGTAAGTTTTATACCTTTATACAGAAACTACGAAGGACGCTCAATATTACGAAAAATGTGTTCCAAATACTTTTGCGATTATGAATATTAATTATGAAAGTGGTTTCAAGAGGATATTTCGTACCGACGTTTTTCTTTTTATTGCAAAGAAAAGTACGACGGATTGATTTAGATTTGAAAATTCAATTAATTTATAAAAAGAGTTAATAATAATTTTGCAACGATCAAACGCTTTTGATTTTGTTTATTTTTACGAAATCAATAACTCGGATTCTCATAATTATCAATAGTGATTAGAATCTAAGAATGTTTTGAAGAAATATTAATTCAAATATTGCGCAACCCTGTCCGTTCATATATTTGTTAATTCGAGTACAATTTGTCGGGTATTTGCCTCTGAATCGCAGGGCTTGTACGAGTACGGCGAAGACAGATTGCGCTCGAAAATCGGCAAGTGCCAGTTGTGTACACGCGTGACTACGCTTTATTGCGAACTGTGCGAAGGATTCTACTGCTCGAGAGAATGTCAACTCGACGACTGGCCTCGTCACAAGATGGAATGCAGAACCATTCCGTTAGTATAGAAAATTCTCGTGTTTCTAAGGGACAATTGATAACGACAACACTGTAGGGGTATATATAGGCAATCGTTGATACCGTTTCTAATGACGGTCTTAATAATTCGCTTCTGCTCAATTCCCACTAACAATCATCACCAGTCTCTCAAGAGAAGCTGATTCGTAGTTTTCGCAGGGGTCTCGCCGGAGGACTTGAGGTAGCACCACTCTCTCGCTGCAGCAGCGATGATCAGCTTCACGTCCCTCGAATACCAGGCGGTAGGGATCTACGGTCGCTCGGCGCACTTCGTCGGCCCAAAACTGTCTCTAAACAGGCGGATTGCGAGGCCGAAGTTCAATTAGAAAAATCCGCTACAGATCCAAATGGTGCGCCCCTTAATGAGGGAATTCAGCCGGAAATGACAATGCAAGAAAAACCAGAGCCACCGATAATCGACTTGGTAGCTTCTCAGTCTACGCCAGTGAAAAATCCGTCACCGAATTTCCAATACAACGACGGAATGCAAAAGAAAACAAACGATCGGTACAACAATCACAGTGAAACGGCTCTGAATCGTCAATGCGACGAAAAGTCCAACGACCGCGACAAGCCAAGAAATGCGCAGAATGGCTTCAGAAATGGAGAAAAGAAATTCAACAAAAGCGAAAATCTTCAACCTGGTAGAGGACGTTACAACTCAAACTCCAGCTCGAAAGACGTCCAATCGAAAGCGGGATCATCCGAAGGGATGTCCGACAAAACCAAGAAGAGTTTTATTCAGATGGATGAAGATTTACTGTTCCCGAAAGACTCTCAGGCTCGAACAAACATCGAAAATCAAACATCTCCTCTGATTGCTACACCACAACGACCACCTTCGATTGTCAAGCAAACTGAACCGATCGAAAATCTTATCTCAAATACCGTTTTCACTGATGTTACCGTCGTGTTCCCAATGCCTGACGAGACATTCTGGGTGCATCGAAAAAACGACGTGAAAAAAATCGAGGAAATGATGCAAGCATTGCACACGAAAACGCCGAGTTATCCAGTGGCAACTCAACTCGTTATTGGAGAGATGTATGCCGTTAAGTACAATGGTTTTTGGCACAGAGCTACCCTCGTTTCGACAAATCCTCCGATAATCTTCTACGTCGATTTTGGGAACGAAGAGCCTCCGCAATCCGGAGAATTCCGATTGTTGACGGAGTTTCCAATATATCCTCCGTACGCCATCAGAATGCGCCTGGCCGCTGGAACAAAGGTGAAAAGTCTTACGGAAGATAGTCAATTGTCCGTGAAAATGATTGGGGTTGACAAAGACGGTATAGTGGAAGTCGTCGTGGTGGATCCTAACGCGGAGAGTGTCCCCCCATCAGCGCTTTCGGAAACAACGACAATCGCACCGGTGCTCGTGGAGGAGGAGGAGGAGGAGGCTGCTACGGTTGCAAAAGTACAACTTCCGGCTGCTGCTCAACTTCAAACTCCGGTTACTGAAAAAAAAGCTCCAGAAGTTGCTGCTGCGCCGCCAGAAAAAATGGTAATAAAACCGGCGGTTAAGTTACCGACCTCGATCGAAACTCTCGAACCAAACTTGAATGGATATATTCAAGTGTATATGGCTCTGAATGACAACTCGTACGCTGTTTGCGTCCTGAATCCCGCTTTGAGTTCCGAATACCAAATGATTTACGAAAAGTTGACCGAGACTTGCGCCGCGACTACTCAACCGGCGAATTTTAAACCACAAATCGGTGACTTTGTCTGCGGAAAACGAGAAGATTTCTGGCTTAGAGGCTACGTATTCTCGCTTGGGCCACCGATACGTTTGGCGCTCGTCGATGAAGCCAGAGTGCTGCCGGTTGAATCGGTTTTGCCTATGCCAGCGGAATACGCCAAAGTTTGTACTTTCGGAACGATCTGCACCTTTCAAGCTCCTGGCTCTGCTTTAACCGTTGACGAGGCTGCTGAGTTTACTGTAACCAGTCTCGAAACTGTGGCTGGCGAAAAGATCGTTAAAGCTGTACTCACGAGTCCCGAACGTTTGAAAGACGTCAGCGTTACATTGAGCAATTGGTCGCCGACGCCGGAGCAAAAGGGCATTAGTTTTGCTCAACTCAAATCTAACTCGGAGGTACTACTTTTTAAATATCTTATATATTTTTATACCAGAGTGACATTATTTTAGATTATGTTTTTTTAATTTCGGTAAAAAAAGTAAGTAGATAAGTAACAGTCGCGATATAGAAGAATCATAGAATGTTTGCCAATTCTTATGGTCGGAATGCAATAAGCTATTGGAAAAAAGTAGCAAAGTAGAACTTTGACAACTTTGCTGCTGCTGCTGCTGCTGCTGCTGCTGCTGCTGCTGCTGCACCCCTTTTCATCAGAATCAACATTTTTTTTCATCAAATTCAATCGCTTTTTTTTTGCACCAGGTATGTATCACTGCGTACAGCAGCGAGCGAATAATGTTCGTACGTAGTCTCGACGCAGAGTCTCAGGAACGCGCTCACCGGATAACTCAAAATGTCGCCAAGTGGGCACAAAAAGGTAAGAACGTGAGATAAGAAATCAAGAATAATATCGCTCTTGTACCTTATGATTACGAATACATTTCAGCACCAAAATTGGAGGGACCTCCCGCAATTGGACAATTGGTGATAGCAAAGTATACAGATGGTAACTTTTATCGCGCTATCGTTACGAAGCTTGATGATGGAAAGATCGGCGTGTCCTACGTTGATTACGGTAATCGCGATATCACGACGATCGATGAACTAAGGGTTCTCTCTGACGAGCTTAAGCAGGTGCGTAAAACTTATTTTCTACATATTTACGGGAATGCTGGAGCAGATTTTATTACCGACTGGCCGGTATTAAAATTAATGTTTTCGTTGTTTTTGCAGGAAAGATCCTGTGCCGCAAAGATTGTCCTGAAGGACGTAAAGACTGACGTGCCACCGACACAAGAAGTGCACAAGTACTTGAATCTTCTGGTCGGCAAAGAGCAACCGCTTTTCTGCACTTTCGAGGGAATTCCCTCCAAGGATGGTGTCATACTCACAACCGCCACTGGCGAATGCGTTAATCTTAAAGTTAATGAATTTCTTACGCCCGCATGGCAACGAGAAGATCCATCTAAAGGTATATTTTTTCACAGTTCGTTCTCATTTCTTTTTAGTTCATAAGTATATCGTAATGAAAGGCTTTACACTAAAATTTTCATTTAATCGAAAATTGGATTGTTGAAGAAAAAGTTGCGAAATCGGGCTTCACACATTGCTTTCTCATCTTTTACCATTACTAGAGCCACTTTTACGAGAAGATATGTCGATATACATATATATCGAATTACAGATACACACTGTTTCACCGTGACCGAGCTCGAGTACGCAAAGCTCGGAGAGGTTGGAGAGACTAGACAGGCTCTCGTTTTATACGGATGTGATGTGCCTCTCAAGTACTTCATGTGTCCCTACGACACGGAACACATAGGCCACATAACGCAAATCATGCCCCAGATGGTGAGATATTTTTTAGTAATTGACTAATGATTATTTCGAGCAACCTTAGACCGGTTAATTCAGATTTCGAAGCGATTAAAGAAATTCATTATTATGGATATGAATTCATGTATATTACGATAAAAGTAGGGAAAAAGAAAACTTTTTCTGGAAATTACGCGCGTCAAGTAAAAGTTGTCTTGTAATAGCCTATCACCTAAAAGTGAACTTTCCCGAGGGTGTTTAGCAGCAGGTTAGCAGGGCTAAGGTGTAACGGTTATAAAAGACTATGGGTTAAAATTTCAATTTAAAACTATGTTTATATATGACTATGATTATTTTCTCGTGAATAAACGAAATAGCTGGAAGAATACTGCAAATCGACGGATAAGCATTATATACCGAGAGCCACCGAGCTCTGTCTAGCCGTGTACGAGGGCGTCTGGTACCGTGGTCTTTGCCTCAATCCAAGCGCGACACCCACTCAAGCGCAGATCCATTTTATCGATTACGGCAACACGGACGTCGTCGATCATGTCAACATTAGACAAATGACAAAGGATTTTATGTCTCCCGCTGCTCTCGCGTGTATGTGCGAAGTCAAAAGTACGTAAATATTTATTTGTTATTTCACCCGATTATCTTTCGGGAAATTCCAGGCTTTTTATTACAGCATAAATACATTTACGAATGTTTTGAAAAACCTTTTTCAATTTCTCAGATTTAGGAATCCAACGGTTTAATGATCAAGTACCGGCAAATATAAAAATGAGACTGGACACTCTGATACCGTTGAACGACCTCGTCCATGTGAAGATTCTGCAAAAAGTGGAGGAAGGCGAATACGTTCTGGAGCTGCCGCTCGTGCGACAAAAGCTCGTGGAAGAGGGTCTCGTAAATTAGATACAAACAGATTTAATCTACCAGCATCTCTATACACAATTTATTCGGCGAATCACACATACTTTTTTGTTTTTTTATAACGTTAACGACGAAAGTGCGACTTGTAAACGCATATTTCTACTGCTTCATTTATTTTAAGTGATTTCCGTATTGAAAGGAAAATACATTTTTCTGTTACGTTAAGGAAGCGAAAAAAAAAGTTTTGAAAGTTCTTTTATACATTTATCAAACATAGCAGAATTTTACGTTAATTCGCGGGCTGCTACCAAACGGTTATTATTTTATATTTTATCAAAGCGAGGATATTGAATAGTATGTGATTCAATAGAAATGAGTGAACTTGAACAATAAACATACGGCAATAAGTTTCTAAACCGAATGACTACACAAAATTTGCTTTTAGTTACCCAAAATTAGACACCTGCGCGAAAAAAAAAAAAAAAAAAAAAAAAAAAAACAAATTGAATATGCACCAGTCGACTAATTATGGTTGGACCAATCATTTTTGGTTACGCCAACAGAACTATTGCTTCTATTACAATGAACTTGATTGTGCCATTTGCAGGAATCAACCATTTACGATTAGGTTGAGACTAGGTTATCCAACTCTAATCCTACCATAAATAGACCGGAAATGCTTTTGCTTTTTTCCGACCCTACCGAAATCCTACCAATCAAGATCTAATCGCGAACCAACTAAAAAAAAAACTATAGGATCAGACCGCGAGCGTTGGACGTAGTAAAAAAGAGAAACTCTGATAAGGTATTATCGATGATAATCGATAATACCTTGGATGTTGTTACGAACGAACGAAATTTTGTGTTTTTTTAGTTTCTTATTCGATTTTATTGCGCAATTTGGTGGTACATATTTGATCAAAATGCGAGCGTACAACAACGTCACGCAGAACTACCAAGTCCGAACTAAAAAATGCAATTAACATGTCAACTAATTCTAATAGAAAGTGTAGTAATGTGTATATAACGAGGAAAGGCACGACTCGAAAATTAAAAGTGTGGCGGCGCGGGAGACGATGATTATATTCTGTTGAGAGGCAGCATTAGACATACGCGCTCTTCGAGCGCTACGGCAGTCGCGGCTGTCGCAGCCGTCGCAGCTGTGAGCGGTAATTGATCAGCCCTCAGCCTAACCCATCCTTATCCAAGTTCTAACCTCAATCAAATTGTCAGCTTTGGATGACAGTTTGCGGGACGAGATGGATATTTATTTTTAATCCTAGCAATAATCCACGTATTCTCATTTATCAGTAATAATAGTAACAGTAGTAATAATAATAACAACAACTACGTAAAGTGAAAATCATGAACGCCCAAATACGACAACCCTATGAGGGTCTTTTACACAAGTATACCAATGCCATGAAAGGATGGCAATACCGATGGTTCATTTTGAGCCCGGAAACCGGCGAGCTGCATTATTTCCTCAGTGAATCCGAGAAAAATCAGCGACCTAGATGTTCCATTTATCTTGCTGGAGCGGTGATAGCTCCCAGCGACGAAGACTCCAACACTTTCACTGTCAACTCTGCGACAGGTAATTCTAATCACTCGCTACTAGTTGTAACCCACAAGATTTTTCGTAACCCACATCATCCGCTTCTTAATAGAAGACGAGGGTCATAAAACAATCTAGTTCGGAGGCATTGATTCGGATAGAAATCAAAAAAAAAAATCTTCTCAATTGACTATATCTCTTTTACTCCTCGGTCAACCAATAAATTTCTAGCTAAATTAAATCTAGCAATTGTTTAAAAAATCCAGGTTTTTATTAAAATTTGATTCTGTTGTGTAAGTAAAAAAATATTGCTGCCTAGCGCAATACAATGAGAATAAATGAATAAAAAATGAATTTTACTTTCAGGCGATATGATAAAGCTGAGAGCCACAGACGCAAGAGCCCGGCAGGAATGGGTGGACAAGTTGAGAGCTGTTACCGAAATGTACACAAGAGCAATAGCGAGCAGTCACCCTCCTCTGCCCCCAAGAGAACATTCCACAAATGTAAACAGACCTCCAGTAGCGAAGCTGGAAGTACTCGATGCATTTGCCAATTGTCGCGAGCAGCTAAATAAAGTGGAGAAGCAAAATCAGGTTCTTGCCCAGACAATAGAGAATTCGAGTCTTCATCTGGACCCCGATTTGCTGGTGCTCAAAGCGACCGCCCACGCTACCTTGCACACGTTGAATCAGTGTTTGAACATTTTGTACCAATAAGTTTGTCATCCGAACCACTTCCACGATGATTATCGTTGAGCTCGAAGAATCCGAGATCCAGAGACTGCCCAAAGCGCCTGATAAACTCTCACGAAGAATGTTCCGTGGCCCACGTAACAGCATTTATTTTATTTTTTTAACCGAAATAATAATTATGACACGATCCTCAGTCCATTCGTACGAATGCTGCATCGCCAGCGATGCTCTTTCACAACAATATGGATATGTTCTTCCAAACTCGTAATTTTACAACCTTTTTTCAAGCACGTAATATCTCGTGGCCGATTAAAAGATGCGATATACGTATTAAGGAGGCTTTCGAAGGTACAATCAATCGTGTACTGCGAATTCAAAAATTCTTTTTACATATTTTCAACGAGAACCTACGTAATGATGTAAAAAAAAATCATATACCAATTGATTTACAGAAAAATAACTTGGTATACGATAACAAACAATGAGGCACAATATACCCAGCTTTTTTTCGAGGATCAAAAAAGTAATTTCGATTTGATCTCGACGAGCGATAGATCATTTTATTTCTTGAAACATTTAGTTTACATATAGTATCTATCGAGAAATAAAATATGCTATTGTATAATAATTTGCCCCGTTGGTTATTACAGTAAATTGTAAATTATTTTTTAATAATTTCATTGCTAGGATATCTATAACGTCGATCCCTTTTCGTTTACCCTAATACTCTAATAAAAAAGTGTACAACATTTTTTTCTTTTTTTTTTTTTTTTTTTTTTTTTTTTTATTTTATTTTAGTACGCAGTCGCTAGCTGACTATACCGTCGATGGCTTCTCAAAGATGAATTTTCGATTATAGATCGTAGAGATGGTACAACTCGATGCATATCATATTTTGAGAGGCTCTGTTGATCTTTTCACGGGCTATTTCTCGTCTTGTGCCGTTATGACTTGATCGCAAAAGGATTTTATCTGACCACTGAGTGATTTAGTTGAGCAACAATATTTTTTTTGTCCCTTTTCTACCCTACATTTTAAGTCTTATCAGAGGCAATATGACACGGTCTCTTATCGAATCAAGTTCCGTAATATAGAGGAAAACTGTTTGCAATTTGTGAGAGTTTTATATATTTTTTCTTTTAGAATAATCCTTAAAATTATGTTTGCTTTACCAGCAAGGGTGCTGCTGTACACTAATGGCTGCTATTCATTGTAATTATTCTGAATTTTCAGAAGAAAAGTGTATGTACATAGATCGAGTATTAAAGAAAACGTTGATGAAACATGCTGTCTTTGATTCGTTCCAATGAACAACGGCTGCTGATTTGATAATCGGCTGGAGCGCCGCGTGGCCATTTGCCTATCCGACCAAGTGCCATCTTTTCGCTTCTCGTAGAAGAAATTTATGAATCTTTTTTTCGAGTTTTTTATTTTTTCACGTCAGGATACTCCGAAGGAAGAACCAAAATGTACAAGACCATAAATTGTCAAATACTTCACAAAACATATTTTATAAAAATCGATTCAAACGTTTATCGAGGTGGCCTGGATTGTCCAATCCAACTTGATATTTAAAAAATATTATTGACACAATTCTTAAAAACGCATATTTGAAAAAAAGAAATGTTCTCAAAACATTTTGAATTATCTACAATTAGACACGTTGACACGAAAATGTCGAAAAAAACAAAAAAAAACAAAAAATGTTTTCATATTTCGCTATGAGGAAGGAAAAATACTTGAATGAAGAATCTCGTTTTAAATAAAATTGCAATTGTAATGAGCGTCCGGGTAATTGTTAGCAGCCGGGAGACACGCAACGCACTGGAGTAGCCGTTCCGTCTATCCGAAGGAGTATCAATGCCAAGAGCAGAAGATTTAGGTGAAGGTGAGCGGGTGAGCAACTTTTACCGCGTCTCTGGACGCTGTAGGTCCATCCAGTGAACGTAATATACTTGCTTCGAACGGTCCAGCTCACTTGCATTGCGTATTCTCGTTGAATAATCGCGTATCTTGTCTACGAGTTCGATCACACCCACCACGGTAAGATATAAAACAGTGATAAAACGAGTTTTTCAATAAAATATGCGGAAATGACATATAACACTTGATTAGAAAAGCATCGATTATAAAATTTGAAATGATGCAAGTAAATGAAGGAAAAAATATCGGAACGTTAATTCACAATAATAACGAATAAATAACCGTACGAGCGCCCACGAAGTAGTTTCGATAAAAGAGGCCGTAAACTGGTAACCGAAATCGAATGTCAGTCGAGGTAATACGAAAATAAACGACTTTGTATTTGCATACTGCAGCAGGCAGGGACAGCCCGCATTGTAATTGAATCGAAACTTCAGTCGCCTGTTCGATACCGATTGCAAAAGAGGCTTTAGCCCGGCTAAAACAAAATTCTCTTTCTTTCCGCTGACAATAGTCGGAAGAATAAAAAGTATCATGTCGAAAATCGTAGCTCTTTCTTGCAGATCCAGAGTTCTGACAGAAGCCGCGGGAGTAAAGGTCATCATGACCGCACCTTCCGAAGTCAATAAAAACAGAGTGATTATCACGGAAACGTGCAGGACGACCACTGTCATCTTAAACATCGACGATGGAGAGAATAATTCGGAGAACAGGAGGTCCTGCGGCTTTCATCTGTCGAGATCAAAGTGGGATCCGTATCCCTGGGTCGGATGCGTTGACGCAGGAAGCATAGCCGACACCGCCGGTCTCAGGTATCCCTTAACCGTACTTAAGAATAACCTTGGAAAGTCGGCCGTTGCTAATTGCTTCTTCATTTTCCACCTTTCTTCGAGATCTTGCACAATATTCTTTTTCTCATAGAGGAGAATCTTTGAGAAAAGTGCAAAATGAGGAAGCTATGTTCTAGCATATTGCTTTTAAGAGGATTTTAAGCATCGAAACATTGAAAATTAACGAATAAAACAAACTGTCTTGAATATAGGTAGCAATAATGATGAACAAAAATAGTTGTTGCACCTTTTATCAATAAATTAATCTTAGTTTAATTTCTTTGGCCTCAACCGAACGGCACTGAGTCTACTCGAGAGCGACTTTGAAACGACAGTTTTGATAAACGAGATAAATGCGACTCGATGGTAATTCTAAAACGACGATCGCTCGAGGGGACAGCAGTGGTTGCTGCAAATGTAAGGCAAAAATATTACTATATAATTAATGGAAAAAATTGTAATTCTTCAAAACTCTTGTATTCGATTAAATAGCATAGCCAATGACAAATCAAATTTCCGATAATGCAAATTCGTAAATATTTGTAACGGTATATCTAAAATACAGTGAGTACCCCAGTTTTGTGTAGCTTCACGAGAAGAATAGAAACTGCGCTTCTGTTTAACTCGGTCTTCGTTGGTAGCGCGTCCAACAATTGTGCGAACATGCAGCATTTCCTTATTATTATTATTATTATTATTATGCGGTGATTGCACAAAAATTGGAGCATACGGTGAAATCAATACTAATCGGAATGTTGGCATTTAGAGCGGGTGACTGTCTTTTGGAGATCGATGGAACGGATCTCGTGGGGTTACGAGTCAAAGACATAGCTTGGCTCGTTCGAAAGGATCGTGGTAGTAGCAGCAGCAGCAGCGCGGTGAAGCTTCAAGTGTGGCGCAGCTTTCGCCAGGACGATCAGGAGCAGGATGATGGCGCGGCGTTGGCCGGTCCGCTACCGGAAGTAGCGAAGAAGCTTGCCAAAGCAATTTCCGGGACGGTGCGCGCTCTCGAATGTCCAGTTTGTTTGGAGAGTGCGACTTCGCCGGTTTCCCAGTGCGTTCATGGCCACATTCTCTGTGTTAGCTGCAGAGCGAAAACACCACGTTGTCCTGTCTGCAGAGTGAGACTCGGTCAGGGTCGTTGCCTGTTGGCCGACGAGGTACAGAGAAATATTCGTGAGGCTTTCGAAGAAGCTCACCAAGATAACTCGCCAAGTGGGGCCGCCGCCTCTCTGCGCGAGAAACTCTTTGGCAAAGTCAACCGGAAGTCACAGGCTGCCGGAAGTAACGGATGCAGCAATAGCTCACGTGTCTCTCACACCAAATTGAAATCGTCGCTGGCTCGATTACTCCTAGGTGAGATTTTCTTTTTTAAACGTATTCTCTATATTTTCCATTTTTCGGTTTTTTCCTAAAAAGAAGCGTTTGCCACGCCTCGCCACCGCAGTTGTCAGCAAACTGTACTTAATTAATAACAAATGGGAATTATCGTTGTCTTTGTGGAATATAACGCACATCGTGTATAACGAACCATGGCTGGCTACTAACGCTTGATTTATAACAGCTTATAAAACGGATTTTCGTAGGTTGATCGCCACCGTTTATAATCAAACTCGATTAATCCGGTCGCAGGTGGATTCGACAAAGCAGCATCAGCGGAGAATCTCTCGGTAGCTACTTGCGTCGACGAGGGCACGTCGATAGACGGACGTCCCGCTGCTTACAGAAGACTCGGCGAATTGTGCCAAAACGATCGCACTAAATCCGCAAGTACCGGTGAACTCTCCAAGGGCAATGAACCTCCGGTTGATTCGAATGCCTATCGTCTTGGAACTAACCGGGTTTACACTAGTGCATCCGGATTTTTGAGCGTCCCGCAAACACCTACGTGGGGTGGCTCCACAGAGTCCATCAACAACAACGCGGCGTCATTTCCCTGTCCGCTCTCCAGATCTACATCCTGCAAGGAAATTGTCACCGTCAACTTTGTTCTCGAGCATCTCGGCAGAGCTCACGAGGACCACCCTCAGGTTCACTTTCACGGGCGAACGGCTGTCATTCCTCTGCCTCTTCCCTTCGCTCGAGAAGCCACATACATTATCCATCGCGGAGGAGAACTTTTTTTCTTTTCGGTAAACTTATACCAAAGGGCTAAAGGCTCGAGTTTTTTTTTCTTTCGCCGAGTTTGCTCGATTAAAATAACCGATTTTTCGTACGTGTGAAAAATCCGAAAAATTTATCAATTCTTCAAAACAGTATTCGGAAGAACATTTGAACAAATTATTTGCACTTTTTCATCTGACATGAAAGATCCAAGTGGTCGACACTTTACGTGCTTTGCCTCATACAAATGAGAATGTCGGATTTAGCATTGTCCCAATTATTTTTTTAGTATGAGGATGAGGCCGCTTGGATTGCCGCTTCCGGTACCGAAAACCTCGCAGAATGGACGTTGTTGGGCGGCCAAAATGGCGGTGGAACAGAAGTAAAATTACGAAGGCAATTGGCCAGGCTGGACGACACCTCCGCGCCACTTGCTTGTCATTTGGCACCTTTACCCAAAGCACTCGGTATCAATACCCTTGTCATCGAACTGGTCGACTCTCGACTTGTTGGCGGCGAAGGATTGCAAGTTTGACAGACAAATCGACCGGCGATATTCACTTTACAAACGTCTACCGTTGGCATTTGTCATTGTGATCATTATGGCTCGTAAATGATAAAATGGCGGCTCCTTGTAAAAACAAAAGTCTCTAATTTTTTAAACTCATTAATCACCAAATAAGGAGCATTTTTTTTTTCTTTTTTTTTTTCCGCTGTTTAGAAATTTGATCAAAACTCAAACGAATGAACTGATTGTAACAAAACATTTATTTATTCACGTCTACAAAAGGATGTCTATCTCGTATTCTCTTGTCGAAAAAACACAACTGGTTACAAGATATTTTATATCACTCCGTGCGTAAAACGCGGTTTTACGCACGCTTCGCGTGCATCAAACCCCATTTACACACCTCGTGAAATAAAATTTTGTACGATACTCGTGCGAAAAACATTTTCTTAACTCGTGTGATTGCAAAACTCGCCTTCGGCTCGTGTTGCAAACTCACACTCGCTAGAAAAAGTTTTTTCGCACTAGTATCGTAATGCACTATTATAGCTTACGAAGATATAAAGGCACTCGTTCATTGAGTCAAGTATATAGTGATTAAAAAACGTAATAATAATAATATAATATACGTAATTATAGCTATCTATTCATAACGAACGTGTACGATCGAATCGGTGAAAATGATGTCAAATATAATATAATAATATATCGTTTTGTGAATAAAAATTGAGCTAAATCGTGCGATCCGAATATTTTCAGTAAATTTTCTATTGCGTTACAACAGCGATCGGCGTACCATGCGGCAGCTGCGTCGATTTTCAGTCTCATTTTCTGTTTAAATTTTCATGGAGAAAAGAACCGACGAGTTATCGTTTTAAAAAATGTGATGTGATACGATCATCGACATACACCGCGAATTATGATGGTCATTACAAACTAATGTTGGGAAAACGACTTGGTCGAAATTACGAGACCCCGTTCCGAGTGAAATCCGATTATCTTTGAATGGCCCCTGCAGTTATTTCACCGGGTTCGTGAGGCTCGTACTACAAACTACTAAAAACTAAGGATTATAAAAATAATGATATAAATGATGAGAATAAATGATTATTGGAATCATTGGAACTTTTTAAGCAAATCCTCCATGTAAGGAAGGTAAGGCTCGGCTTGACCGGAGCGCGAAGCTTGGCCTGCCAAGAGATCATACGCGTATTTCATAACAGCCTGATAGTTTTCTTTGCCGGGTATTACGAATTGCACGAGAAACTCCCGGTTGTCGCACGCTCCTGGCATCGTCATCACTTTTTTTCCAGCAGGTACGGACAATTTTCGTTTCTTTCCTCCCCCCACGTGTGACTTGCCGCCGTTGTGATATTCCCCCTCTTCCTTGTCCTTGTCGCGCTTTGGGCAACTGCAGACGCGAACCGAAAGTCTGCGTCTTCCGTAAACTTGTCCGTCGTGAGTTTCAAGGGTGAAGATCAGCTCGGTGGGTCGACGATTCATTCCGGAAACGCAGCTGTTTTTGCAGTAGAATTGGAAATTCAGAGGCACGTAGTTTGAACCCGCTTGTGGAGTTCCCAGCGGAACAAGCACGGACAAATGGCTGCCCATCTGATCGTAAATGCTCGCTGGATGCAAGCATCGAACAACATGCTTAACAATCTCAGGGTTTACGCCTGTGTTACCAAAATTCGGCGACGCCATGTGATTGTGACATCTGACAACCGGTTCGTCTCTATATTGGTCCAGGGCGAAAACCATTGTCGTGCGGACAAACAGATTGTCCACAGTTGGATTCCACTCGAATCGCAGTGGCAAAGTTTGCTCCATGTTTATGAAGATCTTTTCCAGCTTTTCCGAATACTGAAAATCCAATTGATACCGGTTAATCCACGAAAAAGGAATCACTGAAATGAAAAATTTATAAAACCGCCGGGATTGTTATGTCGGATCTTCCGATCAATACTTTTTGTTTATTTTTCAATAAAGTTTGACAATGGCTGTGTCGAAAGCTATAGAATTATTTCACAAATGTTACAAGGTTAACCAAATGCAAATGCCAAAAGCGATTGGCATAATTTCAAATTTAGTTGACTGAGAAATCTGGATAATAGCGAGGAAGCAATGTCCGAGCTTTAATTTTTTACATTTTGTAGATTTTGCCTGTTGGCCATGGCGGCGAATGATGGAAAGAATAGAACACCTACCATGCAATGTTTACCAGTATTCTGGTAGTTTAATACTAGCTGAAAGTTGTACGGCCCGGCAAATTCATCGAGTACCGGTATATTTATGTGTTGTTGATGTTGAGTATAAGCGAGCAACAGGGGACACTTCTGTTCGGTTTCCATATTGTTTCCATCAAGCAAATCATCTATACCATCGCTGAAAAATAAAATAAGTTACAAATATCAAACTGCAATTCCAAATTATTAATCGACAATATAAAAAATGGATGGAAGAGTGGATCGATGGCGAGTGGATAAAAAAGCATCATAAAAAATTTAAAAAAGGTAGAAGAAATTATTTTTCCCCTCTTGCTTATGGATCATAAATTTTGTAGTTTGTCATAGTATTTATCTGCAATTTCTTTTATTTATTCCCAAAATGAGATATTTTTTTAAGTAGCTTTAAATATTTATAATTAACAAAGGTAAATAAGAGAAAATGTGGAGAAAAAAGAAAAAAAAAAAAAAGAAATGGTGCATGCATATTTCGTGTGTAAGAATGGCATAAAAAATCACGGATCAGATTTAACCAGGTAAGATTCGACGAGTTGGTCGAGTTAGTACAGAATGCTCCATATATTTATATATATTCTATACATGTTTTATTACATTTCTAAAATGTATGCACGGAAGCGGACATTTTAACATTTAATCTTCGGATAAACGTATCCGATTGAAAAATGTGTAAAATATATGACGCAACAGGATCGGGCAATGATAAATACATCAATGGTAGCCACCTTGTATCTTCCACCTGATCCTAACCTAACCGTATTCCAACAGGTGAATCGTAAATGTATACCAAATACAAGAATATATCAACAATAACAATGTAGTAAATGGTTACTTGAAATTTTGAATGGCAGCAATGCGAAAAGCTCTGGCAATCTCGAACAGCAATATCTTCGATGATTAAAAAACCCCGTGAAAAGTTTGACGCGCGACAAGTGCAAAATTGCCGTGAACGTGATTCGGTTAACTCACATTGCTCTGACATTTTCCTGAAGCTCGTGGAAAGCCGCATCGTCGAGAAGCACAGACTTCAATGACTCCTGCGAGTCACTGTATCCATTCGGGTTCGTCATCGCTGATTCACGTTTGTTATTATTAACAAACGTATAGACAACGTATAGATTACGTTTACGTTTCGCGAGTTACATGGGCCGGCGGCAACAATCAACAGCACCACGCTGCTGTGCTCGACGCCATATGCAAACTCACTGTGTAGTGGATATGACGATGATGAAAAAAAATCCCGCGAAAACGAGATCGAGCTATCGACCGTTCGAGTTCTTTGTTCGCAAGAAGAAGCAGCATATGTAGATTATCCCTCGTAACTCGCATGCCCGTAGTCGATTAATCGTATTTTCAAAAACGTTGCCTTTAAATGAACATCGTTCAAAAGCTTTTGTTATGCAGAAAATAAATAGTACACTGCAAGCTAAATTTAGAAAACGTTCGCTTCAATGTTTAAACGGCACTTATGGAATATCGGTTTTTTTTTTTCTCGTGGATCACAAACTGCAAATTTAATTTGATTTTTCCCGAAATGAGAATAGTTTTTGAACAAAGTATATGAGAAATTGCAGCTATTTCCCTTTCCATCTCTGTCACGTGGTGTTTCACCTTCTCTTCAGATTGTGCGGGAGTTCCCCAATATTTTTATTCGATTCGATGAATAATTGCGCATCGTATGTATATATGGCTGTTATATATCTGTGGTATGTTTTGTAGTAATTACTTTGCATTTTTACATACCACACCTGTGGTATGTTTTGTAGCAATTACTTTTTGGATGTATACATTTTTCGAGGTGACTCTTCTGCATTAGATTTTCTCCCAAACGCGGCTCTAATCGATTAATCGTATTGCTAAAGTAGCCGGGTGTTCCCCCGGTGGATCATTCGAAATATGTATTTCCTTTTTGGTCGTGCAAGCCGCCGACACTAGAGCAATACATTTTCTTATTCCAACACAGTGATGCTTTTGTTGCGTCAATAACGTGTATGTACGCGCGCGCACACACACACACACTCACTCACGCATCTGAAATTGCAAACAAAACAGAGCGAGAATCAAACGCGATGGTGCGTACGCACGAATGGTCCATGAAAACCCCGAAACGACGTTATCAAATAAAGATAATGGACTTGGTTTTGCTGTTCTACAGAGAAAAAAAAAATTTATCTCCCTCTTCCCACTTTTTGCCGCCAATATAAATACGTGTGCCTTCCAAGAACTCGATAAGTTACGCGTTCAAACGCGTCTATAGTGCAGTAGTAACGAAGCAGCTATAGTTACATCGTATTATCTTCTCTTAAATAAGGAAAAAGAAATAAAAATCTTCACTCGATACATCAATCACACGGCTACGTCACCTCGTGCTTGACTCGGACAGACTTTATAGTTTCTGTGAATCGCCGATCAATCTGTCAATTTATACGGCATTTATTATGAATTACGTTGTTTTCATTTCGCTCACATTTTACTACGTGTTTTTGCTGAATTGTTGCTTCGCCCGATCTCTCAAGGAAACCCGAGGTTAATAGAAACAAATAATTTTAATCTTAGGAAATACACATTATTCGTGCTACAGCTGTTCTCATTCTTTTTTACATTCCAATAATAATAAAATTATGTTTGCTTCATTTTTCTTTTTAGCGGAAGCTTTTTTTCTACGACGACATTTAGATATCCTTAAGGGAGATAGAGTAGCCTTTAAAGGATTAATACATTTGTTTAATTACCGAGATAATTAATCCATTTAAAAAATTTGCATTTATACAGCACAGAATAAACATTAAAAACTGTAAATATGTAATTTTGCAGAGTCTTTTGCTGTAATGGATTACTACTGCAAAAAGAATTAAATCTCTTTCACTTATCGCAACTCATAAATCAAACTGTCCAATGAAATTAAGCTTCTGTCGTTTCATTATTGTGCATCTTTATTAAACATAATGTCTTAACAAACATTATATACATTTAGAAAAATCAAGAAAATAAATTCATTTTCTTTTTAAATTCTCTTTTTGAAGTCTATTCAACATTTTTACTTCTCAAGAAATCTCTGAATATAGATTTTTCTAAATCGTTGTCGATTGAAAAAAAAAAAAATTATTTTATCAAAAAATGTTCAAATTCTAATTGAAGCAAACATTTTGTTTTGAGATATTTTTTTTATACGATAGTATTAAAAAAAAAGATTATTTTCATAGAATTTGATTTTGGTGGTAGTGAATAACAATTTTATTGAACTATTAATGATAATTGTCAAAGACAACACAAGGATTTTTAATGAAGCTGTTGGAAGAAATAAATCATCTTTTTATGCAAAAAATTGATTTTCAGATGACCAAGAATTTTCCAGAAGATACAAACACAACCCATTCCTCAGGGGATCATCGGGAATAGATTCAGAATTTCCTTATCGCAGAACCATCAACTTGACGATAGTTATGCCCTCTAGTCCCAAGGATTTCAGAGTCGATGATCCTTACACCGAGACTTGGAACGCAACTTCGAAACCACTATTGCAGCGGCGCAGCTTAGTGGACAGTTATAAGTCTCTATCTGAAAGCAGTAAGTAGTTGTTTGGTATAAAAATACCGTTGTGTTTTAAGTTGTTATAACTAAAGTAATTCGTGACGAATTTGATTGGAACATTAATCAATTCAGTTTTAATGATTCGTCATTGGCAACTGAAAAAGCCCCGTCTTCCAAATTTCAAGTACTTTTGTGCATAAGGATAATGAAAGTTTGATAATTTGCAGAATGCAAGGATTACTGCGATAACTCGGTGAATATAAGCCGAGTTATACCCCTCATTGGAACGGCGAATAACGCGTCGCAACGGTTCGCCGCCGCTGCTGCAGTAGGTTCGTTATATTCTTCGACTGTGCGTCACCTCGTTGTGGGTGGAAAGCGAGCAGTTCCAAACAGTTATCCTCACGCCGTGGCTTTGGGTCAGAGAAACAAAGAGAACGTATTCAATCTCTTCTGCGGAGGGAGCCTCGTCTCTTCGAATTGGGTGCTAACGGCTGCACACTGCACTCACGGTTCATCGTAAGTATTTTCTCCTTTTTATGAAAACACCACTGCAACAATACGAGATATTTGTCGATATATCGGTATTTATTTTCATTGAAATAAATATTTTGTAGAGGTGGCGTGACGCTTGCCCGACTGGGCATAGATACTTTGAGCGGAAATGACGGAGAGACGGTTCCCATAAAGCGAAGCGTACGTCATCCTTCGTACAGGCCTCCGGCGATGTACGCGGACATAGCGCTCTTGGAACTTACGAAATCAGTTACCTTCAGCATGACGATCAGGCCCGCTTGTCTGCATCAACAATATAACAATATTCCAAGCTCCGCGTGGGTGTGCGGATGGGGATCTACCGGATTTGGTACATTTTTTATTTTCCTTCATGCATTCATTTGAGTTTTACTTAGGGTTCGCTCCTACTTAAATTACTATGTAGTACTTATATTTTAAGTATTGTTATAGTGGTAAAAATTATATTTGAATTTAGTGAGGCGTCAAAAGAGTTTTCAACAAATAACTCGTCAAACGGCCCAATCATCCGAGAACTACAACTTTTCCGATATTACGTTGATTGCCATTTATTTATATACTTACCGCTTTCTTCCAGGCGAAAGCATGAGCGATACGTTGCAAGAGGCTCATCTCGAGATCGTTGACAACGTACAGTGTGCCTTGAAGCACAATAGATCGATATCGGCGCCGGACGGAATCGTTCCAAGTATGATTTGTGCCGGAGCTCCTCGTTATAATTGGCGACGGGATACTTGCGGTGGAGATTCCGGTGGACCTCTCCAGATCAGGAATTCGTCAATCTCGTGCGGCTTCCAAATAATTGGGATTACAAGCTTTGGACCCGTTTGCGGTGTTGCATCTTCTCCGGGCGTTTACACCAGAGTGTCGCACTACCTTGATTGGATCGAGGACATAGTGTGGCCTCAAAATACTTAACTACACCTTTTTTTAGTAAGATGCTTTAAAAATATGTAGTAGATTATCATACTAGTGCGAAAAAGCGGCTATTCTATGAAAGTTAGGAAACTGCGCACAAGTCGAATCGCGCACTGCAGCGACACGAGACGAAACAACAATCGTGTTGCAATCGCACGAGTTAAGAAAAAATTGTTCCAATTGCACGAAATTTTATCTCACAAGATTTGACAATGCTTTAAGCACGCTTTGCGTCCGTAAAACCACCATTATAACACCGAGTCAAGTAAATAGATATCTTTTCACTTTCGCTTTTCCTCGAATTTCTTGCACCTTGAACTGAAAAATAGCTCAACTTTGGAAATCTCACTCAGTTTGATCAAATCGCACTCCTATTAGGCAGCTAAACCAAGACACGTTGTATTTGAAAGATTGAAAAATCGTCTTTTTATTGCTCTTCAATTACCAAAGATTGTGACAGTCATGTCTGTAGAACTTGATGTGCGATATAAAAAAAAAGCTCGAGTAAAAATTGGCGAAATGTTGAAAATCCTCGGACACTTATCAACAGTTAAAAACTAAATGGGCGAATCTCAACGTGCTACAATTCACCATTGGAAAAAAGACATCGAGGTCCTTGGAGAAAATGCGCGATATACAAAGACTAGCTACGACACGATCACTTATTAAGTAAGCGTTGATTTAGAAACATGTTTAAATTAGAGGCTTAATTATCACATTACTTTCAACCTCACTCCATCAGTTTATGTTTGAAATAATTGGAACATGAATATTTTTGAAAAAATTGATATGATATATATTATTAATAAAAAAATAAATAAACGAATAGAGTGAGTTCGACGGTAATGGGGGTGGTTTACGACTCTGGTTGTATGAGCAATCTCGAGAGAATCTAATCGCCTCGAAATTACGAGATGAATCTCGGTATGAACGATATTATCGTTGACTAGAAGTACCCATTAACTGGATAATTCTACGTATCTCAGCTCCACTCGTAGGTCCGCGTCGTGCGATCGTCGACAGTTTGCCAGGTGAGTCCGTCTCCGTACGGCCCATGGCTCGATGGAAATAATATCTGCCTCCAACTCCTGCAAACAGAATAATGAACCCAATGATACCAATGAAATCAACGATATATCGTTGCCAACAGCGGCACACTTCATATTTCAATAACACGTTTCTTTCGTATGAAGAACTTATTCGAATAAAGTTGAATTTATCTCCATGAATGTCAATTTTTTAAAAATAATTTATATCTTTATACCAAAGAAATATGTTATCGATTTGGGTAATTTTTTCCTTTTTCTCGGTGCTTTGGACATATGGCTCTTATTGAACATACCTGCCCCGGAGTCCCAAAAATAGTCGCCAATTCTCTCGTGGACCAAAATCGTAAGGATTTCGATAAATTTTACCCATCGTCTTGTACTTTGCCGATTCTGCACTGTTTATTCTCGCCTCGATGCTCGTCTCTCCCCTAGCAATGAGTCCCGCGTGCCACCAGGTCAAAGATCCGAGAGCAGCGAACGTACCGACGCATATCAAGCCGGCAAACACGATAACACGTCGTCTCCATTCTTTCTCCTTGGTTTCCGCGGCTTGCTTAACTATATGAGCCACTTCTTCGGGACTCAGGTGATCGAACGATTCCGTCTAAAAATTATCCGAAAATAGCAAATTCGTTTGAAGAAAAAGAAAAAAAAAAAAAAAAAAAAAAAAAAAAAAAATTTATTCATTTATCAAAATAAATAAATACTTAAATATGTTATTATACAAACCATAGGTATTATCTGGGAGTTATTAATTCGCACAGGATAACCGTCCAAATCGGGTTCCTCTTCGGGGAAGAACTCTTGATAAGCTATCTCAACACCGAAAATCGTTATGAAAGTTATTCCTAGTACTGTGAAGGCCATATATTGGAGGAAGTGTCTGTGATTATAGTGGCCCACGCAATTGTTTAACCACGCTGAATTTCGAGTTAAGGATATTCGAATGCTTGAACTTATGTTATCCATAGCGTTAAAACCTGGAGAATTATTAAATTTTACGGATTTGCTCGTTAGTCAAAAGTAGAGAAAATAAAAAAAAATCATTTTTTTAAACAAGTAACCGGTCTAAAAGAAAATACTCGTGAAAAATTGCACTGCGGTAAGCAATTTGGCACGATGAGTCCAGAGAAAAATTTGAGAAGGATACGACAGTGATGATCCATCTTGAGTACACATTTGTTGCAAATTGAACAGTGATGAGTTCTAGGTGGCTTTGGCTTTATGCATTTCTTACAAATGCTCACAGCCTCTGGAATGAGTCCACCCTGAGGTGGATAACCGGCTGGGATGTTGACACCCATATAATAGTGGAAGCAGACATTTGCTAGCAGCCAATTACCAATTATAAGTAATAATACTGTACAGAGAGGGCTTTTGTTCCACCAGTAGGGCAGGCCTATCCAATAGGCAATGTATACAATAGTCGCAGTTAGAAGAGTCACCATTACGACAAACACCTGCAAAATTTATCAATACAGTATCAGCAAAATAGAGATTACAAAGAGATAAGAGAGCCCTAGTGGAACATTGCAAAAGAAAATTAGAGAATCAGAGTTAAAATAACAATTGGTAAAAAAAAAACACCACACAATCGTATTCAATTATCGTTCAATGGCTTTACAAAATAAGAAAACATTTTCAAATCAAATTGACTTTAGCCTCCATTTATGACTTGCACAAAGGGACTATTATTAGTTTTTCGCTGAGTTTTTATTTACAGAAGAAAGAAGAAATATTAATTGATTTACATGAGATACGGGAGATAAATGCAAAATGAATTACAAGCGTCGCTAGGATGATAAATACTTACAGGTCCCAGACACGCGGTGAAATTCTCCACGAACCAAAATATAGGCTCCATAAGTATATCACAAGCGTATCCCCAGTTCAGGAATTCATTGTAAAACAATGATTTAACGATAATACGTAAACGGGCCCATTTCTCTCCTACGTTTGATCTGCACTCCGAATACCTTGCACGGTCAATGGCAGTTTGTATTTACAGAAATATTATTCAACTTAATTATCCAATTCATACCTAAGTATCTTCGGTGCCCTGAAAAGGGCCCAACGAATTCTCGTCATCGTTGGCCCTTTTTTCAACTGAATATTGCGACTGGAGTGTCAATAAAATTGTAACGTTCTCGGAAGTTGTGGATTGAACATTTTGCTTCGTTTTGATCCCAATATCTGGGGGCAGCAATTGACGATTTATTATTTACGTTGGCTGAAGAACGTTACTAATCATTCGGGCTTTGGATCAATTTCTTAATATTTAATGAAATATAACATTACAACTACAGTGGCTCTCTGTCACTTTGTAAATAATATCAAAAGGGTGCTGCTGCAGGTGAATTTGTGGATTATTATCGTGGCGAATTCTGTGTGAGGTATTCGCGGAAATAACCCCAGTCGGTATCAGAAACTGTTACTTATTTGCTTATCGGTAAAATCGGATTCTGACCTGAGAGGTAGTATAAATCTGCTGCGAGCAAAGCGAAATTTAGGCGAAATTTCACAGCAGCTATATATAAATAGTAAACTATAGATAGTGCCGGAAATTATTTACTTATTTCAAGTGCCAGAATTTTTTTATAAATGAATTAAATACTTTTTTTTTACATACAGGGCCTCGATAGCGATTACGGTATTGACTTGTTTTGATTTGTGTGTTACTTAAAACGAGAGTGGTACAGTCGGGGGGCTTTCTCATTGCCTCTTCCGGATTTTCCACCTTACTCAAAACTTCCTTTATGAGACACAAAAATGTGCTGCCAAGGTCCAACTTTGCAAACTTTGTTATTACATACTCGAAATTATTCTTGAAATTCGAGCGGGGTTTCGCGTTGGCGATGCAACGCTTGGAGATAAAACAACCGTCAGATTGTTTTATTTTAGTTTCGCTCATGGATTCATAAAGGACAGACAGGACGTCATAAAAAAAAAAAAAAAAATTTAATTTGTTCGTAAAAGGCGGAGAATCTCGCGGTATGATAAATTACAGTTTATAACAGAGCAAAGGGGATAAAGTTTGGGGGGTAAATTTGGGCGTGATCTCCGTGTTGACCGGGCTGTGGATGTCCAGGCACCGCGACGATGTCGGGCAAGGTGGGATATGCTGCTATTAAATATCACTTTTAACAGAATGTCAACTAATATCCGTTGTCACTCGGACGAATAATCGCGTTTTCTTTGTCTGGAAAGATTTTGCCTACATTCGATGGCGGTTTATTTTTACCGGACAAACTGTGGACGATTTATTTTTTTAACTGATAATCCGGAAAAATAACATTCGATTATTCGTTCGGGTGAAGTTAATTAAAATGATTGGACGAATTCGCCGATTGGACGTAGACAAGCCAAAATATATCAACATACTTGGTGATAGAGGTGTTGGTTTGTGGTGGTAAAAAGTGATAAATAATGAGGAAGCGGCGGCGGCGGCGGCGGTGGTTCTAGTTTGCATTGTTGTTTTTCAGCGTGAATGCATTTCCATTCACGTGGGCCAAGCTGGAGTACAATTGGGTGGAACGAGCTGGGAGCTCTACTGCCTGGAACACGGAATTCGGCCGGATGGCCAGATCCAAGAGGATTCCTCGAAAGCCCAAGAGGACGAGGGAATAGATGCGTTCTTTGTGCATCCAGCTGCGGGAAAATACGTGCCCCGTGCGATAATGGTCGATCTCGAGCCTTCGGTAATCGGGCAATTTCAAAATTCTTCGTATCGTCGTTTATTTCATCCGGAGCAGTTGATCTGTGGAAAAGAAGATGCTGCGAATAATTACGCACGAGGGCGTTACACCGTTGGGAAAAGACTCATCGAGACCGTGTCCGACAAACTCAGGCTTCTCGCTGAAAATTGCAACAGTCTCATTGGTTTTCTCGTCTTTCACTCGGTTGGCGGAGGTGCAAATTCGTCAACCCTATTAATTATTACATATATTACCTACTCACTATTCAATCAAAAACATCTTTGAAACTTCATTGTCAAAAAGATAGCTTTTTGCTCTGAAACAAAATCTAAGAATTAACGGTTTTTGTTGTTATTCAAATAAGGTGTAAGATGTTTTACGTACGTAGGTACTGGATCCGGTTTCAATACTCTGCTGATGGAAGACATTTGTAATCGTTTTGGAAAAAAGAGTAAACTCGAATTCACGGTTTATCCCTCGCCGACGATAAGTACAGCGGTCGTGGAGCCTTACAACGCGATCCTTACGACTCACACGACGCTTCACGACTCCGATTGCTCATTCATGGTCGACAATGAGGCTCTGTACGACATATGCAGAAGAAAACTTGACCTCGATCGTCCGACGTACGCGAGTTTAAATCGCGTAATCAGTCAAGTGATTTCTTCGATAACGGCGAGTCTGCGATTCAGCGGCTCTTTAAACGTCGATCTGTCGGAGTTCCAAACGAATCTCGTGCCCTTTCCGCGTATACACTTTCCACTTTGCGCATACGCGCCGATTTCGAACGCCGCCAAAGTCGACCACAACACGATGACGGTCAGCGAGCTCACCACCGAATGCTTCGAACCTAACAATCAAATGGTCAAGTGTGATCCCCGAAAAGGAAAGTACATGGCTTGCTGTTTGCTCTATCGCGGCGATATCGTCCCGAAAGACGTCAATTTTGCAATAGCCTGCATAAAACAGAAGCACGGTATACAATTTGTCGACTGGTGTCCAACGGGATTCAAGGTAAGCCATTTTTTTTTATCTCCAAATATTTTTTCCCGCAAAAAACAACTTTCTCAAAGAAAATCCGTGATTCTCAGGAATCACAATTGACAAAAGAGAGAATGATAAATCTTGGTGTTTTTTTTTTCCCCCGAAATAACTAATTTCGCGTGCTTGTAACATTTATAGGTGGGTATAAATTGCCAAGCACCGACGGCGATTCCGGGCGGTGATCAGGCTAAAGTCCAGCGTGCGGTTGCGATGCTGAGCAACACAACCGCGATATCCGACGCCTGGAGAAGATTGAATCGGCAATTTAATCTTATGTACTCCCGACGAGCTTTTGTTCATTGGTATCAGAACGAAGGCATGGAATTGGATGAGTTTACAGAGGCCAGTGAAAATATAGCGGCTCTCGAAATGGACTACAACGAAATGGCCAAAGATACCGCCGACCTAATAACCGACTACGATCCAAACGAACAAGTCGAATACTGAAACAACAGCAAAAAACAACAAAAATTCAACAATCGTGATATTGGCTTCTTTTTTTAAATAACAATTTTATTTATTATTTTTATGGTACTTTTAGATTTTATAATGAATTTACAATTGTGAGTCGCAGCCTTGATTACAGCTTCTATTTTTAATAGCTTTAATAAATGTCTGATTGATACCGAGTGGACACGATTGTTTTTTTTTTTTTAACAGGAATTTATTCTTTGAAACGCATTCTATCGGCTTTAATGAAATTCATGCAAGAGGAAAGCAGAAATATCGAGACAAAAAAAAATTTTCGTTATTTATCGTCGTACTTTTTTTCCGGGATAATCGATGTTGATATAAAAAATAATGAGCGAAATTCTTGTACTCACTACTTTATGTGAAACGATAATTTAAAGTAGATGATACGCTGGAAAGTGCTGTTGTAAGGTATTTCCAATGGTCAGTCGACCAAAATGATTCTAGCAAAGGGTCTGGGTAAACAAATTATTGCCAGCATTTTTATTATTCATTGTCGCAATTTTTTGCCGCCGTTCGGGCACCGTTCACACCTCTATATGTTATTTAATATATTTATAATTATCAACGAGGCAAGCGTTAACGAGGTACAAAGGTACATTATATATGGTACAAGTCTCGCCATTGCAGCGGGCATGCGTTAGCGGCGAACGCCCAAGTACTTGATTCGCACAAACTTTTTTTTTATCCCACTAAAAACTTGTGTGCAACGAGGAATTCTTCACTCGACATTTTCATCATTTAGTTTCACTCTTCATTTTTTTAAATTATATTTAAACAATTTTTGTTATTTTTACAATTAATATATTATTTATTAATTTAATTTTGTTAATATCGTTCCAATATTGCATATGTGATGTTTTATATGTAACCAATATTCTTAACCAATGCCAAAATATTCTGATTATATTGCCATATTTCATAGGAATATTCATATAATGTCTTGAAAATGTTTTGATGCTATTTGTTCCTTAAAATGTTGAGTAAAAAAGCCCTCTTGGAACATAAGTGATGTGCAACCTCGTATTGCCCAAATGAGTCGATTATCGGCGATTTGTATATTTTTACCCACCTCACTGCACAGACCTTTATGGTACATCCGTTTAATAAATTTTCTTTTTGATTATATATATATATATATATACATATGTATCTTTCAGATAATGTTAATATATATATATATGCGTAGCGTAGCGTTCGGAACCATTTTCGTACGAGCAACGTACACTTCAAGGACTTGTGGCTGTTTTGAGGACTGTCCCTGTAATTCTATCAGCATAAAGTATGTTTCGAGGTCCGTCCCCAAACAATTAGCAGTCAATGATACGTTTAGTTTGAAGCCGTGGATAAAACCGTGTCACTTTGAGGACTGTCCTTGAAATAACGAGTCTGCGTATCGCATCATTCGGGGACTGTCTTCAAAGTAACGATTATGTGGTACGTATGATTTGACGACAGTTGTTGAATTTACTGTTTATTGACTGAAACGTAGCCCGGATCTTCTCTTTAGACTGAGAGAAAAGCATATCGTTGATTTAACGATTTCACATGATAAAAAAAAATATAGGAAGGCTAGCAATGTTTTATAGTTGAAGCGATGGTAATATAGTTCAATAAACGACACTTGCAAAGTTATTGGAATCAAACGTTGAAATCGTATATGCAACAAAACGGCATATTTGAAACTATTATCATTTTGATGATTGCTACCATAATTGTTTTTGCTATAATCATAAAATGGAGACGTTCCTGGAAATTGTAATTTATAATTAGATTATCGTCGGACTAACTATATTTTTTTAATTAAATTACTATATTTTTCTCTCAGTGTAAAAAGTTCTTCACGGCCGTTAAGAACTTGAAGTTTTATTATAAGAGCGCAACAGCTGAAAAGTCTTTTAGGCAAGCACGTCAATGCATCTGATTAGCCTAGTCAAAAGACAAACGGCGGGTGATAGCGGGGAAAGGCGGGGACACGTTCAATATTTTACGCTTTGTCAGGTATTCCACAATATGCATGACAAATTGGGGCCTTCCTAAAACCCACCAGAGTTATCCAGGTGATCACCCATCTAACTATTCAGCAAAGCGGTCACTCATCTAAGTATTGACCATCAGTCGTCAGCCACACGGTCACGCATCTACGTAATGACCGCCAGGGCTACCTAGGTGAAACCCACATAAAATATGCCGACGCACACGGAAAAAAAAAGATTAGTTGCCATAGCCAAGAAATGAGTTGACACAACCAATCGATTATTCTATTTATCTCACAACTCAAATGGTAATACCAACGATTCCAATGGTAATACCGACGATTCGAATGATAATACCGACGATTCGAATGGTAGTCCCAACTATTCGAGTGGTAGTCCCAACGATTGGATTAGTTAACCTAACTGCACGGAGAAAAACGCTTGGTTATATATGCGCCAGACAATTAATTGGTTAGACCAACCAAGTTATTTGTTAGGCTACCAATTTCTTAGTTGGTCTAACCAAGTCACTTGGTTAGCTTACCAAGTGATTGACATGATTGTCTATACAAAATCTGCTTTGAAGACAGCTTTTTCGAGGATATATACGCGATATGTTCTTGTATTGTAGTCTTTGAGGACATATTTATCTATATAAAGTCTGCTTTGAGGACATATTTATCTATATAACCAACTTCGTAAATTGGTAAAAATTGATCGTGGGGAGATTAACGAACCCGAATATCACGGTTATTTAACGACCGATTTTTGTGAAAGCCGCCAAATCAGTAATCAAGCAGAAATTCAATACAAATTAGTCAAAGTTAGCTACTCGATTAAATGTTTAAAGGCTAAATACATTCCAACAACTGATCCGAGACACACTTTTTATTTTAACAAAGAAAATTCCAATAATAATTAATCAAATCGTTCAGCCCGTATCCCTGACCAATTAGCCGTAGCTAAGGTCAAAAACAGGGCATTTGTTTTGTTACTCAGACGTAACATCGCCTAGGTTCCCCCACAAGAGGCCAAATGCGTCGTTTCTATTGGCCGAAATTCCGATGGGAAAAATAATCTTTATTATTTTAATAGGGGTTTAATAGGGCAGTCTTTATAGGCCCTAACCGTGAAATCTATAAAGGTCCCGTCCTTTGAAGCGTGACCAGCCTAGTAGGGCTGTACTGAGATTGCTATACTGGGCCCCTAATAAAATTGGCGCAAACTAGAAAGGGCCAAGTAGGAGTCCCAACAATTTTTCTGCACGGGATGGGGCGCCGGTATAGCAGTTTGTGTTGGAGTATCTCGGTTGGCTAACCTTAGCGAATCGAATAAAGAATTTATGTTGGCGGTAAGAAAACAACAATAACAAAAATTTTAAGACATTTCCAAAGGATTTTTTAATTTGATTTTCGGTTCACGAAAAATTAATAATAAAATAAAATTGAAATCGATTATAAACGTGCTCAAAAGCACTGCATGGCTTCAAAACAAACTTTATATAGAAAAATATGTCCTCGAAGAATACAATACAAGAACATATCGCGTATATATTCTCGAAAAAGCTGTCCTCAAAGCAGACGTTATATAGATAAATATGTCCTCAAAGACTACAGTACAAAAACGTATCGCGTATATATCCTCGAAAAAGCTATATCCTCAAAGCAGACCTTATATAGGTAAATATATCTTCAAAGCAGACTTTATATAGATAAATAAATAAATATGTCCTCAAAGACTACAATACAAGAACATATCGCGTATATGTCCTCGAAAAAGCTATGTCTTCAAAGCAGACTTTATATAGACAATCGTGTTCTCAAAGTCTACACTACGAGAACGTATCTTACATGTCCTTAAACTGAATTTCTTTCATCGACTTCTGCAAATAGGGCAGGAGAACATTTTGATTAATGTATAATAATGTTAAAAGCGGTTCCCAAAGAATTATTTTTTAAACATTTTATTTAAGGTAAGTACGCAGTGGTAGCGCGGAGATTTAAACTACAACGACAGCGACGGAAGACGGAGCCAATGTGCGAACGGCGTAGACGTTCACCCAGCAGACAAACGTGCAGTACCGTGCAGCACGTTGTGCCGTCAGAAGTACGTTATGTACGTCCGCACGTAACAGATACTGTGACGCCACGACGGGCTGGATCAGCACTGTGCCTGCACGGTTCCAGTTGATCGTGCAACTGCTCTAAAGTGCACAATGTGCTGGTACTGTGCAGGCACAGTGTTGGATTAGGCACGTCGTAACGTCACAGTATCTGTTACGTTCGGACGTACATAACGTACTTCTGACGCCATGCCGTGCAGTGAGTTACGCCACTGTGCAGTCACCGTGCTCCCAAATGTCTGTCTGGGTCATGCATGTACGAGTAAGAGTCAACAAATCCAAAATTTACTTTTACTCGTGATAACTTACAAATAATACCGTGAATAACTTTAAACTTATGACTGGAGTCGGTGTGCGACAATTTGAAGTTTTTGGATAAATTATTCTCTTTACATATTTTGTATGGGCTTAAGTTCATGAATTTGTTGCAAGCGGCCTTTATACACTTTTAAGGTGATGTGCTACATGTCGTTTGTCTCTCTCAGATCGCCATAAGTGCGAGTGAGATAGCTGAATCTTCCCGAAGTGGTATTCTTCGCCAGGGTTGATTTTTCGAATAAAAGTCGAGAAGTACAGACTGCAGACTGCCAAGACGCAGTCAGTTCTTCTCGTCTTTTGCCTGAAACATCAATTGTGACCAAGAACAACGCTTTACAGTTTTTGTTACCGACCGAGCAGTAGCACATCATCTTAAATGAATGATCATTAAAGTCTTTGCACCGAGTGCAATACTTATTGTGCTCGTTTTAATTATATGATATAAAGATATATTGTAAGGGCATATGTCATTGTACCGTCTATTTCGAGCACACACATTCATTTCTAAACTTTGTATCATTTGAGGACATATATATATATACATATATATATATATATATATATATACAAGACCTCATATGTGTCGGTACGTGATTTGAAGATAAGTCCCCATATACGCCAATATACAAAAAAATCCTCATAGTAGCCAGTTCTTACATATTGTGGAATATCTCCAAAAGTAAAGTATCTATTGACCTAAAAATCGTTGTAAATCGTGAATAATAACTTATAGAATCCGCTTCAACAAATGTATATAAGATATATTTGAGTCCCCGAAGTATACGCTACGCATATATATATATATATATATATAACTTTACTTTTTTTCGTAGTGATTTCAATGTATAATTAATATATAACATCGGTAGATTGCAATCATTTAAACAGTAATAAGGTACAGGAGAATCACACGAGGCGAGGCCGTCCAGGGCCGCGTTTCTCTTATGCTTGGTCGTCTCTAACAGTCGCGCTATTGTCGCGCGTTCGCTCTTGAATATTCATCTGCATATTCATTCTGCTCATATGGCCAGAATTCATCGAGTATTTTAATTTTATGTCTTTAAGGTCCGAAGAGACAAAATAGAAAATCGACAAAGCAGTCTAATAGCGAGCAAGATTCTCCCTACTCGTTTGCCCTGGCAAAATCTATCATTGGGATTTTCACCAAAAATCATTGAAATTAATCGATAGTTCAAACATTGGTTGAACGTTCAGTTATAGAACTTGCCGAGGCGGTGTTTAGAATTCCGTCATTTTTCAGAATCGTTAGAATATACGGTCGTGACTAGAAATTGAAATGTGTGAGGTGAATAATTCATTATCATTATCATTTCATTCATTCAGAAGTTCATCATCAGAAACGTTAATGTTACAAATTCCAATATGCGGCAAATATGTTAAATATCGAAATTCAAAATGCAAAGAGGAGTAGGGAGAAAATGTTTCTATCGTTATTTGTCTTGGCTCTCACCGCTCGCGATTTTTTTTCTCAATGACCGGATAATTGGCCGCGACTGCGGCGTTCTATCACAAGGCTCTACGCTCGAATTACCGAGAAGATTGGAAGATAAATTGAAAATCCGAAAAGCCGCACATATTGCTCTTGCCGTTTGCCCGAAACGAGTTTTATAGAGAATAATAGGGACGACGCAGAACGGCTGAAAGAAGAATCAATAATGATCTCGGCTCGATAACAAGAGTCGAAACTTTCGTATTTACTTGAACGCATTCCGGCGCCATTTCGATCCTGCTGTGCGGAATGTTCGACGCTCTATATAACTGTTATTTATTTATATATAATATATATGTATATGACGCATGTAATCTCTGGATTGTGCAGATTGTGCGCGGAGTCTTTCATTTATTTTATAATACTTTGATAATACTGTGTTTTAGTTTTCTCTCTTTTTCAATGTTGCGTACGGTAGTAAATTGATGGAACGTGATCGGAGTCGCGCATTTGAAAGACTGGGTAGGCGGTGTGTGTCGTACATATTTACAGGGTCTCGCTCGTGTTCATTAAGGCGGTATGACTTTGCGGAGCTGCTATTCCTAGCAAGTTGACGAGATCGCCAAACGGACACGTACGTTGCCGAACGAAACGGACTGCAAAAAATGACAAAATCGATCGCCCTTTTCCGTTAAACGCTTGATTCTTTTTTTAGCTACTCAAAACAATTATTCTTGGCTGTTTTTTAAAATCCAACGTACGTGTCTGTTTTTCGGTTTTATTTTCTTTTTTGTTTGTAGTTGAGATTCCGATCATATTGCCGTCTCTATTTTCTCACGAATATTTCCAAGGAATAGTTTATATTTTTCTCGCAAAAACAATAGATTAGTTTGACGAGACGGATGACTAGATTCGGTAGACGCCAAGTTGCTTTTATCTGAAATTTTTTAAGTTTGTGAAAAAAAATAGAGGCGCGCAATTTTTAAAATCATTCGGTCACATCGCCTTAAGGATACATCAGGAATTTGCTTCTGACTGTTAAACGCATAAACGATCAATCGAATTTCCCGATCTCCTTCGCCCAGTCGTTGATTCTCCAACGGGCGATGAACTTTGGAGCAATGTCGAGAAAGGTTGCGTTACGGAAATTCTGACAATCCGAGAGGCTGCTTCCTCGGCTGTAATGAGATGGGTTAAAAGATCTCATAACACGGTGTCGAGGGTGTCGAGACTTTTGAGGAGTTGCTCGTCCTTCGAGCACCACTGGACCAGCTCATCGATCGTAACCACGCCGTCCTTGTTCGCATCGATAAGCTGACGGACGTGATAAAAGAAACGTGAAATTATTTTTCAGCATTTGCCAGCTTTTGCCAGGACGATGGAATCTACATCTTACGTGGAAAATTCGATCGACGTGCTCTCTAGCTGCTGACTGGGGTTCCGCTATTTGGGGCTGAGTGTAACGTCCCAGCATCTCGTAGATCGAACCAACGACGTCTAGCATTTCTTCCTTGCTGATGAGACCGTCACCGTCGAGGTCGTAAAGTCCGAATACCCATTGGAGCTTTTCCTCGACCGAACCTCTTGATACTTTCGACAGGATCGATAGAAACTCCTGCGAGAAAACATCGAGAATAAAGCATTTTTTTCCTTTTTCTTTTTTCAAAATATATAATATAAAAACGACTTGGTTGAAATTTCTTCGCTAATTCTATTGAGCCTACTTTCCTCAAAAGTCACATTAAAAAGCCCTTGTTCGTTTGGCATTTTCAAAAAATTGTTATTTCATAGAAAAACGTCAACGGGCTCGGATACTATACTATTATAGAAAACAAGTTCGACAATTCTTACCTCGAAGCTTATCTTTCCAGATGGTTTTCTCTTCATGGTGTTAAATACATAGTGCGCGTACTGACTCGCATCTAAAGAAAGTATTTCACGGGTATTTTCATATTTTCCTTGCCAAAAGAAGAGTCCAAAAATCAATATCGCGGAAGTAGTTTCCAACCGAAGCAGACGTTTGCCAACAATTTGTATCGAACCCACGGGAGTAAACTTGCTCGTGAGTCGGAGCGAGCTAACTGCGACGAGAGCTAAGGTCGGGATAGTTAGTTGGGCTCTGGCGGCGGAATACGATTATCAATTTTCTAAGCTTTCAACTTAGGACTGGACGGAAGACGTAAATGTTTAGTAAATTAAGTTGCTTTCGATGTTAGTATATACAGTATATTTACATACCCTTCCGAAACTTTTCAACTCACCATACTTATTTATTCGTGAACGTAAACGATTGAATATTAACAATTTCTTTAAGGCAGTTGTACGCGAACCAAGTCCAAACAGTGTGGCACATGAAATTTTCTTTCGGACCTTTATTCCGCTGTATATGTATGAGAAAATTTTTGAAAATTTTATGACAATGTTGGCCGGAAAAAAGCAGAGCAAAGCAGACAGCACCGTTCTAATTTAGTCTGAAGACCAAACTTATTTTGACGAGCCAAATTATTGGCTTTATTGGCGTTCTTTTCGTCGGTTTGTTGCATATTTCATCGCGGAGAACTCGACGTTTAAAACATTTTTGTGTGCCATCGCGGTGAGTAGTCTCGAAGGCTCGAGGCACAAAAATGTCGATCAACGAGAAATAGGATTATCGTTTATTGTATTTTTATTTGGAATGTTGGAGTTACCGTACAGAGCGATCGGACTCACCGCCCTGAGGAAAGAATTGCGAAAATATTTGCTTGAAGGCTTCCTCGTCGACGAGCCCGGTTGGACATTCCTGCTTGAATCCACGATAGATGAGCTGTATCTCCTTGCGAGTAAATCGCGTCGTAGCCGCGAGCGTCGCCAATTCTTCCGGTCTGTGTCGACCACCTAGGGCAAGACTGGCTGCTGCAGAACTCCCTAAAATGCCCTCGACATCCTCAAGCTCGTCCTCTGCAAGAGTCAACGATCCTCAACTCCTTAAGACTGTTCCGCACACGTTCGAGAGAGATGCTCTTCCGTAACAAAAGTTTATCCCAGTCGAAGAGTAAGTCAAGTACTTGGCAATTTACTTACAACGATATATACAGTGTGCAGCGGATCTCGTCAATCTCGTTTCCGAGAGAATCAAAGTCGACGCGATCAAGAGCCAAATACTCTTTCTTCGGGAGACACGTGCACGAGTCGCGGGGTGTGTGTGTGTGTGCCAAAGGTAATGCGGAGATGTCAGGCAAGAGAGATATACTATATATCTTCTATATACGTACATGTATATCCTCCATCAGGATACTTGTTCTTATTCGGAACCCACTTTAAATTCTGCTCATACTTTGCTAACTTTTACTCCTAATTAAACTAACTCCCTATTCATTATTTTCAGATTTTACTTCAATTGTTCGGCAAATTCTCCTTTTTTTTTTCTTCTTATCGATGTATCACAAAAATACATCGAAATCGGATTAAAAGTATAAGGACAAGAAAAAAAAAACACTCGTTCTCGTGAAAAAACACTTGCGTTAAAAATCCAGAAAAATGTATAAAACAAAACCGACCATATTATAGGCAGAATCTAAAAGGGTTCGGAAAAAAAGTGACCCTCTTCATGGAGAATAACTCATTCGGAGTAGGATAAGAGTCTAGAGCAGAGCACCTCTTTTTTCTTTTAATCGTAGCATTTATTTTTATATTTTTTAACAATTTGTGGCTTAAGGTTTTATTAACTGTAAATAATAGTGTATAATTGACTTAACCCTATGTACACTGGAACCTCTCATATCGTACCTTCGCGTGTCTGATTGATTCGCTTCGCATAGCTTACATGTCGCGGTATCAAATACGCTATGAGAGCTTCCAATGTACATGGTAAATCAATTATAGAAAATTATTTATACTCAATAAAACGCAGAAAATAGCGAAAAAGGTGTGCCTATGTATCCAGAATATCCAGAGGAGAGCGTCGCTCGTTTGTAGAGGATATCGAAGTTATAATAATATACGAAGAAGAGAGAGAGAGATGGGGGGTGGGGGGGATTGGGGTTTAAAAGGGGAGAGAGTGAAAGCTCGGTAATTATAAATAATACAGCGAGAAGCTTGAAAAGAGCCGCGGGGATTAGTTGAATGCTGAAGGATAGAGCTACGAGTACAGGAGCTAATCAAGTCTTCGTACCGAAGGGGAGCCTTGATACGAACCAGGGATGATGATATATCCCCTCGACTCATTTGTAAATGGAGTGAACTCGATAGCACGAGGGCTAGCTTTCCCATCGCCGATACATAATTCAACCCTCTCAAGGATATGCAAATATTTACAGTTGACTACGTGCAGTGGATCGATCGAAATGAGCGAGTGTCCCGTCGATCGAGTACTACCAATTCCTTGCTTAAAATGGCCAGCAAACATCCATTTATGCGCCATTATCCATCAAGTCGATCCCTCTTTTCCGAATACCATCACATCTTTCGCGTAATTTTCCAAGTTTTAGGACTTACTACTCGAAAGCACTCTCTATGTTTTCTTCTTTTTTTGTTTTGTTTTGTTTTTTTTTTTTTTTTTTCATCAATTTTTTTACTTAAAAAAGACAATAAGTATCGGATGGAAAAAAAGTTTTGTTTTATCTCGAGTTATTCATTGCAGTAGACGTTAGATTTTTATTTGCCTTGTAAAGATATTTGAAAAGTTATATTTATGTATATTACTCGTTATATTTGCTTCTTACAACAAAACTTGTGATGAAATTTGGCGCAGAAATAATTTCATAATGACCAAGTGAAAGATTAAAACATGCGACTATATGAAATTTACGACGTTTTTATAAATCTGTAATAACTGATAAATGAACAATGGGATAAAGATAGAAAAGGGGCTACTAATTTAATTGAACGAGGGTTGCTCACACGTTATCCGACTGCAAGACGCAGAACGCGTAAATACGTTCGTTCATGCAGCATTTTACAGATAGATCATAATACATTGTATTATTTACAGAGGAATACATACGTCGACTCTAGAGTCTTATGACATGCGGCAAATGATTGCACCATTCTCGAACTACGCGCCATGAGATTCGGATTTAATGATGTAGCTCAATTCGCACGCGAGCTCGACCGATAAATTTTCGACCCCCAACACCCGTGGCCACAATTCCGACCCTTTTCGATTTACTCTTCAACTCCCTCTATTTATTCATATGTTTCGCTAAATATTTATATACTCCTCAAGCTCGAGGCAGTTGTAACTTTATAGTTGATTTTCCAAAAATTATTAAGTTACAACGTATAAAAAAATGTATTGTTATTTTTATTATGATAAACGCACGGAAGTAAGGAAAAAATGAATAGGTTATTAATGTATCCGACCGATATAATTTCCATGTACGCATGTAAAATTGTTTTTCAATCAAATAATCAGACATTCAATTGAATACAAGAAATATAAAATACTAATTGGCCCACAGCCAATGAACAGAGTGAGTTTGGATATATAACCGGAGGGTTATTCCAACTCTATAAGCACGAGAAGTGGATTAAAAAAACATATCGACAACTCGTACGACGCTTCAACGATAAAGAAAAAAGAAAAAACATTGAGTATTATGATAAACGCACGAGGACCAACAACTCGCGCACTCTCCGTCTACATAAGTATACTTGCGGTTCGATGAGAAAAGAGGCGCCATCGTATATATCGTACAGTAGAGCCTCGATTATCCGAATCAATTAGGTTAGACTACTTCGATTTAACTTAAATTTAAATTTACTTCACATATCGACTACCATGGTAGAAATAAAATTTTACAGGATAAACAAGCCTGTAAAGTATCCGACTTATTTTTTTTTTAATATATGTATTTTCATAATTTTTAATTTGCCGAATATTTAAATAAGCAAGTAACGGTTAGAAAAAACTGAGCCGCAAAGTACAACTTTGCAAATTGGTTCCTTTTGCTTCCTCGTAGAGGAAGCTTTGTTTTCGTGAAAAATTTTTCTTTCGAGATTTTCATGTCAGTACACTGACAGAATGGTCCAAAACGTCGAGAAAAGTGCTTTAGAAAAAAATGTCTGTATGTGTGTGTGTGTGTGTGTGTGTGTGTGTGTTACACGCTCAAAAAATGTAAATCTTTATAACTCGGGAACGCCTCGAGATATATAGCTGAAATTTACACCATAGATAAAGGGGTTAATCCTCATCGTTCATACAAATTTTTGTTAAAATCCCCACGATCGTTTAATTTTCACGCGGTTTTGAATTTTTTCAAAAACGTCTGTTAACGCGATAACTCTTTTAATTTTCGAGATATTAAGCTCAAAATTGGTATGTATGTGAGCTTTCATACACCGGTCATCCCTATTAAATTTCGTTAAGATCGGTTGAAACGTTAAAGTTTTATAAGATTTTGATTTTTTTAATTTTTTGATTTTTTTCTGCGATGCGAATTTTGGTATCAAATATCAAGCTGGGAGTTAAATGAGTACCAAATTCATGATTAACAGAAAAATAGGTCAGATATAGCGCAAAAATGTTGAACGATACCATATTTTCATAGCGATGTTGTACAGTCTATATTGCGAAAAGTAGCGATTTATGTCGTATAAACTATCCATATCCTTGCTTCCCAATGAAATTTCGAAAAACACCGGTTTCTATAGTGTTGTACAAAAAAAAAACAGAGAAAATAGAGTATTCGAGGGAGTTTCCGGACCGTTCGCCCTTATTATATTTTCACAAAGCGGGAGTGTGCGATTATTTATTTATTTAAAACAAGGACGCAAAGCCGAACCTTGCAAAGCTTCCTCTATGAGGAAGCCAAAATGAATTACCGTACTTACTCTTAGAGGTTGCTTTGTAAAAAGCGAAATATAATGAGGAAGCAATGTGCAAGGTTCTGCTTTGCATCCTTGTTTTTTTGGTATATTGGTTACCGTGCGAAATTGACCGATGTGCGAGCGGTATAACGTATAAACGCACGATACAAACTTTAACGCATTTGCGACAAACTGGCGCTCGACGATAACATTGAAATTTAACGGTGTGGTTCGGATAATAGAAATCCGGATAAAAGAAGTGACGACAGTGTTGAGATGATTGAGGTTCTACTATATATAGTATACATGTACTACTACGTCGACGTAGCGTAGCGTACGCGCGCGACGGCGGTGGCGGCGGCGGCGGCGGCGGCGGCGGCGCCCCGAGGAACAGAGAGAGCTCCCGATCCCGGGCATCCGGGTCGCCATGACAACCGTTCTGCCAGCTCTCTTACCCCTGCGTGGCCTGCATATTCAATCTCCGAGCATCAACACACGAGCCAGCAGCACTTTGTGCGATCCCGCTGCGATCCTTGAGTGGCTTTCTCCCGAGGCAGAAGAGGACAAGGACGTGAGGAGGGACAGGAGTGAAGCAGGAAGACCAGAGGGATAGAGAGAAAAGAAACTCTCGTAAAAAAGAAGAAAAAAAAAAAAAAAGAAAAAAAAAAAACAACAACTCCGCTATGATAACACCGAGTGCTTCCGTTGAATACAGTAATACTCTTGTCACACCGAGTCTCGAGAGTAGCTCAATTTCATTAGCGTAACCAGAGCTCTCCCTCTCACTGCATGTTTTAGCGGGTTAAATTTACTCAGGCTTTTCTGACTAAGTAATATATATAGGTATACCGAGGATTTGGCTAATAATCGAGCGTCTCCTACCGACGTGAATAAACATTTCCTCAATTAAGGGGGTAGGTAAGAACGTTGCTCCGATGAGGTACGCACATGTGGACGGTAAGCGATGGGAGGCGGGGGCTGCGGGGGCTGCGGGGGTAGGGAATGGCGAGGCACGGTGAGGGAAAAGGTCAAAACGAGAGGACTCTCTCTATTAAGTTATTCATTGTCACACCTCGTGTCTCGACACCCCTCGACTACCGCACAATCTGTTATTCCGTATATCTCGCCTGTCTCGAAGCTACCGCCCTTGAAATATTACCGACACGGTGTTTACTGAGGATTACGACGCCGCGGTTGCACACAACGATGACTCTCTCGCGCGCGCGAGAGAGAGAGATAGGAGCGTCGTGCATTAACGACGGCACAATACCGGGCGGCGACGTCCTCGTCGGCGTTGTCTCGAGTATCGACTGGTACAATTACTTGATGAGGAAATTCTCGAGCGAGCACTACAGTCAAGAGAGAGTGAGAGAGCGATGCGAATAGAGGGAGAGCGAGAGGGTTATATATACATGTGCTCGTGTGATGGCTATTGTGTGTGCATCTAACTTACTTTTCTCGCGGCCCTTACGTGCTTTCATCCCTTGGGGCTGTTGCTGCCGCTGCTGCTGTTGCTGCTGTGGGAGATCAATCTTGAGGCTTTTCACGCTTTGAGCGTCCCTCGAGAATTTTAATTATATTATTTTTTTTTTTATTTCTTTTAATATCCTTAATCAACGATACACAAGTGGTGGTGTTGTTGTTATTGTTTTTTTTCTTGCCGTTTCTCCTATTCTCGAGATGTTGCACGTCCGTAGGATTCACCGCTGATATCAACTCGTTATCGCTACTCTATTTGGTAGAATATTATTCCGTCAATGCAGGCGAACGATCGTTTAATTCAACAAAATAAACAAACATTCTTGACGTTATTGCCTCGTGCTTGTCAACGACTACTCTACTACGCTGTCAGTGTTTCGAGAGACGAACCGAGAGAAGCGCGATGCACGAGTCCGCTTCCGATACGACAAAGCACTGAGCCGCGTTTCACGCAAAAGCACGGGGTTCCGTGCTTGCGCGCAAGTCCGATGGTTTTTTTTTTCTTTTTTTTTTTTGCTTCGTTACAGCTCTCTCGTGGCCGTAACGACGTGCTTGTCGTAATCCCTCTCTCTCTCTCTCTCTCTCTCTCTCTCTCTCTCTCTCTCTCTCTCTCTCTCTCTCTCTCTCTCTCTCTGTCATACTCTTCCTTCTTTGTCTCCTCTAGCAGTCCAGGAATTTCGATAATCCGACATGGACTATGCAAAGGAATTTCATGAATGGGTCACCCTACCACTCATCGACATTGTTTGCGCAATTTCCGTAATCGTTCGTTCCGTTAATGATGGATGCTCTCGATATATCTGTACGCAGCTTCACAGAGAAAAAAGTAGAAGCTTGCAGCTTTGTTTAAATACTTTGTCTAATTTGAAAGTATACACTGTTAAAAATATTGTGAAATTTACAGCACGTTTAAAATACCAAATTATATGAGATATACAAACCAAGTATATTAAATTAGAATTAATATATACATTGCAATGAAAAATGAAGCCTTCCCTGATAAGCTGTGTCGCCATAGTGTTAACCGAAAATTTAACCGACTTTTTAACCGAAAAAAGATAAGTCTCGATTAGCCCACTGTTTCACCGACTTTAACCGACAATTTAAGGTTGTTGTGGGAAAACGTCAAAATGCTACCGCTGTCATGAAAATTTTCACGAATGTTCATTATCCCTGTGCAAATACTCTGGTGAAATTTTAGAACGGTCAACAGCACCGTTTAAGAGAAAAAATATCGCAAATTTTACAACCTATTGCACTATTGTTATAGCGAGTTCTGGCGATTTCGCCGTATTTACGATATAACAGCTAAGAAAATGCTACCACGTGCATAAAACAACTATGTATAGTTTAAACGATAATCGCTTTAACGTTTGACACCTTTGGAAGATGATCGACAGCGCCGTTATTTGATTATTAATTTTTTAAAAGTCTTGGTCGTCTTCGCTTGGGAACTGAATACGCAGCTGTCTCACTCGCACACCGCGCGCCCCCTAGTCGCCCCGCAAGCCCAGACCCCACACAACCTTAACCGTTTTAAAACATTTCGTCCGGTTGAATTGTCAGTTAAAATCGGTTAAATTCACCAAACAAATTTGATTTCTTTTTAATTTTGTAACAATGTCGGTAACAATCGGTTAAATCACCAGTAAAAATCGCTTGAAAAATAACAATTTCGATTAAAAGATCAGATAAACTGGGGCAAATAATTATGGGCTAATCGAGACTGGTTAAAACACCAGTTAAAAAGTCGGTGACACTGTTTGCCAGAGTTGTCTTAAATTCAGTATTGGCACATTAAAATTTAGGTAAACAATATGAAAGTTTAATAGACTCGTATATTAGAATTATGTACTGTAATTTCAATTTAATGGAGGTGTCATTGATCAATTTAAAAAACCAACAATTGAATTTAATTAAAAAAATTTATCGTATTTGTACTGCTTTTAGACATTTTTTACTGAACCTGCAAGTTTTGTATATATAGTAACTCGTATATAGGACATTGAAGGTCAAATGAGATAGATCTTGAAATTTTTATATCCCTCTGTATTATAAAAAGATTTTGCAATATATTAGATGCATTGATGTACTGGTGTTTTTGTATTTTTAAGTTTATAGAAGATATGTTATTGGGAAGATGAGGGGAAATTGTATAAGGCGGGAAGCCGTACATTTTGGAAATAAATCTATATATCTATAAAAAGATTTTGCTAATTTGAGCCAAGTCACCCACAAGTATATATTTTTCCAACAGTGGGATCTCGTTAATTTTTATTCATCTAAACTAATTTCTGGTATACCGGTTTATGCATAAAAATTTGCGAAAAAAATATATTAATTTTCATATGATGAGAAATATGATGGCATAGGCTCGAAAAGAAAAGAGGCCGAGTAAACGGACAATTCCACCTACATAGAATTTATTTAGATATAAATAAATCACTTTACCCTTTATACTCGTGTTCCGCACTAATCGATAAGCATCTAATTAAAGACTGGCAATGAGCAGCGCCGGGCCTGAAGGCCTGTTTACCGCGTTCAAATATTTCGCGTCTTACGGTCTACTACTTCTCTACATATATATATATATATATATATGTATACATATAAATTTGTCGTTCGCTACAACGGCAGACGACAAAAATTTCGTCAAGTGTTCGCGTAAATGACACGCCGGGCGGTAAGGCAGCACATCGAATAGCAGACGATGTATCGCGAGGATCGCGAGTCGTTATATTAGACAAAGTACCACCCCCCTATTGTTAGTTGGCTAGTCAAGTAGTAGTTTATCTGGTATTAGGTAGTACAGTTTTCAAGATGAACGAAAAGGATCTTTCGTGCCTGTCGTACAAGGAGCTGCAGGCCCTGGCTGTGAAATACCGGGTCCCCGGTAACATAAAGGTAATTCCGCGCGCTTTTGCTTTGTCAAGAGGCAACTCGCTTTCGAGCCATTAAATTGTCAAAAAAAGTGCGAGAACGTCTCTGTACCGTTTCTATTCACATTTTTCTACTCGCATGTAAATTCGTAAATTAGGGAATTCGGGAATATTCGTGAAATCTCGATTATCGAGCCATCGATGAATTAGTCGCGTGGTATCTCCGCGGCAATATTATAATATGTTAGACTCGCGTGCTGCGTATACTATGTAGACTACTACAGCAATTTTCGTAATACAGAAGCATCTGCTAATACGGGTGCTGCAGGCCGTAAAGAATGGAGATGAACATGAGGTAGCAAAGATACTCGGCGAGTTGCATCAGGCCCGCAAGAAGAAACGATTAAAGAAGCTCAAACGTGATAAAATTAGCGTTATGTCGACACCCATGCACAGCCCGAGCTACGCGATGTCCGAGGATTGTTACTATCCCCAACAGCAGCAGCAGCAGCAGCAGCCGCCGTATCAGTGGGTAAGAATCCATTTTTCTTTTTTTTTTTCTTCTCAATATCTCCGCGTTCTTCGCTACTCACTAGTCATTAATACGTTGCATTATTAATCGCGTGATATTGATCTTGATCGATTGTTCTATAATTCTCCATGTTGGACATACCAAGAGGGTGAACCAATATGGCGTCGCGACGTACAAATGCAACCGATTTTTCGAATATCCGTTTGTTTGTTTGTTTGTGTTTTTTTTATTTTTTATTTTTTTAAATTTTAGTGTGTTCCTTAAATCCTGAAATTTAAATCCTTTTAAATGCTAGAAATCTTCAAGTTTTTCATGAAAATGTGTAATAGTACAAATAAGGTAAACATGAGATTACAGGTGGGTGCGGTGGAGGAGATTGCGAGCAGAGAGGAGGAAACAATGAGAGTCCCTGATTATGAGGAATTTGAAAGATTCCTGTTGCGCAGAATACAGAGGGATTATCAGTCTTATGCTCTCAACGAAAATGGTCAGGCACAGGTTTCTACAATAGTGGACCTGAGAATGGGTGCAGGATCATCCGCGCTTGAGTCAATTGCTTTAGACACGAATCGCACCAAAGGCAACAATATTGTCATAGATACCAATAGCAATGTGCGTGCTTGTCCCAGTGAAGGAGAGGCACGGACGAGCGAACATACAAATGGGAATAATCAAGGGCCTGTACTGCTTAAAAAAATGCTAGAGGCACCAGCAGGGGCGAATCTCGGAGCCATAGCGAGCCCGGATAAAGTTCCATACAGAATGTGGTCCTCCGAAAGATATCCCAACAGCAACAACTTGCTGGACGACTCGGGCACGTTAACCGCCGATTCTGAGATCGATAACGATGATACTTGGGCAACTGGTAACAATATTAACGGCGGTAGTGGCTATTATTGCCTCGTCAACAGCAACAAAAATTCTACGCCCGCAAATCAGGCCAATGTCGAGGACAGCAGAGCATTTCAGGAAGCTCAGTTGTCGAACAACTATCTAACGGATGGCACGAATAATTATCATGTCGTATATCCGGTTTCCGATGTACAAGCAAATTGCCAGAAATGGATAGCGGCCAATAGCTTCGGCAGAGATCCCAGTTATACGGAGCAGGTGACGGAAAATTCCCGGGGCTTTAATCCGATTTATTACGAAGAAACGTCGGGCAATTCGACGATAACGAGGCCGATTAATCTCGAACGAAAAAATCAGTACAACGCGGCTAATCAGAATATTATTTATGAAGCTAATCAAACGATACTGCAGGGACAAATTTCAAACGAGGCTCATCATTATTATCAGAGCAATAATGGCGTCACAACGGCACCGGTCAATCCTATTGATGTTTATTATTCCCAGCAAATGGCTAAACGTGTTGGAGAAAATACCCAAGAATACTTTGGGCAAGGTTCGTACGGTAATGCGGAAACTGTGCAGAATATTTATCAAACACCACCGGTTCATCAGGATGTATCTTCCGCACAGTTCAATGATAACGCCTATAACAAAGAAAATGGAAGCTGTATTCCGAGCGCTGAAAATAACGGAATACAGTATAACGCTGGCTACTATCAACAGTACCATCATGACAATAGTCAGCCTATGGGTGGCTTTAATTATGTGGACAATTCGAATCAGCAGCAGATCAATCAGACTCAGCAGCAGCAGCAGCATCAGCATCAGCATCAGCATCAGCAACAGCAGCATCATCATCATCATCATCGTCGTGAGCAACAGCAGCAGCAGGCGAATGGAGTACAAGAGAGCGACGCTCGTAAAAATAATCCAGAACCGCAGACGTTGCCGCCTATCTCAAACGGTGTGTTTATCAACACTTTATTAAATATTATTAAAGAATTAAATACTAAAGGTTATGTGCTATGTGCTGTCCGCCTCTTCTAAATCAATCTTCTAAAAGTGTTATTTTCCGTCAGGGTTGATTTTTCGAATAGAAAGTAAGAATTGTTCGCTGCAGAATTCTCAGACGCAATGAACGCTTCTCTTCTTTTGTTCGGGATTTCAATAGCGGCCGAGAACAACGCTTTAGAGTTTGAGTTACCGACCGAGCACCAGAACAGGGTTGTAATATGAAGAGAAAACGCTTCAGCGTCCGGTCGAATTGCGGTCGAGAAAATTGCATGAAACAAAAGAAATCGTATATTACCGGACTTTCGGGATTTCTTAAGAATTATACAAATGGAAAAGTCTTTGAAATACATTTATTTTCGAATATTGGTCATCTCTCGAGTTAAAATGAAATGAAAAACTTGATTTTAATGATCTCTTTTATCTTTGTCTTAAGGAGTACTAAATTCATTCTGGCCTCGATGGCCGATGAACGGAAGCTTAACGTCCGACGGGCAACTCGAACCGATTTTAAATCTGCACCATTGCAACTACGTGGATTACACAAAGATAGATCAGACGTCTTGCGTGTATTGTTATGCGGCGCCAGTCGTAACGCAGAGGATAGACTCGTCGAATACGTTTTGCACGCAGAAAAAGCGACTGGTCGCTGAGTGCAGGCAACACGTATTCAGCCCAAATCGTTTGGTGTATAACGATGCATCAACCGGTATGATAATGGCGAATATTACCGACGTATCCCCGATGGAGAACGTTTACGCGCCAGAACGATTCAACTCTAGTACCGAAGCCGAATCCGAAACGATTGTTGGTTCCACAGCGTCGAGCGAGAATTCGATCAACGACGTTTGGATCCACGACTATTCGAGGTACCCCGTCAGTTCGGATAATAATGGCCCGCACAGCGTAGGCCTGATAATCGACGAAAACGAAGAAGATCTCTTTGCCCTTTGAGGGTGCGCAAAAATAATAATTAAACAATCCGATACATCGAAAGACGTAACCGCGACTTTGAGCAAATGGAAACCAAACAATCATTGTTACTTTAATTAGTATTTAGTACCATCTTTTTTTGTTTTTTTTTTTTTTTTTGGGTACACTATGGGCAAAGGCATTTACATACTATATAATCATGAAGAAACATTCTCAAGTGTCACACTCCCTTTTTATTTACTCGGATAGTTGCGAAGCTAAAAAACTTGGATGTATTCAAATTTTCCTTACGTTATACGAAACAATCAATGTTTATATTTTTTAATTAGCAATGATGAGCATTCAAGGATGAAAAAACAGCCTCCAAAGTACGTTGAAGAATTTATAAAAATTTTGATTTATGTAGAAATTAAATGTAACGATACTAAGAATTTTCATATATTTAGTAAAAAAAAAACAATGGTGTCTGGTAATGCGATCCTTTCTAATGGGCGAGAATTACTTTTTTTTTTTTTCTTTATACTACAAAGACATTTTTGATTTTCTTAAACAAATAATTTCGGTTGAAATTTATTCGATTTATCGACATTTCAATTATCACTTAAATATAAATGCGTTTTAAGAAAATGTAATATGCTTTAAGCTTTCAACTTCTTAAGAGGAAGTTCCATTGCTGTAAAATATTTCGTAATTCAAAATATAGTCATTCTTTTTTCACCAAACATTGTTTATGTTTCAGGATAGAAAAATATGCGTGCACCGTTTTTTTTTTGCTTTGCAACATATAACTGGCTAAACAAAATCGGAGTCGAACAATTGTACATTTTTTCTTAACGCAGAAATCGTATAAAAATTGGGAATTATTGAATGGAAACTACTAATTGTTAGTCCATACGACTGTTTTTACATCTACATTAGCCTTTTCCTCTATTATTACAAATACCGATTGAAACAAAGAAAAGAAAAAAAAGTATAAATACGAATGATCGCATGCACTGACAATTAGCAGTTGACAGGCTCATCGAAAGATCCGTGAATTCTTGAGGATAGTACAAATCCATGGCAACGTGTTCTACATTGGTCATTTCCACATGACCAGCCAATTTCCTATTCATATTCATACAAATACACTCCGTAAATCGTTGTTAACATGATAAAAGAGATATATTTTTGTAATGTGCAGCTTGGGTGCGACATCATTACGTGCATAAACGTACGAAAGGGGGTGAGATTTTTCAAGCGCAGAAAATAAGGTGTGTCTGTAGGTCTACGTGCAACTGTGATAATCGCAACATGCTCTCGATAATCTAGAATTGCGGAAATATTTATGCATGTTCCGGTCTATTGAATTTAAGAGAAGAAAGTCAAAAGGGTGTCGAAATCAGTGATATTCATTGATAAATATATCACTTCAACTGTGGGTATTATATGAGAAAATACGTTTAGCTACTCCCTCAAAAAAATATATATTTTTTTGCCACCTTAATCGGTTTAAGAATTTAACAACACACATTTCTTAATACAATTACATACTTGATTCTTCTCTTAAAACACGAGTATGCTGCAGAATTAATAAATATTAAACACGTTAGAAAAATGGTGTTTAACATTAAAGTATTCTTAATATTGCTGGGTACTCGTCTATTCAATTCTACGTACCGATTATTGCATAAAAATTGCGCGATAAATGTATATGGATTTGCGAAAATTCTTGGACCGCGTGCATTCAATTGCTTACCGGTAATTCTCTCAGCCTGAAATTGCGCTCGTATGTAATTCAAGAGTCTCAACGGAATAGATTCTCGTCGACGACCTTTAAAGAGAATTTCGCTGTCAGGGCATCTGGAAGTGCTCGGCCTGTCGGAAGATCTTCCCGGTGTCACGTGAACGCTATACATCTTTCTCGAGATACGTCACGATGCTCTCTCGTTGAGATTTATTTGATTAATCACGTTTTTTTTTCTTAATTTTTAACGCGCAGAATTATGAACGTAGAGAAACGCGCGACCGGTTGGGCTGTAAAATACGGACTAACGGAAATAGACTCTTTTTCCAGAGTGAGTTGCATTTTAAAAGGGGAGCACATGTGTAGCGGCCACTTGGAAAGGGTTGCGGCTTTTTTCTTCCAGTTAATGAGGTACTCAAAACGCGAGACTAATTATTTCGGTTGCGGTTGCAGATGTATAGCGAGCTGCTGCGTACACAGTGTCCCGGCGATCGTTCGCCAGCGGCTAAAAATTATTTCCAATACGCAAGGAAAAAAGATTAATTGATAAACAAATTAATAGAGCGAATTTTTATCGATTTTGTAAGGCTCATTGTTGCGAAGCTCTCACAGCAATCTCTTTGTACACCATTTTTCTATACTACTACCATCCCAACTGATCTACCTTTGTGCGCCTTAATTTTCTCAATTGTATTCGCGTTTTTCGCGCATTCAACACCAGGAAATCCACTTTTCATCGGCGTCAAACGGATACTAAAGATTTCACCAAGAGGAATCCTAAGAATAGGACACAGATGAAATATTTTATCAACCGATCGATAAAAGGATTTAAAAAATTTTGTAGCTTATTCGCGAGTCGCTGTTGCGTGTAACTCGTGGAAACCTAACACTAGGTTTAGGTTCACTACGTTTTCAAAAACATACCTACTAATTTGGAAGTTACGTATGGCGCTGAATAAATGATTGTCGGCGAAAAATTTTCATAATTTTGTAAATCGTGTTTGCTGTCATTACTATTATTCGTATATCGGTTGATTCATGCATGATTCCTTATTCGTCGTTTAGATGTCGCCATTGAGGTTTGCCAGTTGGATTTATATTTTTTTCTTTCGGGCACTCGAGAGTTTCGAAATCACTACCGCCAAAGGGCTGGTTATTACGACGATAAGCCGCTACGACTAAACGTAGAACCAGCTCGTGGGTTACGACGACACTTTCGAAGGGTAGACCCGTAGTGTGTAGTTGGAGGAGTTTGGGCAGCGTGGCTTCGCAGTCTTGTATGCGCTGGGCTTACGAAACGCTTACTTTTTTTTTTTTTTTTTTTTTTTTTTTTTTTTTTTTTTTTTTTTTTTTTTTTTTTTTTTCAATTCATTTAGGCAAATATATAGGGTGACCTTTGGGAATTCGTGATTCCCATTAAGGGGAGGTGAAACATGTATCACGTGACATACGAGTGCCTTTAATTCTGCATGGTGTAACACTTTTCTTTTTCCCAAAAAATATCGAGTTTCTAAGAATTCTTGTTCCGAAAGATATTCGTTATCTTTCTCGCACTCATGGATGTTTGACAAATTTTCGTCTTACACGAAGCACTTGTGAGAGATGTTCGAGCAGTTGGCCATCTAGCGGACATAACATTGTTATAAGGTAGTTATGTTGGTTGGTTGTTTAGTTGGGGCTAGCTCCAGTCGCTACTCTGCAGTAGCTTGACCATACGGCCATGGACAATAAGGTAGTATACCTACTAGAACGGTACCGATTGACGGTAAACAGATGTCGCGGCTGGCACGTGTGTAGTCAGTTTAGTGCAAGGTTGCGTTCGAAAAATATATTGGTACAGAGCTGCACGACGTACAGTCCCTGTGCCAAGTTTTCACGGAATAAACTTATTTTTTTCTTATCTGCCTGTTTAACCTATCATCATATTTTTTCGGCACACAGTTTCGCGTTAATTATGTGAGGAAAGCGTTGTTTGGAATCGCGATAAATATTAGTATCGCGAGAATTGCTTCGTTTTCCTGTAACGTCAATTGTCAATCACAGGTAAGTCAAGTTATGCTGTTGCAAGAATTGGCTTTGTCGTAAATTCTTGTAAATATACAAGATAATTGTTGTCAATCAAAGGAAACAAGTGAAGAAGAAAAGAAAAAGTGCAGCTCAGGTTTTCAATTTGATGAAAAAACCGTTTTTCCAATAGCCTGAATTATGCTTCCCATTGCAACCGGAGCACTATTAACGAGGCACTTGGTTGCCCGCGAGTTCCTTGGTCCAAATGCAGTTCACTCGCAGTTAGTAAGATGGAAGAGAAAGCCTCTGTGGCTGGGAACAGCCAAGACGAAAATCTTCAGAGTACCTACAAGACACGTCATACCAATAGAAGAACATCTGGAGATTCAGCGGCTCAACAACATTTATAGGACATACAGGGAGTCTATAAGGTGAGCAATGTGGCTCATTCGATACTTCCGATGATTATTAAAAACATCATTTTTTTTCATAATAAATCTTTACAGGCTAGAAATTTTGTTACTACTACTACTACTACTACTACTACCGTCTTTATTACTACCTGGATTCAGAGACAATTCCCATTATTACAGTAATAATGTGTGGAAATCTAAGTTTGAAAACTAAGGAGATAAACATTTTTTATATTTTGCCTTTATTTATCATCAAAGGAATGCAATTTATTGTTAGATGTTTGAATTTTTATAGAATTTTGGAGAAATCAGAGATTCAAATCATGCTTGAACATTCTATGTATCTAATTGAATATTATAATTATCTTCATTTGAGTTATTTTATTATGATTTGATGTATCATATTCAACTTGTTTAATATCTAATTAGATATTTAAAATAATTCGCGAATATATAAAGCATCAAATTGAATGTATACCAGTGAATAATCTCGTACGAACCTACATTTCAGGAAGTTCTATGTGAAATTATCAGAAGAGAACAGTGTCGAATTTGACGAGGAGTCTATGAAACAGGCGGAAGCGGAAGATTTTGCGCGCTGTTTAAAACTCAACGAGGAATGGAACAAGGAGGTGGCCAAGAGTCGTGAAGCTCGGGAAGCTCAACAACTGCAAGCAAGGAAAGAACAGGTTCTTGAGAACATAATAGCCAAGGAGAAAAGGGACAAAATGATAATGGAGCAAGTGGAGGAAAAAGTTAGAAAAGCTAAAGCCGAAGCGGCGACATTTATCACCGAGAAAAACATCGATCGAGCTATCGAGGAGGCTCTCGCAAACATTGTTAATTATAATATGGCTATCGACAGCGAGGGCAATAAATACGAGGGTAAATACGAGCCAAAAGAAACAACAACAAGGGAATGGCAACGTCGATTACGATCTAATCAGTGAATGCTCTCAAATCACTGTTAACTATTGTCAGAATTTTGTAACTAAACCTCATAAATAAATGCAAATATTGTTTTAGTCGAGTTAACAAGAATTTATCGTTTTTTTTTTTTTTTTTCATTGCGTTTGTCAACAAAATACAAGCCAAAGGAAAAGTAATCGTCGAATAGGTTTGGGCCGGGCCGTGACGAGTCAGTCGTTCGGGACATGAAAAACAAAAAAGTGCAAGTTAGAAGAAACAGATAGATAACAAATGCGAGTCAAGATCTCACAAATTAATCTTTTCATTGCGCATCACGACACAATTTATTATTGAGAATAGACATTGTATACCTCTACACTTCCAGTTAATATAGTATACGGTGAGATGGAGTGTGTGTGTGTGTGTGTTGTGTGTATCGTATGATTTATGTGTCTTTGTGTTTTACAATTACATCGTCGAACATCTTTGGCATAGACGCGGTGATATAGTAATCTCTCTCGTAAACTTTGAAACGTCGGCCCTTCGATAAGGGCTTACGAAGTAGTTCGCCGAATGAATATTTTCTTGTGTTGGTTTGTGATATAACTGTCGTTGAAACGATGCAAATGTTGCTTCTTCCACAATATATATATTAATTTACAGTTAAATTCATCACTCCGTTATTTCATAAATTCAAAGTTTTCGCACAACCCTATTTACGGTTATATCCGTTGTACGTGCATTTATATATAGTAGGTGTATTCGTTATATCTAATCGTTCGGCAACACAAGTCTTCGAGTCTCAGGGTTCGGTGGATGACGGCGGAACTTCCGAAGATACATTAACAACCAGAAATGGGCACCATTCGATTGCCAAAAAATCCAAAAAACACTTTTTTTTTCTTCTTTCAATTAATAATTATGGCTAATTATAAGGGTGATTTATAAACAGATTTTTTTCCAAACATCTTTTGTTCTTTAATGAGATTTTTGACATTTTCTTTCCTCAAAGTTTTTTTTTTTTTTTTTTTTTTAAGTTTTATTTTCGCAATCTAGTTTCTTTAATTTCTGAATATTTATGTATTATGCTGCTTCATCCATTTTTTTTTTACTACTTTTCACTTGCCCAGTACTTTCCTCTGGTTCACGTGATCCACAGACAAAAAAATACGGAAAGATAGTCAATAAATATAGAAGTAATTAAGTTTTAAAAACTATATATTGCAAGAATGTCAACGTCGATTTTTCGAGTGTGAAAAAATCAAACAAATCTGAGATTGACAACAAAAAAAAACCATACAAAAAATACGCACTGATAGATTCAACGATATTTCCATTTATCAATTCCGAAAAATCGATTTTTAAATAAATTCCTACATCGATGTAACAGCATTTTTTCAAGTTATTGTTTCATAAAAATGTGCAGGATACGAAAGAGCTAAATTTAATTTAAACTACCGTTTTTGCAATCGTCTTGTTAATTATTGTACTGGAAAAAAAAATGTTACGCTTTTTTTAATGTATTATAATAATCCATAATCATTTAAATGCAAAAGTATTTGAAATACTTTTTCATTCGAATGGTGACCAAATCCGGATAATAAGTAGTATAATCCTATAACTCGGTCCTGCATGAAGCAGCAATAATATTAAGTATTATATCGTCGTAGAACTTGTAGTACAATATTCGAAAATATCTGTATATCTGCCGTCCTAAGATAAAAGCAGACTCTTTCTATTTCTTTTTTTTGTCGTTTTTTCGAATATTACTGGTCCTCTTGATACAGGTAAAAACGCTACTGTCATGTTCTTACTGTGAGATCTTTCTTATTTCTCGAGACGGTTTTTAACGTAAATATCTTAGGTCTAATGATGAAAAAAGGTAAGAGAAGGTGTTGTCGAGAGAAGGGAGATAAAGTATGCCTTAAGGAAAATGTTCCGCCGTATTGTCAAGCGCAATAAAGAAGATATTCGACTGGGAGATAAACAACGATGGTTGGTAAAGCAACGAATACGTCGCAGAATAAATAATTAGGGTAAAAGATGTAACGGCAGCGGCTATTCTTCTTTAAATATATTGTATAACTTAACGATTATTTGTTTTTCTGCATATTATTCATTCACTTTCGTAATTAATTAACACAAGATACGTAGAGAGTACGTAAGTTTCGGGCTATTGTAGTTTTTAAAAATAATTGTTTTGGGTATTGGTGAACTATTGCACTGTGTTTATCAGTTCCGTAATGTTTCTCTGCACTATGATAAGGTGAGATGGAGGGATCTTACTGCTCAATCATACATACGGCGTCGAGTCTTTTTCATTCTCATCGCGCTATCTTAACACTTGGACACTCAGGGAGCATTCGAGCGCTATGTGCTTCTTCTAAAAGATACCCAGGCCCCCGTGGCTCACGCATTACTGATCTTAACAGTTACAGATTTCCTTTTACTTTTTAACACGCGATGATGTATCAATAAATCTCAATAAATGTGCGTCTCTCTCTCTCTCTCTCTCTCTCTCTCTCTCTCTCTCTCTCTCTCTCTCTCTCTCTCTCTCTCTCTATGCATTTTCTCCCTTATGGGTTTACTAGGGTGGTTTATTTTCAAACATTTTTTTTCAGCCCCCGCTTGAAAAAGCGGTGTCGGGTTCGGCAAAAAATTCTCCTACGTGCAAGCAAATATTAACAAGTAACAACCGAGTATTAAAAATACGAAATAATATCAGTGTGCATTAGGGTGGTTTATTTGAAAGGTAAGCTACTTTTTTTCCTCTACGATAAAATAATTCTGACAAACATGCAAAATAAGAAAATACGACACTACTAAAAATGAATAAAAATGGTTCGTTGGCGTATTCCGACGGAACCGAAGAGGACTTTTTATAAATAAATTAATTCATTTTTGGCATTTATCGCCGTTAATTCAAGAGGGGGGAAATTAAATTTATTCCTGATAAGCCACCCTGGCGGAAATCGATTCGTTTTTTTCCTTTTTCTTAATGCCTCTAGCTGCTAAAATAAGGAATTTCCATTAGGGATAGATCTAAATGTATTCAAATGTAAAAAAATTATAAAAGAGGTTAGAAAAATTGAGGTAGTCAATCTCAGTTCCAACTGTTTTGATTCCGAAATGTATGAAGCAGTGAGATTTCCTTTTTTATAGCGAACTTCTAAATATATTTTTCACGTTTTAATGTTCTAGGAGAATGTTCTTACCGAATTTAGCATCACGCTTTACGAGGGTGAGATAGAAAAAAAAAGAAATGAAGTTGAATATGAACCATCCTAGGATAAACAAATTTTTTGCATTCAGTAACAACATCTAATATAATTGCTTATCAGGTAGGCATACAAATGTGTGTAAGTGTGTGTAAGTGTGTGTGTGTGTGTGTGTGGTGCAATCGAGTCGTGATATAAATTTATGCGTTTTAACTATATAATAATATATAATATGATGTTACTCGGCACCCCGTGTAAAGCTGAGTTGTCGCCTCGATTAATTTTCGCTCATTATCGTCGAGCGTGTTAAAAATATAAGTTTCGTAAAAAATTCTAAACATTACATTCCTGATCTTATTTCGGTGTACAGTACAGTAAGAAAAAGATGGCACATGCGATAACTTATTTTCATTCATTGTTTTTTCATTTTCATTTTTTCATGTCTTTTGAGTATAAACTTGGCGACAATCACACCTGACGTACAACTCATATAATATTATTTGTACCGATTTGCCAAGAGTATTGAGAATTAATCAGCGGCATTTGCCAGTCGGTTCGGATAAATTCTGCCCCGAGTTGTTTTCCAATGGCGATGTTTCACATCGCTCGAAAATCATACAAAAAAGCATGCAACTCGAAGCTTCGTATAAATTAATTCAATTTTATCGTTTATCTTCGGTCGACTACGAATAACTTACACAATTCTCACGGTTTACGTATAAAATCATATCGCGGAAGCATCTAACGGCGGGTCTCTCCAACCTCCCGAACTCGCTTAATACATAGAATCCAAAAAAAATAAAATAAAATAAAAAGGAAAAAGAAAAAACAGCTACATAATCTCTACTCAATTACAACACGGCAAAGATTCGTAATAGTACATCTCTAGTAATAATATTCGAAACAAGCGATAAAACAGCTCTCGTCTACCGAAAAATCATAGATGTTTTTTTTCATCCAATCATAATAATATCCGTATGTAAATATCTGTATCAATGTGTTGTCGGTGTAAAATTTGGTCGACATTTATTTTTCTTTACTTGACAATTTTACGAAATATCGCGCACAGAATACTTAATAATAATAATAATAATAATAATAATAAGACGGTAGGTAAAACAGTAAATATAATTATTTAACAAGTACCACGTAGTAAAATTGATTGTTCGTTGGAGGGTACAGTTGCATTCGCGAGAACATCCAGAATACGGAAAAGAAAAAAAAAAAAAAAGAAAAAAAAAAAAATCTGCGATCGTGATAATAGAGCGGTTAAAAAAATGATTTTTTAAATGTTGCGCTGCGCACAGAGACCTTGGTTTATTATCGTAAAAATTTACGTACACGGCTCGGCTATCACTAATACGCGGCCATCGTACCGATAGGAGGGATTGCAATCAAATTTTCTTGCGGCTGTAATTTTATACAAAATCTAATATCTCGATTGAATTTTTCCCAAAAATAAAATCCGATAAACTTGATGTTGATTTTAATAAGCCGTAATGGCTTTGCAAATGAAAATCAACAACAATTTTCACAGTAACTTTTCCGGTTAAACAGTAGCTGCCATAATTCACAGCCATTACGTGTAACCGTTCAGTCCCAATCCTATTAATTAAAAAATTAAAAACACTTTACAAGTACTATATATATTTTTATTTAAAAAATCTTAGATGAATAATAGTCCTTTATTCGACCGGTGTTCGAAAATGTTTAATGGAAAATTGGCATTTTTGTTGTTCCATATCAATAAAAAAATTAAAACAATGTGCAATATCTGCAGATTTTGCATAAACATTAGTTTTGTCGGGCAATATGTACATAAATTAAAAGTTTGGTTATAAAGTCTGGCTCGTTTACGTAAACTTTGATATTAATGACAAGGCAAAAAGGCTCGATAAACAGCGCAACTAGAAAAATAAAGCTACTTTTTTAACGACCCGACGAGGATAAATATCTCGCCAGTGGTCGCGACATCACTGGGCTTTGGCTCACCTCCAACAACGGCAACGATAATAATGTTACGATTATTAATACATCATTCTAAAAGAGGATAGAATTGACCGAATGATAAAAGACCGAAAGAAAAAAAAAAAAAGAAAAAAAAAAGAAAACGAAAAGCAACAAATACGATAAATGTCAACCAAGACCCGAAGGTATCTATACGTTCCTTACTTTTTGGTGGCAAACTATTGAATATTATTAGCGTATAATATGTGTGTACCTATGCTGCGCCACAGAGTTTTTCTTCTCAGAGTAAATCACCGCGATTGTCACCCTTGTTTTTAAATAGGTACGGTCCTCCAACATCTCTACAACCTTCGGCGAAGGTTTTCCTCATATTTACATGTGCCTCAAAATCCTTTTTTCTTTATCTTTATCTTTCTCGCCTACTGGTATTCGTGAAACCGTTTCTCCAGTCCATACAATTATTGAGCTTAGAATTCACAGTAAATAGTAACGTACGGTATATTATTTATATACGTGTGGTTTTTGTCTTGTTCAAATCGTATAAGCTATTTTACAAGAATTAATGAGAGAAAACCGAGTAGTAACCCGTCTATCGGTAGTTTCCGAAAGTGTGGCGCGACTTGGTTAACAATTTACTCTCACACGCGCCAGACTTTTGCTGCCAAAATTTTGTTAATTTCTTTCCTCATTTTGTTGTTGTTTATATTTTGTTTATTATCCTTCTTTCATTACGCGAGATTGCATTTGGCCGTCTAGTAAAATATAACTTTTATCCTCTAATCCATCCAATCGCCCTTATTCTTTCATACTCATTCAGAAATCGTCTCATGTTAAAAAATAATTTTGCACAAGAAAAAATAAGACTTAGTTATTCCTTTCTCCCGTTATTACGACACGACGATTTGTATTTTTGTACGTTTGTCTGTTAGAGCAAGGCCATGGCGCCACACGTACTTCTTCTACGTCATTATATCACGTGTAAAATATACAAATTTTCGTTTGGGTGGCCGACTAAAATGTTTCGTAGCCTCTTCCCGAATCTACCCGACTCTCGCGATTACAAGATTCATTCACCGGCTTCTTTACCGAAATCGATCTTGCCTCATCGTACCTGCTCCGACAAAATATCCATTTCCGTCGGTTCCTTCGAATTTGTTTCTAGTTATTCAATACCCCGAGGTCCGTCTATTGGCATCGTGTGAAGCACCTCGTCGAGAAGTTGCAGAGCTCGGTGCAAGTGAACCTGTAATACATGGTGTATACGTCATTAACAACCCTAGCCTCCTGATATCTTTTATTTTTTATACAACATGCGACTTAAGGGGATGCCAGAGTGGACGACATTTTTTTTCTACTTTACTTTACTTTCTCGTTATGCTACGAATATCTTTTCATAAATTATCGAAGTAACATCTAACAAGCTTGAGTAAAATTTTGATTTTTCAAGAGAAATAATTCACCTCAATCCAGCAGGGTGTCTCTTTTATACTTTGCCTCGGATAATCCGGACCCCAACCTTTCACGAAACTTAAACGTAGAATGCAGAGCCGTCGAAGGTCGTCAACGCCAATTCCAGCTGCCGCACTGAGACCTTTGAAAATATATAGACATTTTTTGAGTTTTAGTTTGAATCCGTCAAAAAGACATCCGTTAATTCTTATTATTATATTATAATTAGTTACTTTTGGTAATGGGTGCGCCGTGCGTCAAGTGACCCGCGACCGCTGCCGCTTGAGCCGCCGCGGCTGCCTGTGCAGTCGCCGCCTGTCCTCTCATCTGTTTGTGACATTGTCGGAGATCGAAAACTTTAATATATGCCGAAGGATAAATTTTGTGCACCGCATCGCCAGGCGCTCGACCAGCCTCTCTGTCCAAGTAATACGATTGGACGAAAACGCTGTGTTCACTTTGGCACCGTAGCCACACGTCGCCTTCGCCTCGTAGATCCAGTACGACTCCTTTGCCTGTATTTCATTGATTAATTCGTCATTTAGTACAACGCCCACAGTGTAGTTATTCCATTGGAGGACAGTCGTGTCTCACTAAGAAAACCTAATGAATATCTTACCTATGTGAAGTCGTGCTTTTTCACTTTGTTCCGTGCGATGAACATTGCTCAATGCACCGAGACAGAAGCGATTTCCTCCACTGGGATCTACGTACCCGTCCACCGTCACCGTGGGACAACCGCTGCTCACTTTGAACGTTTCACCGACCTGGGTATCGAGCTCGAAGTATCCAACCGAACACCAGTACTCCGGAGCTGGTTGAGTTGACAAGAGGCCGCCTATACTGCCCCCGACTTCGCCACCATGACCACCACCCCCTGTTTAGTAATCGTTTTCTATATTTATTCACTAAAATATCTCTATCACTTTCTTTTCTTTTCTCTCTTTCATTAGCTCTTTCCTGCTGTTATATGGCTTAAACAGTAGATGATGCCCAACAACAACAATATAAACCGGAATTCGGACACGTCCGTTGGGGTAGCAAACGGATCGAATATATATATATATATATATATATAAAAACGGAGCAGACTTTTTAATTAAATCTGTAATTTTAGTCCTGATTAATTTAATATTCAAAATTATTCGATAAATTGGATTATTTTCGTACATACGGCGGAAGAAATTAAATTTAAATAAATTTGTGGAAACCAAAGATGACTACCAAGCATCAACGGCAAAGCGCAGTTCGTTCTGCCGGTTTTTGTGATAGTAACACTTGACGGGAAAACGATTCTACAGTCTATTGTAAAAACGTGGTTGTGCTACACGTTGATAGGCAAGAAAAAGAGAGACAAATAAAAGTGTTAAACTCACAGTAGGAGGTTGCGTGAAGATGTCGGTGATCCGGCGGTTGCATACTCTGGGTATAAGTGAGTGTATTGGCACCGGTCCATTGGGGAGCGCCCGTGTTGTACGGATTCGCAGCGGAGGCTACGGCAAAGCCATTCTGATGATGCAGGTGAACCGGGGAGACCGGAGAACTCTGAGTTCCTCCGAGGGAGGCCGTCAACGCGTCGACATTCGTCGCCGGCTGATTGAGATCTTGAGGAGGTGTCGTCGTGCTGTAAAACGGCTCGGTAGTTTGTCCCTGTGTCGGGCTCAGAAGTTGTCCACCTGCGCTACTGCCCGCTGTGTTTAGGGCTTGTTGCTGATTACTTACACCGTGGCCCATTGGATGTACAACCGCTACGAAATTCAAATACTCTTAATCTTCCTCTCGAAAATCCAGTCCTCCGATGCTTTGGGTCGTTTGGATGTGGGATTTCAATATACTTGACAATCACTTACAGGCCCAAAACCATTTTTTAACTTCTAACTTCATTCTTTCGATAAGTAAGTCAATAATTCTCCGATCAAGCGAGAAAAATGAAAATACCAAGTAAAAAAGAGCAAGTGTAAAATAATAAAATAAAAAAAAAAAAGGTAAAAAACGGGAAATTGGGGAGTGTATGGTAGAGTGGTTGGTGGCAAGGTAAGAAGAGCATAAATAAGCTTTAATGCGTATACGTACGATGATGCATATTACGTGACGTGGAGTGATGAGGCGTGGGAATCCAGGTCTGCCGGGGACAACTATTGTCCTCGAGTTTGGCGTGCGGATTACCACTGTTACCGCCCGCGCCCCCGCCAAACATACCCTCACCACTAGCTGTGCAAAACAACGATAAAAGGAACAAAAGAAAGAGCGGAGCAAAATAAAAACGAAAATAATACACACAACACACCACTTTTAACAGCGACGCTGCTATTAATCTCAAACGGCTCGACAACGCTAACAGTACGATCGGGCCAATATATTTATTAATTATTCCTACGATTATATGCGAATCACTTGAAAAATGGCAAAAAATAACTCGAGACTCGTCGCAATAATTATCTCTTGCGCTTCGTTGAATCTTTGCGCGGAGGCTCTTTGCACAAAAAAAAAATATATATATATACATATCTGTATATTTAAACAACATTTTTCCATTGCAGGTCGATATGGCCATGCACGTTTAATTATTATTCGATTTTGCAAACCATTGGCTAAATTATCGCATTTAACGACAATGTGTAAATAGCAAATAATATCTCATATTTTGGCGAATCGCCGCGGACTCTCACGCCTATTTTCACGTTGTACGATTGGAGCATGGTGTTGAAACACACGTAATTCAAGAAAACGCCAACAGTAGTACAATCGCAAATATATGCAAGGCCGATTCTAGCCGACTGGGTAAACCTTTCGTCTTAACCCTTTAAGAACCCAAAGTTTTGCCGTGTTAGCCAGAAATCTCATACAATACGGTGGATTGAAAACCTCCATTATTCCATTTGATAAACTTTTATTATATAACTCAATGAGTTATTGTAATATCGAATCAATTATTCGCAGCGTTTACTTTACCGTGTTAATATTTTTTAATAATTTTTTAAAACTCAAATGATAAAATGATAACACTTGGTGGAAATTGACTTAATAAAAATGGCATACATGTTATACATTGATAAGTTAGTGAAAATTTTTTATTGAAAATCAATTATCTTGCAGTTGTTCGAAATATGCAAAGAAAAGTTAATTTTCGATAGAAGTTCGCGACATATTTCGAGAAAAAAAAATGGAGATGTACGTATGTTACACATATATGCTCCGATTTTTCCAAAAAATTAAAAAAGAGTTTTAAGCAATGCTGGAAGTTACTATTATGAAACAATGTCCATTATGAGGAATAATATAAATTTTAATCGAATAAAGTAACGGGGTCTGACATCCAACTCCGATGATACGTAATGATGATAATGTGTAGAAAAAAGTTAGTTAACTTACTCGAATTTGGTGGAGGTAAACCGGGTATGAAGGTTTGCTGGGTCTGTTGTGAATTATTGGGTGCCGGTGGTTGCGCCGGAGGATGATGTTGAATCGTTTGATTCATTTCTCCGTCAACGTCCATACCAGAAGCGACTCCAACGCCGGCTCCGGAAGCACCGCCTCCTCCTCCTCCTCCGCCACCACCGACCGTGTATTCATCTTTGACTAATCTTCCTCCTGGTCCTACGCCGACGCCGGATTGCAGTGTCAGGCCCGAAAGGTCTGTAAAGAACGGGTCTGTGCGGGGGAAACCAACCCATTCGTCATACACCAATGCGACAATGATAAATCAACGAAATTATAGTATTCTTTCGACAAAGCGCTCACGATAACTGTTACAATAACAACAATTATGAATAATTATCACTATAGACGTACGAATAGAGAGCGAAAAGCCGCGCGGCAAAGCGAGAATTATCGTGCGAATTGTTAAACAAAAACCAAAAACACAAGAAAAAACATTTTAATAACGCGTTGCAGCTGAAGAAAGTACACATAATATTGGAGACATTCTATATTGCATCAGAGCTTTTCTTTTGCTCTCTCACATTTTTCCCTCATAACTGGCCATATTTTTCTACTGCTCTGAAATTTTCGTTGTTTTTTTATACGTGTTTTCTCAAAATGCAGAAGATTTGGTGATTCCTCTACTACTTATACATTAGATGGTAAAAACAGACCGAGAAAAATCCAAGATAAAAAGACGTTTATTCTTTAGGAACTTTTGAATGCAACATTTCAATAATGCATCGAAAATATAAAGACCTCACCTTGTATTTCTTCCAATATATAATATAAATTTTTGAAAATAGATCTGGTATATCCATAAATGACAAAGAGTAGTAAAATCTGGGAAATTATGCGAAATGAGAGAGGCTAAAGTAGCTAAAATGTGAAGCTGCACCTAAAGAGATTTTCGATGATTTTGGTGGTAGAAAGAGCAGCCACGGCGAAATATAAATCGACACGAACCACGGGTACGTTGCGCTCGGGCGTGTTTAAAAGCGACTATCCACTACATACCTATTCCCGGGGATACGACTCTCTCGTAGTGGTATGGATTGACGCACACCGAGTCGCACTTGAGATCGAACGCAAATTGGCAGTACTTGACGTGCTTCAGTTCATTTTTATGAAGATCCGGCCATCTCCATATTCGTGCGTATATTACGTGGGGAAAACCCTTTCTGCCTGCAACTTGCAACCTCCCGTCCAATGTCCTTTGAATAGTCACGCATTTACTGGGATGCGCACCGTTCGTCGTTATCGCAGTTATCAAACTGTCCAGCTCGTCTCTCTTTTCCTATGTCCAATAATAATTGGTTAGTACTATTCACGGATACATACATATTTGCTCGCTATTATTGAATAATTATATTATCAAGTATGACACCTGCTAAAAACCGGATGGAAGAAAAAAAAACAACTAGTTATTCATAATTACAGTCAAAATTAGAGAATTTCAATTTTTTCATACTAATAAATCATGGCTATTTGTTTCAAAAAGTATTTTAACTAGAGGTTTCCGTTTGATAAATGTTTGTCACTGATTTTAATGAGATTGTTTACAAAAAGATTGTCAAATTGTCAAATAATACAAGACAATTGGACTAAAAATAAAATACATAAAAATGAAATTTTCTAAAAAATGATGTATGCATTGAAAAAAATGTGTGTTCCGTCTGCTTTTGAGCCTCTCCCGAGTTACTCACTTTGAGCTTTTTGACCAGAGATTCAATGGCACGTTTGCTGAACCCTTCGCTCTCTCCACCTTGCCGATGGCACATGAGAGAGTGAACGATACTGAGGCAAGCATCCGCGCTGGTAGGCGCACTAGGCGTAATGCCCGTCATCTCCCTCACTGAAAGAGGCGAATAAAAAAAAACGTTATATAATAAATGGAATGAATTTCAAATAACCGAAAAGCCATAATTCTTACACTCCGAATTGGGCTGCATGGGGGGTGAGGGATAAAGGTGACCTCCCCCACCCGCCAATCCAACCATCTCCGTGAAAGCCGTGGCGGCGGCAGTTGTTTATTCTCCTTGCGCAAAGGTAGTATATCCCTCGTCTTGCCTCTGCGTCTAGCCCCAAAGCGCTCTATCCTCTTATGCTCTATCATCTAGCGATACTATTCTGGCCATGCGTCTTTCTGTTTCGACACACGGCGAATAATTAAAATGTTGTTTTCTCAATTGGTTGAGCGTGCACCGAACGGAAACTAAAAAACGCGAGAAAAATTCGTCGTTTACAGGTGAAAGAATCACTCGATGATGTCGCATTCGCGATGTAATAACGCGGCTGCTCCTCTTCCTAACGTGAATAACCTCGACGACAATACGGGGAGACTCCTGTCCGACGTTATGACAACACTTGGTTGACGGATCAACGGGTCCACTTTCGTTGATTCGACACTCAAGCGGCTCTCTCACGATACGACTTTTTATTTTCGGAAAAAACCTCACGCACACACATTCGCTGGCCCAGCATCGGCTCACTCGAATGATTATTTTCACACTTATCTTTGCTATCTGTCGCGAAAAACTTGGCTAATTATCGATGCAATGTTTTTCGCAACGTTTTTCGTTATCAAACACAGGTTGGATTTTATTTGTCACTGGGATTTTCGGAAGCTACACGTTTTTCGTACAGCGTTCACTTGTTTGTCACGATTTTCATGGAAAAACAAAGCCGTGCTGCTACTCAATTTTCTCTCCCTCGAATTACTTGGCAGTCTCTCCTCCTCCTCCTTCTCCTCCTCCTTCTCCTCTTCGTCTTCCACTTCTTCTTCTTCTTCTTCTTCTTCGTCGTCTTCCTCTTCTTCTTCTTCTTCTCTCTGGCAATAGCAACGAATTCATTCGCTGACAATAGTGGTGCGCGGCGACGGCGGCGTTGGCGGCGATATACATGTACACCACTACTTACTACGTAACGTGTACTTGCAAGCTACATTCGGGTGAGCAGCGCCTCGATCTATCAGCGTCAAGACGCGCACTAAAATGCTACAGGGAGATGCAGAAAACGTTTGCGCTTTGTAAATTGGTAAACATATGGATTCCGGGTTTGCTACAACTTGCGACCACTTACCTCCCGACTTTCTTCATATTTCCACGTACTTGCAATTTCAATCCTAAATTTATGAGCCATTGTAATGCCCATTGTTGCATGACATTTTAAAAGAAGATTGGCTGTTGTTGACGTCGCAAATCTGCGTCACAGATGTTCTTACATCGCCACATGTTGCCCCTAGCAATCGCGACAACTGTCAAAGTGACCGAAAAAAATAACGTTGGTAGAAGTTGCTTTTCGAAACAACCTTAACCGAAAAAATTTTTAAACTTGTCTTTCCGTCGCTGGAACCAATGAGTGACCGTCAAAACAACCTTCGCGTAGACATCGGGAAGGTTGCTGCTTTTCGGGTTGCTCGAGACCCTCGAATTTCCGTCAAAATAACTTTCCCGCTAACTCCGGGACAGTTGTTTCTCGACTTGATGGTCACTGTAAAAACAACCGGTGAAGATTTTGAAAAAACAAAAAAGCCAAAAAAAATTGTTTCAAATTTAACCGATTACTTTACTGTCTCTATTCGATTTTGTTTCAACAATTCGATAGGTGGTACGTGTTTGAAACACAAACAAAGAATGTAAATTTTTTGTCACTGGGAGGATTCGAACCTGGGACCTTGTGATTGTTGCCATGCGCCTTAGACCACGCGGCTATTCACACCTTTGGGAATATAGGTTTCGATTGTCTATTTGTAATACAAAAAAAAGTCTAATCGTGTTATGAGTTTTTACAATTGTGTCTAAAACTACAATAAAAATGCACCCGGGTCAAAAATCAATAATCCATACAAATAATGTACAATTCAAAGAGCAAGATAACCGGTTAAATTAAACGCAAAAACGATTTTTTTTCTTCGACATTTACATGGGTCGTTTTGACAGTGACCACCGAGTCAAAATAACTTGACCGGCGTCAGCAGGAAGGTTGTTTTGACGGTGACTCTTTGGTTCCGGTGACGGAGAAACAACTTTCAGATTTCTTTTTGTTTGGTTGTTTCGAAAGTCATTTTGACAATTTCCGAAAGCTTTTTCCATGCAAAAAATAACTTCTACTCAGCGTTATGTTTTTGGTTATTTTGACAGTTGTTTTTGCGAAAAAATTTAAGTTATCGTGATTGCTAGGGTATGTTTATTGGGAAAGCTAAATTGCAGAAGAAAATTGAAAATTAAGGGGGTGTAGCGAGTGTTGCAATCACACGGGTTAAGAAAAATTTCAACTACATTTGTCAAAGTTGATTCGCGAGGTGGACGTTTTTCGAAAAATTCCGTTTATCTAAAATCTGACAAGGGTCAATTATTGCGTAAATTTATAATGAAAGATTGCATTTTATAAACGTGCTACACGCACGCACGCACGCACTCATACTCATCCAGGCCTTATTTCTAATACCCATTTCTCGATGTTTCAGACCAGTCTGATGTTAGATTAGACAATTCCTCATAGGGGTTTCTGTAATAAAACAGTAAATTATAGACAACCAGATTTTTCGTGGCTCAAATTTATTTAACATAATTTCTCTAAAATTAGTAAATTTATGAGTTTTAACATTATTTTATTTGTATAGCTTTGTAAAAATCGACGTATCCGTTGGAAAATATTGGCTCGTTTTCAACCTTCTCGAGATATTGTTCCAGAGTGCTTCTTCCAAATTCGTGTTCACCCGAGAATTTCTTTTGAGCTGCTTTCTTCGGTACCGGTACCGCTGGTTTGAATACGACGCCGGTAGGATCATATTCCTGGTATATATCTTCCGCGGAGCTGTAACAAACGTGGCGTTTCAGCGTTTTTATCAGATTGCTCAACCCCTTCGGTATTCGCGCAGTTAACAATGACTTACAGTTTTCCAACTTCCGGAGGTAGGCTTCCCTCGCCGCTCGTTGGTACGCCCCACGCGATGTTCTTCGCTACTTTTTGAACTGTACTGTGATAGTGCCTCTGCAAACAAGAAATTCTTTTTAAATGGCTACGACGATTCTAAGGAACATTCCGTATCCGTTGCATAGCTAGTACAAAAAATGCTACCCTACCGTGGAAAAAAAAAAAAAAAAAAAAAAAAAAAAAACCAACAAACAAACAAACAATTTGAAATTTCCAAGTTATTACGCACCTGCAAAGCAACGAGTTCCCACAAGGCCGAGCAGTGCGCGTTGCAATACTCGGGCTCTTCGAGTTCCGGTTGATAAAAACCATCGCCCGCATTAGCATCGGTATCCAACAGTATATCCGCGCTCTTTGAGAGTTGCATTATCGACTTTATAACCCCAAGTATCCCCAGCGTTCCGTTGTGCTGCAGCTGCAAAGCCATTGTCGCGATTCTCTTGATGAATGCGATCATACGATTTTGCGTAACTCGTTTTCGCCTGTGTATGAGAACCTCGACTAGCGTGCGAACGATTATCTCGGCATCGGCATGATTTTTTCCCGCGTGCACCGTCAGCAGATTCTTATAGAGATGCGAGTAGAACCTGGTATTAAATATCAATTAATTATGCACCATGTATTCGACGTAAATGGTCCATCATTGAGAAAACTTTGTTTTCATGAAAATTGGTGTGTGTGTGTGTGTGTGTGTATGTGCGCGCGCGCGCGCATGCGCGTGGCTGTGTTTTGATTTTGACACCGACTTAACATCCTCAAATACTATAGATCAAAGATAAATTTTTTACAAATCTGTTTCTGCATTTTTTTTTTTTTTTTTTTTTCTTTATGTTGCATTTTTCCCCCCGTCTGCAGGCATTACGCCTATTACAGGGTCGGCCCGGGACAGTAGCCAGTCCCCCCTGGAGGTCTGGTCCGGATCAGTAACCAGGCCCCCATGCGGCCGCATCCGACTTCTCCCTCTATATCGCATTCGCCATAGCATTTTTGCTAGGGGCATAGGAAAACTGCGGAAAACCTATGCCGATATAGCCGGTCTCGAGTTCGCCTCCCGGCACCGGAGCTACGTCACGTTTCGTCGAGAACGTAAACACGGACTACAGCTGTATACATGTGACTACCACAGGTAGAAATACTTGTGTGGGTCTTATGTATACATCTGGAGCTTCATCGCGTCCGTATTTGTATTTTCGAGGAAAATCGACGGCACCGGGAATCGAACCCGCGACCTACCGATACTCTGGACTCTAGAGGCCAGTACCCCAACGACTAGTCGACGATATAAAGATCAATGTTACCTGTAAGGATCTATGTTCAGCGCCGATCCTTGTCCCGACAATATCGTGAAGACCGTTTGAATGCAATGCAATTGCTCCCTCTGACCCAAATTACCTTCTTCCATTAAGCGATTTATTACGCTGACCAAGTCTTGATAGAACTCGAGATTAATGCAATGCGCAAACTTGGCTAATCCTTCTAGACACGAAGACAAGACTTTGCTGTTTGGTGCCTGCTTGAGTATACGGAAGTATATCGTGAACACGACACTCGTTATTTCCGTGAGAACTTTTTGCTTCGTTTGCTTGTTCTCCTCAGCCTTAGTCTCCAGCATCTCTTGCTCCACATGCTCCAATTTCTTATTTCTCTTGCGTTCGCGTTTGCTTAACGCGAGAATTCGCTGCTTGTGACTCATAAGCTTCTTTTGCTTCGCTTCTTCCTCCCGCTCTTTGTCCAAGTCAATGTCTTTGATGCGAAGCGCAACAAGTATCGCGATTACCTCGACGTGCACGGAATGCCCTCGAAGTTTTATGTATTGATTTAGGCGTCGAACAATCTAGAATAGCATAGTGTGTAGCAGCAGTATGAAAAAAATCTCGTCGTTTATCATCATCATCATTTTTGTGTCTCTAGGGGCGACGATATTTTTTTATTGTTGATCGTTTTTCGTTCGACCAGCGTCACTCGAGTCTGCCTCGAGTGATTAAAAAGACAGTCCAAACGATAATAAATGTCTAAAGCGAAAACGTCTAATGTAAACTTACAGTCAGCGATAAATCTCCGCGTTTGTCCTCTTTAAAGATCTGCTTAAAACACGCCGCTATCGTCTCCCGCACATTCAGTCTCTTGTTGTCCAAAAGGGGTAGTAAAAAGTTAGCTATGTTCACGGAAAAATTAAAGTAAGGATGAGTGACGAGAAGGTCGCATAGGCAATTAACAGCGAGTTCTCCCAGCTGAATTTCGCGTTCGCCAATCACGCGAGTGTCACCGCGTTTTTTTCTCAACTTGCCGCCCATCTTCTCCAGCTTTTGTAGATAATGCTTGTAACTCCTTAGAAGTACAGCCTCGTAATTCTGTAACTTGAGCGTTTCTTTTTTGACTGAAACAGAAAAGGGAGAAATTGCACATAGCGTATTTGCGATTGAAGCTCACGAGCCTGCACTACTTACACTTGACTCCTTCCTGCTCGATCTGCGTAATGCTGTAAGACGGCAAGAGATCTTTGAAAACCTCGAGTAACGAAACTGTAGCCAACTTCCTAACAGTTATATAAACTTCTGGATTTCTCTCGTCCATCATTTCCAGAAGAATCTTGAAATTTCCCGACTTCATTTCGGGATTTTCGAGAAGACTGCTCGACAGAAGGCCAATTTTGAATCGTCTAGACTTTAAAACTTCCTCTCTGCAGGCCAACAACTCTGCAGTCGACACTGGCGCTTCTGCATTCTCTTCTTTCTTCACCTGCGAGGTAACAAAATAATATTATTCAATATCGTTCTGAGCCGCAGTAGTAGCGTTCATTATTTTTATTGAGTACAAATATCTGTGGTACTAAAATCGATTTTTCTTTAAATTTCACCCAGACATTTAAAGAAAAAATGATGCAGTACGATGAATAGTGATTTATTTTCCATGTACAACACGCTGTCAACAGCTTAGCTTTATCCAAAAAGTATTGAGGGCTCTTGTTCCGAATGTTAAAATAATAAAAATTGCGTCTTATACCTCGAAATTTATTTCCGATATAACTTCTTCGTCGCTGTTCTCCGGTTCTTCTTCCGCGTCCCCGTTCCGAGACTCTTCCACCTCGTCCTCCTCTTCTTCCTTTTCGTCTTCCTCCTCAATAACTCGCCTCGTGACAACTCCGGCCTGTGTTTTCACCGGCAAAAGAAGACGAATTTTCTTTGAGCCTGCGTCCCCATTTTCCTTTAGAGTTTCTTCTTCGTATTTGTCCTCGATTGCCGGTTCCTCCTTTTTTCTTTTGCCCTTTCGGCCTTTTTCTCGTTCGGGTCTAAATTTTTACAAACGATAAACAAATGAGAAGGTACATTTTTTAAGGTACCTCTACTCATACATGATTCCATTAATTTTTTTCAAGACACTTATCCGATATGCTCTATCTAAAATATTTTGACATTAACATGTTGAAGAAAAAATTCACAAAAGCAAAGACAACCTTATGAGAAAGCAATAAAAATCCATCTGCAAAGTAGAATCGTGCACAATTGCTTCCTAATTTTACCTCTATAACGATGTATGTCGATTGACTTTTGCTTTTGCATAGGAGCGGTGCCTTTCGTTTTTTTTTTTTTTTTTCAAACAATTATTGAGACGAAATATCTAGATGGTCAATTTATATTTGCTCTGGTGCTGGTATACATAATTGACTTATTCTATAGAGGACTAGTATTATTTCATTATAACAAGCTACATACTCGTTTAATCGTATATGCTTCAACAAATTGTACGATTTGTTGGATATAGCATTCTGTAAGAATTCCAAATCATCCTTCTCCACCATGCCCATCATATCCTCTCCATGATCGCTTTCCTCCTCTTCGACGGCTTCCTCCGCCTTAGGAGGTGTTGGTTTTTGCACCTGTTTCTTCTGCTTGCCATTTCTCTTTACTTTGAGTTTTCCTTGTTTGGCTAACTTGGTTTTCGTCTGATTGTTTCGTTTTACTTTACTGATCTTTGACTGCTTCTTTTTCTATAATAAAGAATTCACGTTTCACCGTTAAAACAATATTTTCTATCTATCAAATGGTTCTACGTGCGAGTAAACACCGCATTGGAGGTTAAACTACTTTTTCACTTGGGATAAAAAAATGAAACTAAGAAATTTTCAAGGTCTTTGGCATATAAATATTCTAAAGGACTTACCGCCATATTTCTTCTATTTTATAGTACAATTATTATGTTACGCTCATAGAATATTGTTGTCAAACTTGCAGCAGCCGCATGTACTCTCACGTGGCCACAAGCACGTCTATATGTATATCTCTATACGTAATAAAGATGCGAGCTACTTGTCACTATGTGTGTGTTTATCGGTGCCGCCGGCAAGAGAGTAAAGGGGCTCTCTCTCTCTTTTCACACTACTTTGCCGTCTGTCGGTAAAGAGAGTTCTTTCATTCTCTTACGCGCTTCCCTATTCCAATAAGAATATTTGAAAGCGTAATAATAGACTCGTTGTTATTGAATATATATGAAATTTTTGGGGATGGGATATTTAGGGGGGTGTATTATTGGGGGTCGCCCATTAATGCATTGAAATTAAAATCAAAGAGGTGTCGATACAAGTATAAAGTAGATATAGAAAATACAGTTTAATGCATTCTGTAAGTCTAGGTTTAATGGGTAAATTTTTTTTTTTTTACAAAAAGTTGTACCGATCCAATCGCGCACTGCGAGGCCTCTACACGTTTGCATATCGTATATTACAAGATTCTCTATATTCCAGAGATTCATCTGGAGCAAGTACTCGAAATAGCCTTTAAAAAAATTGACGCCCGGTGTTTTGGTAATTGGTTTTCCGTAAATTTTTTGCTTATAATTACTGTACGAGGCCAGTCAAATATACAGTATAATAAGAATAATAAATAATTAGATCTTTGTAGTTATATCGGTCAGTGTATTCTGAGATATAAGCTGGTGCATTGCGAGTTGCACTCGAAGCTCCACGCACGCATCCTTCTCTTCGATGATGCTGCGTATGAGCGTCGTCATTTTCTTCTGAAAATGTAAAAGCACATTTGGTATCATTCGAATGTCGCGCTTACGTCGATATCAAAATCATTTTTATCAACTGTAAAAATTTATTTTCAAAGTTACGAAGAATTCGCTCTGTGCCACTTATTCCGCGTTAATACACTAACAAGTTTTTAAACTGTGACAAGCCCGTGTCATTTTATTTAACATATATAGCGTAATAATTATTACCTCGAGCAATTGATTTTCCTTGGCCAATTGAATCATGGCAGTAATTTCCGCTTCGTTTGGCGAGTGTATCCTCTCCTTTGGTTTTGGCTTCTCCGGTCCTGCCTCAGCTATCATTTCCACCAGCCTTTTAATCTCGTTTCTCTCTTGGGCGATTCGTGAAATAAGCTGCGATTGCATATTCAACAGCTCCTCGTGAATCAAACTTTCGCGGAGCTTGTCCACCTCGTTTTCTGGACTCGGTGCTGCCGATACTGTAAATTACAAATTCATGAGATTTTTTAACTAACGATAGCTGTCAAAAGCTATCGAATAATTTTCTTAATATTATTTTATTTTTTTCTTTCACGCAAATTTTCAGTCCCACATTGTCAATTTTTTGCAGGTTCTTGATATACTCGCCCGAAGGAACAGGGCTCTATGGCAAAATAAATAAAAACATATATCACCAATTGCAATGAATAGGTCATGAAAGAACGAAACTTTTTTAAACCGATTTCGTATTTTTGAGACACACGGATTGAAAAAATAGAAATAAAAATTTTTTAAAAATAATTTTGCATAAAAGTTGAGTAAGAAATTTGAATAAAAATAAAAAAATCGTAGAAAGTGCTGTTGTCGATGAATACCAAAACGTACCCAAGTATGAACGGGAACTAAAAGGATTCGGGAAAAAAAAAAAAAAAAAAAGTCACCCACTTAATTAATGGAGAAGCGAATCTCTCTTGTCGATGATGCAAATGAAACCCTTTACCCTTTTCCTCCTCTTGTGGCGATTCCGAAGTTTCGAGCCCTTTTGACGAAGCTCGTACAAGCGTGGGAGTTTCCGTCGCGGCGTCGACGGTGTCTTTGCCCTGAATAGAACTTTTTCGCTCGGTTGCTTCTACAGTTTCTACGCTGGCTCCAGAGACTCGTCTCTTCCGAAGCTGTTTTTCCTTCGGTTCTTCGTCGGTTTGTACTTCCATTTCTTTTTTCACCGATGTTATTGATGCCTGCCGAGATTCAAGTTTTACGTGGCTCGCATCGCTTTCGGACAGAGTCTTGGTTCTCGCTTCTCGCTGTATTTCGTCCCGTGGTTTCACCTCCTCGTCGAGACTCTTTTGAGCGGCTCCCTCAAGTTTCTGTACAGTCTTGTATTTTCTCTGAGGAAGGATCATCAAAGATATTATACCTTCTGACATTTTGTGAAAAGTGTGAATTGTATAAATTTCTTTTGTCACTTATTTTGCATAAACTTTTAATCTACCTTTCAATTTCAATTTAAGAGAAAACCAAAAAACAATTAAAACAATGAATGAATATGATATTATCAATGGCCTAAATAAAGAAATAGATTAAATCTAATGGTGTAACGGGATGATGGTATCGAGTCTGTGTTTAATGTAGTGCCGATCAAGTTCACACCTTTAGCTGCGTTATTATACGCTGAACCTCCCATAATTGCTCCTCGCGTGATTTTGTCACAAATCCCGCGTTCATTTGCATGTGAATTTGCGACAAAAGAGATTCTTGCTTAGCCAGCTCGGCGGCAATATTCTCAGCGCCGTCCGGCAAATTAATGCTACCCGACAGTAGCGGCGGAATGTATTTCGTTAATTTAATTTCGGGGAACAACGCTTTGCAATGAAACAGCAGAGCCAAGAGCAAACGATGGCTCATTTGCAGCACCGGACTGAGTGTCATCGCAATCGTTTGCGCGTTCATCTTGGTAGTTTTTTCCTTTAAACAACATAAAAATGCATTATTTATATAAATTAGAAAGTGGAGAAAAAAAAAAAAAAAAAAATAAACACCCTAGTTAGACACATGAAACAAAGATTTCGTGAGCCCGAATAAAAATTATTAATAACGATAGAAATGTTTCCATTTTAACAAATAGTGTTTTATGCTTTTGGGTACTGTGATAATAATTTACAAAATGTTTACTGGATTTGTCTAACGAAGCAACTGTTTTTTGCTGTCCCATTTTTCGAACAAGTATCCAGGCTTCGAGATCTCGAATCTCTTATTTCGACAAAAGCATTTTTCTTAATAATCAACATACCCTAGTCGTTATGTGGTCGAGGTGCAGCGTAACCCATGCAACGAGAACTCTATTGCATTCCGGGAGTTGCCTTGTCAATTGACCGAGTTGCGTTTCGCGCTGCGCCAAATCCTTGGTCGATGCGGCTTGCTCGAATCGCGAAATTACCTCGCTACTCTCGAGAACGGGCTCGGGTAGTTCCCTGAATAAAATAAAGCTAGTTAACCGCAGGCACTCGGCAAACCACCATTCGACACTTGTTACATTCGAAAAAAGGTCGCAAGGACTACAACTTTCCACTTGCCCATTATTTTCACTTTTTACAAAGCTACCTCTATGATCAAGTATGCCAATCGATGTGCAAGTTTCTACTTTGCATGCTTGTTTTAAATAAATAAATTTGAAAGCGCTCACAAAAAATAACCGTGACTGCAACTATCTTGACAAACAACCAACGTTTAGAATGTCAAATTAATATGACACTCACCGAAGAAAAAGTATTAACAGGCTGGTGGCTACCGTAGGCTCGACTTCGGACATATTTACTGATTCACGTTGATTGTACAGCTTCTTTAGGTGTTGCACTTTCGATTTAACACCCGGAACTCTGTACAAGCCCTCGGTATTCATTCCGAACTCTTCAACGTAATCAATGCACTCGCGAACTACAAGAGGAAGCTCTACGCCATCGTGGCACCTACTTCTTTCTACCGCGAGGTGCAAACTCACGCCGAAAATCGGTTGTGCCTCTGAAAATAAGTGTAGCGCGCAGTGATCATTCGATGAAAAATAATTTTTAAAAGTAAAAACGTCCAACAGTCGTGATTAATTATCCTTACCACCGATATCCAGACCCTCCTCGCCGTGCTTGCTCTTTTTACGGTCTTTTAACTTGAGCTTGGACTTCTCCTTGTCTTTTTCCTTGCGTTTCTCTTTGTCAATATCTTTTTCATCCTTGTCACGTTTCTTCTTGTCCTTATCCTTGTCGCTTTCCTTTTCTTTTCCATCTTTTTCACGTGATTTCTCTCGTTTCTCTTTTTTCGAGGGAAATTTAAAGGCTTTCGTCTTTTTCGATTTGGATGGACTTCTGAAATATCGATACGCGTCATACAACCGCTCCATAATCAACGATATTATTTGCAATTAGTAATATAAATAAATAAATGACAAAAGATAGAAATAAAAATAAAGAATTACAAGCAAAGCTTGTAATAAATAAGTATTATTAACAGATGTATAATTAAATGAATAATGAAAAAAAATAAAGGTAAAGATCCATAAAGTAAACAGTGTTGGCAGTTCTTGGACTTGATTCGAGTATCAAAATTTTCAATTAGCCTATGAAAAAGGCATATAGCAGAGGTGAGCTTGCGATCAATGAATATCGTTAATGTTAGTTAATATTTTTTAATTTTTCCAACTTCTTTTGCGAAGGAAATTCAAACGCTTTGAGGTAATCTTGCAATTAATAAATAAATAAATAATTTAAAGCATTATAAAAAATATACAAAATAAAAAATAGATTAATGTTTGCACAATTTCAAGACGTTTGTTTTTTTTTTAGACTGTAATTAATTTTTGAAACATTTATTTACCCCATAGAAGCATTCCATAATAGGATAAAGCTGAAAATTGCTTTATAGTTTTTATTGCTCCCCAGTTTTGACTAGCAGAGATACAATTCTAGGAACAGGAATCACCGATAGTCGCTATCAAAACTCTAATAATAAAATACCAGTTTGCAAGACAAGTAAACACCAGCAGGAGCAAAATTAGTAAATCATAACTATTGGTTATTAAGCGATTCTCAGTCATGGTCGACCGATAGAATAAAACTGGACGGTCGAGTCTTTTGGGGCTACAAATTGAGCGGTAACTCTCTACCGAATGCTAAGAAGGCTCAATTGGAAGACAGGAGCAAAGCAAATTATGAGAGTCACGCTAATGCTTTAAAAGTTAGAGGTCGGAAACAAGCAGGGCTGGGATGATGCAAAATGCATAGATTACTTTGTCTCTTGTTCTTCGTCCGGAGAGCTCTCGCCTTCTAGAGTCGCATAGCCACGGTCTTTGCGATCCTTTTTGTCCTTGCGTTTACCTCCTAGTAATTCCTTCTTTGAGAGTTTCTCGTGGCCACCCTCGTCGCTGACTATGCAAATAATAAGCATATGCCATTCGATAAATGGAGAAAATATGTCGACGGTTACGAGTGCAATTCTAACTAATGAAATGTATTAAATGCACTAGGGGGAGTATGCTGTGTGGGTTAGTATGCCCGCAAAAGGTCTCACTTTGAGGTTATAATCCCGTCGAGCTGTCAAACGTCAATCGCCGAATGACAGTCATTTGTTTTTATTTAAACTTGATTTAATAGGTTCTTACTTACAATCGCTCTCGTTACTTTTCCGGGCTGACTCGGACGCATAGAGCCCCGGAAATTCCTTCTCGACGTCCGGGCTCTCAAAGTCCATCCTACGACACTTGTCTTTTGACACTTTCTTTACTGACGTTTACTCGCCAAGTATTTTTCGACTCTACGTTGGTCACACCTACCACCACGTCCGAGCCGCCGTCTCCTCCTGTAATGATGTCGGCGCATTCGTTCTCATTTTTATTCGAGTTTCTTGTCAGACTCACAGCTCGTTCGGTATAGCAGTAAGTACATCACCTTCGTCGGGGGAGGTAAAAAAAACATGTACCACGTGACATATGAGTGCAAGAGAGGACATAATTGCAATTTTTCGAACATCACTATTCACACCATCAGAGGCTATTGTTATTTTTTAAAAATGCAACAAGTATGTCACTTGTGTCACATCTTAACGTCATGTGTCACACGTTTTCTCGTAATCTCTTTGTTTGTTTGGCAAAGTATACGCTATACGTAGATTTAGCTTGTATATTCGGCATTCCTATGATTCCCGAATATATTCGGGTGGAAACTTGAAAGAATTGAGAACTCCGTTCGACTGATTCGACATATCCGAGGAAAGGCAAAAAAAAAGCTCTGTTGACGACGACATCATCCTTTGTGGACTAGCTCACCCTTCAACCCTAATTGGTGATTGGTTTTCAGTTGGTTTATATGGTTGGAAGTCAATAAATGATTGTTGATTCACGGTTGAATTTAGGTTGATTATTTATTTACATTCAACTGAAAACCAACCATCGGTTGGTTTTCGTTTCGGTTTCGAGATTATGGGTTACTTACGCCGAGCTCGCACGGGGCGCGGTAAGTATATTGTCCCAAAAATAAATCTATCACTCTCTTATCCTAGTTTTCCCGAATCCAACTGCGGAATCTTCATGATCTTGTAATAAATACACATGTACTTAAAGTACCGGCCAACTCGGAAATATATTTGCTAAATGAGTTTGAAGAAGTTAAAAATAATAAATCCGCCAACTAACCGAATGATGAGATAAGAATAAGTGGTGGTGGGCTTCGCATTGCTAGCATCATTCATAAATGGATAGAAAAAATCGTACGGCAAACTTATGTCCAAGTTTGGTCCACTGGCGTAATAATACATGGACGGCGTCGATATATCGGTGAATGACACGAGACTCAGAAGTTCGGTTTTCAAAACATCAATACACTTGGGTTCAACACATTTCAGCCAAGATATATCGAAGGGTTCGTTAAACGTTACCGAAATCCCTTCAATCTTATGATTATCGAAATTTTTTAGTTTCGGTAAAATGGTATACAATATATTGATATTTACCGACGTGAGGAGACCGGAGCAGCGAATACGATTATCATAAGTTTGTCCAGTGACGACGAGATTTCGCGCGACTTTATCGAAGAGGATTTCCGTCCAATTCGAGGTATCTTTTTTCCAAGTCTCGCCAGTCTTTGACACAAAAGTATTGAATTTGTCAATCTGAGTCATGTTGTGCGATAAATAACCGAGAAAAAAATCGAAAATTTGATTTTGCAAGGTTACGCACGAATCGCGGGACGAAAATTGGTCAGTTGTGAATTGGACGGTACATTTAAGTCTGATGTCCTCGCCGAAGCGAACGATGTATCTTTCGCGCGAATGACAATCTCCATTAGATTGACTCATTGGCAGCGTCAGATAAAAATTCGAATTACCAATGTTTATGTGTTCCGTTATCACGTTATTTATATTGCTTCGCACTAGGGTGCCAGTTATTATTGGATTCCCGAAAGTATAACCGGAACTTTCGCTTGGTACAAATGATTTTTTTCCCAACGTTCTATTGGCTTCTTGAAAAGTTACTTCGAAGTACTGATAGAAACTCGTTGACGCGTTCGTGATTTCGTAGCGGATTTCAATATTTCGTAGACCGCACGTGCCGTTAAGAACGATCGTGTATCGTACTCGCTTTATTACATTTTGACAAATGCCCTTTATACACGATTGCTCGGGTGACTTTGTCGTATTGCAAATACTCGATGAATTCGAACAGTAGAAACTCTGCACTGGTACACAGACGGACACCGGGCATGTCTGAAATAAATATATACATATTAAAATCGCGCGAGCATCAAAATAAAATGATGCTACAAAATGAGGTCGTAATAAATGACCTATTTCGGCACATATTATATGCTGCTGCTAAAAGCGCGCTATGTTTTCCTTCGTACCACCGGTTATTTATCAATCTTTCACATAGCACGTATTCGGTAATTTCTTGTTACAAAGTATTCTCGATAGCTAAATTACATGGCTGTAATGTAATAGACTACATAGATATATGAGATAATAGATCAATAGATATATCTATTTCTATCTATAATGTATAAATTCAGTACGGCGTCTTACGTGATTTTGGCCAATTAAGTAGGTCAGGTTGTAGATATGGGATGGCGACACAACCGTGAAATTGTCGTATGCTTTACCGAATAAGTATTCATTATTATTGCTCAGATTAGTTTGCATACATTTCCACTTTGATGATTCTCGGTATTTCAACATTTTTCCAAATTTGCATTCATTGGTAAAACCCGATTGTGGAAGTTCTGCGAGATGAGTTGGAAATATAAGGTGTTGTCGAATGAGGTATAGAACTTTTTAGTTCAGAGTTTACCTTTCTTTATCATTACCTATTAATGTGATCTTGTTATTTTGAAATTTCCATATACCGTCCGCACGATGATACCGACTGGAAATATTCATCTTTGACGGGATGTCAAATTTATTCCAGTCCCATGAGTATTTTTTTCGATTCTTTGCAGATGTTGCGTCTTGGAAAGATTTTTCGTCCCTAATGTCCTATCGATTAGTGATACACGATTTAAAGTTTAAAACCGATTATTCAGAGATGAAAATGAAATAAGCTTTTTGCTTCCTTTCAGGCAGCTCGGAATTTACATATGGAAGGTATATTTTGGGATTAAGATCGTACGGTGACTTTAAGAAGAAGAATTGACACATCCTAACGATTAGATAAATTATATGTATGAAACTTACCAGAGACTCTTTTATTCCATAAATTGGTGGAAGATTGTCATAAGCGATGCAAAACAAATTGCTCGCTAATCTTTCGAGTATAAATTGAGTACTATTACGGTAGATGAAGTTCTTTGTGTAGCAATATCGACTATCGTAAACCTTAGCCTGGCGATAACTATTATTAGAAAATCCAGCTAATTGAAACCTGTTGCAGTCGGCATCGCAGCAACAATTTATATCACACATTGACACCTAGGGCGATATATAACATTATGACAATAATATAAAATAATAAAAAAACAAAACGAAACAAAACAAAAGAATAAACATAATTTTTCATTTTGCAACAATTGCATTGCCATAAAAATGGATTGCCCTTACAGTTAATGAGATGATAATGTCTTGAAATATTTTAAAGAAATAATTGTTTCATCGAAATTTCCGAGCTTTGTATCTGTTTACAATGTGTGCACGCTGTATCAAGATTTGCACAATTTAATGCAATATCATCGGTTTTTATTTATTTTTGAGCCTGATAACCGATAATTCTCGGCCCAATAGGTAAAATTTTATTCGAAATGGAACGACTAGACTACATTTTTTTTTTTTTTCATAATCTTTAATGCCTCAAGTATTTTTGAAGCTAAGCAAAGAATGGCTTGTTTTTTTATGAGAATTTTTGGCTTCTCCATATATAGGACACACACACACACACACACACTCGTGTCTGTGTGTACATACATGCGGAAACTTTGCTGAAACGACATTTCTGTCCGATATTTCGAACCATTCTGTTCTATTCTAGTCAAGAAATATTTTCACGGACACAAGGCTTCCTCTCTGGGATTTAAGTAATATTAGAGATACTTACTTATATATATAGTATAGAATGTAACATGGATATGAAAATTGCGTTTTACGCCTAAAGATCATGGCACGAACATTTTGTTTACGATCATTGCACTAAGCTGCACTCTGTATAGAAAAACGTATGTAATTACCGTTAAATCACACGCACAAATGTCCGAATGAATTTCATTATTGGTATCGATTGTAGCTTCAATAGTACTTAAAGTTGAACCAACTGTGAAGATTCTCGTTGTAGGCGATGTCTTATCGATAGTTTGTTGAGTAGTTGAATTGGTGTTTATAGCATTTTCCGTGGTAAGCGGATCGGTATTTTCATCATTATCAATATCTTCATTGAAAGTATTCATATTGCCGGTAAAATTTGTTGTTGCAAAATCTGTATTTATCGGATCATCGCAATTGGATCCACTTGGACAGTTAGATAAGAAAATATCGTCGATATCAATTGCTGTGCATGTGCACAAGATAAATGTCAAGCAGAGCAATCGTAAAAGTTCCATGTTAGATGTCGCGATTCACGGAAATAATTTATCAACGATATTCATATTTCATAATCGACAGCCAAACTTTCCAAAATTTTTCACAATCACGTGGATGTTAACGTTAATATATCCCATGCTTTCTGTGAGTAAATCGAATCTGTCATCACTATCAGCCAGTGAATTTGGATCTTTCAATTGTAATGTTGTGCCGAGAAATCGATCTTTCAGTCTATCCTGCCAGCCACCTGTGCAGAAAAATTCTCTATGCCATTAATGAATATTTCCTATGAAATTCATTTTATAGAAATTACCAATTACGATATTTCAAATTGTAATTATTAAATTTATTTTCTCTAAATACACAAACACACAGGTATCGTGTATTATACAGCTGTAGCCCGTATTAACATTATCGACGAAATGTAAAGGTGACGTGAAATTTCCGGTACCGTGAGGCAAACCCGCGAAATCCGCGAGGTTTTCCGCATTTTCCTATGCCCATGGCACAAGTGAGGAGTTATGACGAACGTGATATGGAGGGGGAAGCTGGATGCGGCGGCCGCCGCCGCATGAGTCGCACGAGTTAGAAAAAACTTTTTCCGACGAGTATTGTACAAAATTTTACTTCACAAGAGGTGAAGAAATGAGAGTTGCATGCGTGTAAAACGTCCAATATCGCACCGAATCAAGTTAAACAAAAGTCGTTTTTTATTTTCAAAGAAAATCAAAATAAAACATAATTAACGTCTTACCTACTGGTTTCCATGTGTGGCATTTAAGCTGATGTGATCCAGGTGTCAATGGTACAGTGACAACGCCATATCCAATAAACAAGAGTCTGGAGTGATTGTCACGACTAAAAATTTGTACCAGTAATTTTGGCGAGCCCTGCAAAGTTTGCGTTGTATAATGCAAGTCCAGTGGGTGATCCCAAACAGGTACTTTCATATAAATGTCACAACATTCTTGAGTCTGTCCCTCTGAAGATCCGTTTATAAGATTCCATCCGCTACCTGATGGAATTTCCAATTATTTATCCAAGGATTTTGCAATTACTCAGTGTCTGAAATTCAATGTGCCGAGGACCATATGAACTTTAGTATGATCGAAAATAACTATTACATTAAAACCATAGTTGCACATTAGTTCCTCTACCACCAGTTGAAGAAAAGCCCGTTAAAAGTATATTCATATTTGCAAATTATCTTGCAGCTTGTTTCACCGCTTTTTTTCTTTTTTTTCTTTTTTTCTTTTTTTACATAGCCTTATTTCTTTTCGTGTTATTCTATTCTATTCTCTATCCAAGTCTCGAACCACTTGCGAGAAATTCTCCGTCGATTCGCCATTTAGTGTAATCATACGAAATAACAATGCACAATGCTCCGCTAGATGGCGAACGGCCGACGTATTTCTCATCACAAGATTGAGAGGCCTATTCTCTCCCCGCGTATACAGATTCCGTAGCTTGTCCGAATTTGATGAAACACGATATCTTCGAAATTCGATATCTCAAGGTGATGTGTTACATATCGTCTGTCTCTCTCAGATCGCCATAAGTGCGAGTGAGATAGCTGAATCTTCCCGAAGTGTTATTCTTCGCCACGGTTGATTTTTCGAATAAAAGTCGACAAGTACCGACTGCATCTTGGCAGTCTGCAGTCAGTACTTCTCGTCTTTTGCCTGAAACATCAATTGTGACCAACGCTTTACAGTTTTTTTTACCGACCGAGCACCAACACATCACGTTAAAGAAAACGAAAAATGTAGGTTCGATTTGTCGACCGGTAGACGATCTGTGAATTTTCGAATCAGTAACGGAAAAAAAGTACGCGGTGTCTACATTAAAGTAACGTTAAGTCACTCTAACGGGAAAATTTTGAGTGACACGGGACTTTTCGTTACTTTAATTCTACCATTAAAGCAACGTGGAGCTTTTCGTTACTTCAATTTTACCATTGAAGTAACGTTTACGTTACCGTAGACATCGCGAAGAAAAAGTAACGTTTTTACAAATCACGGTAAAAAGGTTTGTAGCCGGTATTTTCCGAGGTAGAATATAAAATACGACTTGAGAACTATAGTGTAAGCCAAAACTCGATATATCTTGAAGAAATAATTTTCTTTAACTTTCGCTTTAAAAAAATAACGTTAATAAAACAAACCAGTGTGAAAGCTCCACCTGCACGAAAGAGAAGGTTGTCGGAAGTCTTCGGCCGATAATATCTGGCCGAGTATATGGAGTTCAGCCATAAACGTTTGATTATGACTAAAGCTGGAAATTACTATTATTTAAGTAAACAAGTTAATTGTTAAACTAAAAATTTGTTAAACAATATATCGAAACATTTCGCGATTTTTCATCAACTTGATTATTAATAAATTAATTTAAAAAATAAATGTAATAAATGAGTTTATTTAAAAAAAAAAACTTGAAATGCAATAAAATTAGAACCAACGATGATTAATGATGAAAACCTGTTATACCACCAGGTTTCCATAAGGTTTCAACAGATATATCAATGTATTTTCTTTTCAAATTATATTTCTGATTCATTTATGTATATATGAAGTACAGAATATTGTAAGAAACGTTTTTTCGACATTTTAGATCATTCCGGGTATCCGAAAATTACAACATCGAAAAAAAAAATGTTGTCACAATAACTAAGCTACCGTCATGATGATGAAGCAAAACGCCCGAATACCGTGTGAATGATGCTCACCACAAAATTGTTATTACTAATTTTTGGCGCACAAACTTAATAAAAAATCGAAAATAATTAGCAAATGCTTACCTTCACTGCTTGTTGTTGTTAAGATAAAACGGTATATGCATAAGCCGTCTCTGCCGTGTAAAGCCGTTATTAATCAAGAAGTCGACAAATTCTAACCGCTGCTAAACTTCAATCAAAACGAACTTAATGGGTGTTTGTTTGTGAAAATAACACCGTTGCTACGGAAACGGTTGCTGATACGAAGTTGCCCAACGTTGGGTCATCTAACGGTGCTTGGAAGAACTGGTAATATCTTACCAGAAGCTATCCCCATTCGACATAATGAGCCATAATTCTCAATAGGTCTGTTCATTTTTACGGCAAATCGCTCTCGAACGTCCGTAATTTATTAATGTGAGCTCTTTTGTGAATTCCCACATTTTTACGAGAATTCAAATCCAGCAATGAAATTTAGCAGCCGGTTGGCGGTAGTGTTATTAACTTACCGGTAAATTATGTTAGTTACTAAAATAACCGGTAACGTAGACCGTTGTTGAGTATCCGACTACTTAACCGGTTATTTACGGAGCGCACGAATAGATATACATCTTTGCCACGCCACTTTAACAAAAGATCTAGTATTTTGCTAATCGTTTGGTGGTCGTTTAATAGTGATTAACGGACTAACTAAAACGTTTGATCGTCAATAGTTTAATTATAATTGTTGAAACAAAGAATCGATTGTAAACATAGCCAACATTTTTTTTTTTTTTTAATGTTGGTACAATTAACGATTAATCGATGTAGAATCGTTGCATGGTAATGAATAACTCAATCAAATGGCCGTCTACCGGCGAGAAAAAAAAAAGAAAAAAAAGAACCAAGTGCGATCTAGTGGATTTTTCAGCTCGCTGGTGAATTCCATCACTTTCGTTCGCCATAACCTAATATAATAAGTATAAACATTAGCATTGTTGGAAAATTGCTGTTACACATCGGGGGGGGGGCTGAGCGATATGTTTTTGTATGGGACGGATGTTTGCCTAGGGGCTGCTGCTGATTCTCCAACCCAAGTGAGCGAAATGAGTGATAACGCAAACGAAACAAAGGCAAGTCTAAATGATGGTGGTGGTGGTGCTGTCGTAATTTTTCAGGGGGCCAATTTTGTAACTATTCAAATGAGTCGCACTCGTGACGTGCATCAGCCAATCACGGATTCAGCATTCCATTTCGGGAAACTAACACCGAACGATGATTGGCTGACGCAAGCTGCGAGTCACTCGCTGCTACTTGTTCTTCTTTCAGTTACAGCAATGAGCCTTGGCTTATTTCAATATTGTATGCAGCAACATTTGCAATAGCAGGATAAAATAAGTGTCACAATAACTAGAATAATATGAATAATTAAATACGGTCGGACTTATCGATAAATACGGTAATCGGAAGTACGAGCAATATTTATTGCGGCTTGAAGTCTGCTTGGGGGTTTTTCTCGCTCAGAAATACCGCGAGTCTCACCGCAAACTCGGGAAATAAAAATAAATTGCAACTTCCTGTCGGAAAATATGGAAATTGGTTTTACTAAATGTCGTTTTTTTTTTCATAAGTTTTAGTGCATAGATGAGAAATGTGTGGAAAATTACTACAGCGCCATCATTGAAAGTTGCGATGGTCTTGCTTGCGTTTTCACCATTTCTACTCACTAATGAACGTGTAGCAGCAGCAGCAGCAGCAGCAGCAGCAGCCGCCGCCGCGTTTTTCTATTAGCAATATGTACATGTATATGACACGGTTGTCGTATTGAAGTTTATACGTCTAAATGGAAAGAACTTTTGAGATATTTGTGATAAATTTTAAGTATAGTGGAAATGGAGCGATAAGCTCGTACAGATGTGACTGGCCGTGCCGAACTCGCGGCGACGACGACGGCGACGGCACTTACGTACAAAAAGTAGAATGTGTGCGGTATGTGCCAGTGGGCAGCAGCAGTGCGCGTGCATTTAGCGTGTAGACTGTAGAGTACTTGGCAGCCGACGCGATGCACGACGGGATATTGGGTTGCGCTTCGTTCCGATACAAGATGGCTGGCATTTGTTAGTAGTGTATTTTTCTACATTTCAATGTGCATTTTGTAGGTAACAAATAAGTAAACGATTGACGGTTTTCGCGATACGCGTTCAAGGCGCCGATAGCCAATATAACCGGTTTTCTACGCCAGTGACGTAAGATCGACTTATTATTTATAATCATGGATTGTCGCGCGTCATCTTAATGTGCCGTGAAAGTACCATGGACACAATAATTATCCGTCACCAGCCATGTTCGTGTGTGTTCCATTGTTTTGATCGATTGTCATGCTCAATTAATGCCAAAATCCGTGGCGCTGTTTGGTGACAGTTGTGCAGATTGCCTGACATTCCACGTACGAGACTTTTTTTTTCGCTACCTGCAACGAGCGACCAACGGATTAAATGAAAGGTAGGCGTGTTTCGAAGGATTTTATTTCTCCTTCGACTTGACACTCGATCGAGACGGGCTTAGGCTTATCGCATATCGCAAGACAATCTCCAATCTCCCTTTTCTCCTTTCTCAAATCGCTTTATTTCTCTTTTCTTCCCGTTGACGTTATTCGAGCCTTATCAAATTTGTCACTCTTATGTGTGTGTGTATATATATCTATATATATATATATATATATATATATATGTAGTAGGGTGTTCGTTCCGGTCTCGGAATATCAATTACCACCGACGATTAACGGAACTCTACAGACACCGTGTGCAGCAACAGCAAGGCGAAGAGACCTTACCTGTCCATCTTCTATCGATATCAACATTATTCGTGGCATGTCAAGCGACTTAACTTTTTCACACTGCCCGCCGATGCTCCAATCTCTTTGCATTTTCTTGCAAAAGCCTCGACTCTGCGAAACAACAAAATTACATATTCTAAAAAGAAAAAGTGACATTGGGGCTCTATTTGGAACGACAGTACGCCTAATATAATCCTAATTAAAAACATGCTATAGTCGACATACATTAGAATTTTTATTACAAACATTAGAAAAAGAAATAAATCTTCAAGTTGGTAATGACAAGTTTCTTTTTTCAATCGCTTTAATATGAGTTTTAACGATACAACAAAAATGGTGTTGGTTATTAGGAATAATGTATTTGAAGGATTAGTCGTACACTTGACATTCTGTGCGCCAGTCAGCAACCACTGGATGTTCGATAATTTGATTTCATACTTTTTCAATTCATCCATTAAAATCTTTTACACAAGGAACCACTTGGAAATCTCTGATTTATCAATCATAGTGTATCATAATACCGCTGCATCCGTATCTCAGCCAATTGTAGCTTTCAATGCCCATTTTAAGACAAAGTACAGTCAGTGACATATTGTATTTTGATAATTAATTACCAAGGATTTCCATTGGACAACAAATAATTAGCGATCAAGATAAAAAACCTCGCCTTCCATTTTGTATCAATGTCCGAATTATCTTTGTGTAGAATAATATCTTTGCATTATCCAGCAATGGGCTTGACTCGGCAAAAGAACAAAATCACTTATGTCCTATATAGAAAAGTGATATTGATCCAAGATAGATAATTTTGTGAGGGAGATGTAAAACTGTATAGCGCTTAAATAATTTGTTGAGAAATTTGGTAGTCAATTGTTCAATTGAAAATAAATAAAAAATAAAGCTCAAAGTGAGGAAAAACGTTTGATTATGAGAAACAATATACATATTTGACTTTTGAAGTTCGTTGCAGTCGTTGTACTGTGAAATTTGACAGTTTCGTGAAACATATTGGGCGCGTGAGATATGACATTCGATTTCCGGATTCGGTGTTGACGACGACGACGACGACGACGAATGAATATTACAGGAGAAGGTCGGTCGGTCGGTCGGATGTGTTGGTTATCGACGCGTGATATCGATAGCGAACATAGATGTTTGTTTGAAGCAGCAAGTGCAGCAACAAATTGAGTGCGGCAGGGAGGCGGGCAGGCGGGATGAGTCCGATGAGTGGCCGTTGCTGCACGCGAATCAAGAGAGGGATCGTGAGCGAAGGAGCGAAAAGCCGGGAAGAACAAGAATCTAGAGAAAATAAGGGATTGAGAAATGCACCGAGAAATCCTGACGCGTGTTATCTACAAATTACATTACTCCGAGTCCGAGAGCACACCGTCAAACGGCGATTCGTCATGCCCGACACGATATTGAGATACGATAGATTATTCTTCTGTACGTCAAATGAACATTGGATCCGTCATTTTCTCTTCCTCAAATTGCACTTTTTCATCTTCAGTCAAGTTTAAGGCCCGGTGTTAGGTACTACACATTATAGATTCTTTACAAAAACTTTGATTTAGATGATGAAATTGAATTGTTTCAAAATGTAACACACATGGAGACACATTGAAGGTACATACACATATATTAGGGTGATTCTTGAGGTTCCGACGAATTTCGGCAGCCCCCAAATTTCCTACCACTTTATATAAAGAAATACTTTGTAAATTTCAGACGTCTATTTCAAGATTAAACCCTTCCTCTCGAGGGCTCAATTTTGCCATTTAAAATACACTAATCACACGCGCTGGCGCGCGTGCCCGAAGGACTTTTGCGCTGCTGCGTTCTTACAAAACTTTAAAAGGTTACGGGCGCTGCAGCGCCCGTAACCTCTTACATCAAATTTCACACCAAACTGAAATTGTTTACCACGGACTTTCCTAGCAACCAATCACAGGACGAATAAAACGACAACAATGGATTCGATACAATATCCCCTTACTCATCAACTTATTATTAGGGGTGGATAGGATTTCGCTATATGTACTTCTATCTAATTTCTTTTCCGTGTGCCTAAATATTTGCCAAAAAATCTCTGCTATTATGAGGAATAAGCCACATATATGTTACTATTTAATGAAAAACAAATGTTGATCCTAATACGAAATAATGGTCATTTTTTTTTTTTTTTATTTATTTATTTGAAAAACATTTAGTATCGGTTTAGTTGAATTTTTTTTAAGTGTTTAAAACCAGAACAAAAAATTAAAAAGGTTGATTTAAAAAAAAAGAAAAAAAAATTGATTGAGAAAAAAATGAAACATTTGATTGGCACAAAAATAAAGTTATCTAGCTCAAAAAATATTTAAAAAATTGATTAACGCCAAATGCATGTTTGAAAATTAGTTAAAATTAATGACTAAAATTTCTTATTCGTGTAATTCGAAACTGCATCCCAGTAACTTCGCGACAAAACTTAAGCAGGTACGGTGATAAATCTGCCGAGAAAGTTAACACGTAACTTTCTCGGCAGAGCATTTACGTGATCGAAGAAACAATTCATAGGTGGATAGAAGATGACTGTGGAATATTGGTAATTCATTCAAGAATATGCATAATACTGAAAAAAGAAAAACCGAATTCGCAAACGTTTCCAGTAAGTCGCAAATCCATTCCATCGATATTTTGTGCATTTGTGTTGCTCGTACATCTATAAAATGGCACAAGTTTTAAGTTTAATAAATAAACATTAATTTCTCATGGCATGCGACTAGTGATTGGTGACTTTTGATACTAGAGGTATCTGGAGGTATGTGGAGGTATCTGGAGGAGCGGTACCAGTCCCAAAGTGAAGAAAAAAATAATTGGAATATAGTAAAATTAGGTGCTTATTTGTTGCCAAATTGAAAAATTTTGTACTCTTTTGATTTAGTCGCAAACCGAAGAAATTGAGGGACGACAATTTTTTATTAAGCCAGCGGCCCCTTGATTAGACATATTATTACAACAAGAAAAATATATAAAAGAAAGGCATCCTCTAACTTGAAAAATGTTTACAAACGGTCTTCTCCGTGCTAGGATAAGAAGACAGGCTAGGTACTTTCGGCATAACTTTCAATTGATAAACTGAGTGTCAGCGAGTTAGCCCGCTTACACCCACACACCCCTTAATACCTCACCATCAACTCCACCGTGCCCTAATTACAAATTTCGAAAAAAAAACTGAATACTCGGATAAAAACTCGCACGAAAATGCCTACATCGTACAATCATCACATTCTGAGTAAGGTCAAAAGAATGTAGTTATTATTTTTATGACGTGCCGTACTCGAAAAAGGTAACTCACCCTCGATAGATAGAGGAACGTGATTTTCACGAGAAAAACTCCATCTAACTTTGGCTTTGTCCGCTTCTCCGAAAGATCTTACGATTAAGACGCTGCTTTCTAAATACACGAGTGATAATATTCAAGTGCTTTCTTCCCATGTATGCAAAGCACTTGTCATATTATAATGATGGTCGATTTTTTGAGGACGAATAACAAATTTGGGTTGGGTTATCCTCGTCGAGAAAAATTGTGCGGTTTGGTTGCTTCCTAAATACGCATTATGCGACTTGAGCCCTCCATCCCCGTAATCTCGAAATGCGCAATGTTTATTTATTAACAAAAAAAAAATAATAATTAACTGTCAACAGCAGAATCGCCGAGGTGGCGCTAGCGGTACAGTAGTGACCCGTCAAGGTGTGGCCCAGATCAGAGGAATGAATGGAACGACGGCGTTACGCCGCGGTGTTGGGGGTGGTGGGGGTGGTGGTGCTGGGAGCCAAGAGCCCCCACCCGTCGCCACCCTCGTTGTCTACAAAGACGATGCTGGATACGGGATGAAGGTTTCCGGAGACAATCCCGTATACGTTCAATCGGTCAAAGAAGGTAAGTCTCGAGACAACCTTAACTATTTTTTTAACTATAAATCTGTCCATCTTCTAAAAACCCATTACAACACTCTATCGCTTCGATTGATATTACCTACTTCGACGATCAAATCCGGATTTCTCGTTTTATTCGACAAGTCGTTCGTTGCTAATCGAGCGCTCTTTGCTATCTCGTAACTCAATAATTATACTCGTCAACCATTCGATTATGACCATTAGAGGAATATTTAGTTAAACTATTTAAATATCAAATAACAATACAAGAGAATAGCGCGAGAAATGAGACGGGAGAAGGAAGATACTGGGAAAGGGAAAAAAAATAGGAGATGATATGTGGAGGCGCCGAAGAGGAACATTTTGGACATTTTGGAGAGATGCAGCAAAAGTAAGGAAATGTTGGATGAACGAGGAGGAGGAGGAGGAGGAGAATGAGTGTGGACAATACTGGATGAAGAAGGGAGGGAGATGCAAGAAGTGGATGAAGGAGAGCAGGAAGGGTTTGGGGGGGGATTTTGGCAAGTTAATACAGAGTCAAAGCAGAAATGGAACAGAACAGAAGGGCGAAAAGGCGTGCGAACGGACGATCAAGCATGCGAACAACAGGGAAACAAGGAAAAATAGAGAGTATGATGAAGAAAGTAGAATTTAAGAATGTAAGGAGGAGAATGATATAAATTCGGCGGCGGGGAAACTTACATAGCGCGGTTTAAAAGAATACCGAAGCATATTTCAAGATCTTAATTAGATTTTAGACATTAAACATTTTGTTAGTACTAAATATATCGGAAAGTTATTTTAAATTGGTTTAATGTGGACTAAAAAGACTTTGGTCTCATTACGTAGAGTTATTTTTAAATTACGCTAATTAAAGAATTGACGAAAAAAGTAGGCTTGGTCGATCGATTGTAGAAAAAGTGGCAGCATTTTGACAGGTACCACCGAAAGATTATGAGGTAAATCGATGAGAACTATATTATAATAATACTTTTTGGCGACTTGCGTGCAATCGTCTCCTTTTAGTGGTGCGACGCATTATCCGAAAATGTGTATATTGAAAAATCTCGTTGAACATTTTTCTGTCGGATAATAGGTGGTGCGGCGGCGAGAGCTGGTCTGCACGCAGGAGACAAAATAATCAAGGTCAGTGGCTTTTATTTTTCTCCTTTTTGTAATGGCAGCTTTATGATATGCCGCGACTTTATTTCGTGGCTCATTGTTTACCTCAGCGATTTCACGAGAACCCTTATCGCGTAGTAAGCTTACGCGTCGTGTCCGTGGGCCCGACGATCGCAGTTCTTAACAACATTTCGACAAATTAACTAATCAATTACTTGCGTTCACTCTCCCGGCTTCGATTAATAAAGACACTTATAACATACACCACTTGAATCGTTATATTTTATTTTAAAGAATCTTCTTATTTCATATATTTCTCTTTACCGCTAATTGGGGTGACATTGACCAAGATTTCTTTTACGCACAAAAGATAAATGACTTGTTGAAAAATAATGTTATTCGTTGGAACCCTTAAACTCCTCGGTAATGAAAAAAACATGTTGGTTTTTTAGGTGAACGGAGTTAACGTGATGCAGTCAACGCACACCGAGGTTGTCGGGTTAATAAAGTGTGAGTATAAGAAATAATCACTTGATTCTACATACATGTACCTAGGGGATAGAGATTTTGGTAAACCGCGTGTCGCGAAATAGTGTGATTCTTGTCAGCGGGAAGTTCTATACGAAAATTGTTTCAAAGAAAACGCGACAAGCTACCGGTCAGATTAGTTTTACCGTATTAAACCTCACAAAGTGCTAGGTTGGCGCAAAAAAACTTGGTTTCTTTCTTTCATTCTTTCTTTTTAATGCGCTCAATTCGCTCGTCAATATGATGCAACTCAATAAGTCTAGGTCGTATTTACAAGTGGATACCGTTTACACCAATATAATGCGGCGTTATAGCCCGCGGCTATAGTGACGTAACTTTGTACATTTATAGTGCTGACAGTGTGTGCCACAACAGTCTTCTGATCTGCCCTCCGCGATCATCATTTCGCAGTCATGCATTCACGGAATTTCTCTTCATTTATTCTTTTCATTTACTTACTTCATGAGCCCAACATTTACTCAACGTATACGCGCACGTAAAGATAAATAGTTTGATAGAGCTCTTTGAATATATGTTTAATATTTTTTTTATTTTGGCTGCCTGTTGATAAAGCCTTTTCCATCATAAACAACGTACTCTGTGGACGAAGAGCCATAAAAATGAGGAAACAATCTGCCCGATCCGACGACTGTACTGTGACCGTCATCAGTATGAAACTAGTCCTCACTAGTCCAATAGTTCCTCAAACCACACACACACACACACCCACAACACCACATCGATAGTTGCTAAAGTAAAGTCGGTAAAAAAAAAAAATAATAAAAAAAAAAAAAAAGACGGGAAATACATAATCGCCAGAAATCTCAAGCATTGTACAGATATTGACAAAACTTGGCGGTAAATATCCTTGAATATATCAAGTTTGTTTAGTTAATCAACGATATTCACGACGTTTTGAGTGTTGGTCTGAGAAATATGAGACAAGTTGCATGTCGCCAAATTGATAGAGAGTGGGACATGTAAATGCAAAGTTTTCTACGTCTTGAGAATATACAAATGAGCTCGGAACCCCTCACGTCATTTATATTAATACGCACCTGAGGTCGGCGTTTCCCGGTATGACTTATCCGCGCGTCTAAATGGTCTCCACACTGCGCAACTTGTTCATTCCCAACTAGCTGGGGGTAAGCTTGACGCAGTTTTCTCGACGAGACGGTGCGCGACGCGGTGCCGTCCTCCTGCTTGTCCTCCGCGATATTACCGAATATTATAGAGAGCGTAGCGGCTCAGCCGGAAGTGGAAGTGTTGTTCGATCAAATAGTTGCTGCGGCTACGCGTTTCTACATGAGAGCACCGACTACGTATGATTTGAGACGCGCGTGGTACCAGCCTCCGGTCGAGCTCTATTTCGGTAGCGCTGTTTTTTCTTCAAATCTTTAATTTACACTCGTTTCAATAATCCAATATCAGCGATTTATTTTCCCTTTATTTTTTCGCCCTTATCACTTTTGTATTACGAATACCTCCTACCATATACACGAATAGCACTATTACGGTCTTTCAAAACTTTTCTGAGATTCAATTAATTGCACGCGCAAATATTCTCAGCCCGCAAATTCGTATTTCTTATGATTCACTTAGAAGTGTGTTCTAGGATATTTTAAGAAGTTGAGAAAATCCCGGAGAGAAATGTCGTCATCAACCGTTATAACAGCTCGTCGAAAACACTGCGCGTCACAAGAAAAACGCGGAAATATAACTAAAAATCGTAACTACTTACCGTTAGTTTGCATTGAATGGAAATTTATGTAGGTGAAATATGTGGCCCAGTCTTGGCGAAATCGATTCTCCCATTCTCACTCAATTACCAATTATTTTTTAACTTTTAGTATGTTGTACGGTGGCAGAAACACCGCACCGCTCACCAATGTCCGAATTAAAAATAATCGGAATGTTTGTAATGGCCAAAAAAAAAAAAAAAAAAACGTTGTTCGCTGAAAATAGCAACGCTACGATTTGTTAAAAGTTTATACAGTCAATTCTTTGTTAAAAATTACATTCTTCAGGCCACGCTAAACCTGGGCGTTAAAATAGTATAAATAGAAAAATATAGTATAGAGTTGGATATACTTTTCCTCTTTTTTCTGAAACTCGAAATGGAACAGCAATATTAACTCTTTGGTGAATTCTCACTAAACGCACTACCAAATATTTGTACATTCTATTGAAATTTTTAGCAACATTTTAGATCTCTTGCTCGAAACATTACCGAGTTGGAGCATTTTTTAAATTTATTCAAATGAAGAATTCTCTATCCATATTCAATGCCAAAGGTCAGATGACTCAATCCAACGTCCATTGATTTCAATCAAAATGTATACCAAAAACATACACTGTTTAGCACTAAAATTCAAGTTGATTTGTTTGAATGGTTCACTTTCATGACTTGAGTTAAAAAGGATACATACATACGTAAATCTTGACACTTTTTCTAGTTGTCTTGGGTGATTTTCGGTATACCGACGTAAACCTCAAAATTGTTTCTTCTTGTTTTTGTTTATTTTTTTTGTTTTTTTTTTCATGAAAACAAAGCTTCCTCGATGAGAAAGGAAAAATAGTAGTAGCTCCTACGAGTCTCGAAGAGCCGGTGAACGTGGCTGCTAGCTGATCCTGATATAACGGATGACTAATGTTTGGCCTTGAACTTGTGTCTATAGCATCGACGCAGGTGGTTCTGACGGTCCAGCAAAAGCCAGCGGGTACGGTGACGACTGGGCTGCAAGTCGGCTCCCCAACGGGTCAACAACACCAGCGTCCAGCAAGTTTGAGCGCTGGCTCAACGATGGTTTCACCCACGCAGCCGGCGAGTTCTCTTCACAGAGCGTCCACAGCACCAGCGGGTGGTGCACCACCTTCCTGCAACGCCCGCATAACCGGCCCCCAACCCGTCGATGTAAGTCAAACTGTGCCCGAAGCAATTCTTCTCCAAGCCTCATCAGCTTCTAGCTTCTGCACTTAACGTCGATACTATTTTTCATACCGATATCTCTGTCACTTCGAGTACGCCCCGCTTGCGCGCCTTAACCAATTTTCCACCGTCCTTTTTACTAACGCATCGAACAAGGAGACAAACATCTTCTCAACTCGCGCTTTCTACGACGCCCACACGAGACGTAAGACTTTTCGTTATTATATCACGTCTGCCCATATTTTCTCGCCCGTTTTACACACCAAATCTTTTCCTTTTCTTTCCTTTTTTTTTCTCATACTTTTCACTTATTAGAACCGAGCAGAGCTCAACTTAACTGATATTTTCAAGTACCTACATGTTGTGACAAGTAAAAAGCACGTAAGATGCTTTTCCATTAACATCAAATCTACCTCGTTCGAGTGAAAATACGTAAAAGACAAATTTTTTTTTTTTTTTTCGAATGATAAAAACAAAACGTCGTTTTTAGTTACGACGTCGGAAAACAGCACTTTTCTGGAGGGAAGACTGAAAAATAATTCATCAAGCTTGACTCATTTTGCATGGCAGGTAGAGGAAAACAGGAAAAGCTAATATAAAAAAAAATCGGTATAAAAATTCTGAAACAATGTGAGGAGGACGTTTGTGACACTCTGAGCAATATATTTTTTTTTAAAAGTATCAATTTATATAATTAAAAACTAATGCTGTCAGGGGACAGTCGACTAAATCATGAGGAATTGTAGAAACGCTATTAAAAATTCGACACTGATTTTTAACCAGGGTGAAAAATCTCAACCCTCCTCAAAGAACATTAGTTTTCCAATGGCAATCGATATTTTAACGGCGATATTATTATTAATTGTATATTAATGATGAACTTCACTTGGGAAAATATAGCACGAGAAGAAGCGGCAAATGGATGCTCAACGCGTTCACACTTTTCAACTGATGCTAGAAAAGGAACAAAGCTATGTCGATAAATTGCGTAGTGATCTCGCAAAATCTGGGAGCGGAGCTGGAAGCACCACGAGCATGACGGCCCTTCATGGCGAGTTGGCCGGAGCCGAGAGAAGAGTTCGCACTTTGCAAGATCAACTCGCAACGATAACAACCAGCGATCAGGTAACGTTGTGTCTCTCTTTCTCAATCGGTACCACCGCGTATAGTACAATTGTCCAAAGCAACATTGTTTTTTGTTCTAGACACCACTTGTATTTTTATATCGATATTACGATATTATTTTCGCGGCGACACGGTTTTTCAATTAATCATAATTGGGCTTTATTTGTGTGTATTATCATTTTTGTTGTTGTACTATTGTGAACCACTCACACACAAAGCAAAACAAGTACACAACATTTGTAACTCCATGCACATGTCCTGTGAACCAAATCTCCTTTGTGAGCGAATCCCGTGGTTCTAACGGCCCGATACAACGCACGAACATACACGATACTAGTGGGCGAGCGAGCAGGTTAGCCGAGAAATATCGAAACTAGAAACATGAAAACCATCAGCTGATAAATGTAATTGTAATATTGAGAAAATTTTTAAGTGGTGGAGATGCAGGACATCGCACACATCTCATAGACACGCGTGTGATGCCATGCTGACTGCCGTTGGGCCGCTGAACGCGTTGCGCCGATAATAAAGGCTGCGAAAGCAACACACCCCCTCTCTGAGACTCGCCTACCGCATAAACAAAAAATTATTTTGCGTCAGCCCAGAAGCTAGCGGCGCTTTACTGGGTGGTAAAAAAAAAACAAAAAGAAATGATATATTTAGTTCATTATTATTATTAATTTTTAATACAAAAAAAAAATTAAAAACGATAATGATAATAATAATTTTTCAAAGTTTATTTTGATATTTGATATTATTTTATATTTAATTGTACAAGAAAAATAGGCCCGGACGTAACAGTAAATATGTACGAATAGTATATAAAAAATCTCTTTGTTTTGAGTACCGCGGCATCGCTTGAATAGAGCGTTCGTTGACGGTAAAATGATAATTTGTTAACAAAATATAGTTTTATCGGAATGTAACTAGTGTGGAGATTTAATGGTTGCTGCTAGATTTCATTGCGGTGTAGCAGTCGTACCATCTTAACTAAACTAAAGTAAGTTAGAAGTACGTGTGTAACCTGCTCGCCTGCGTCGTGTCCTTTGGTGCGCTGTTGTTTGCAAAAGAGTCTACAACTGCGTTGGAGATATGTGCAATTGTGCATGGAGAGAAGGATATTGTCAAAATTACTATACATCTGAGAAAAATAATGCAGAAATAATCGTCTGGTAGAATAGAACGCCGTCGATACGAGAGCAAATAAACAATACTAATCACCATATTTACATGCAGAACTGATTATATCGTACAACAATTACGACTAATTGTCTTCTTTCTGTAGATTGCCACTTTTACTACTCGGGCGCGGGGGCACTTGTCAATTGTACACATTTTTAATTTCTAGATTTGTAATCTGCAAAATTTAGATTTTACGCGTTACAGTTTTTCATTTGGGATTATACATTCTATATAGCTATAGATTCAACGCGTTTCTACTCGCAGTTTCAAATCTACACAGTTTTACACTTTTCCTGTCTACTCGTACTATCCGTTCTGCGGAATCTATAGTGCTACATTCCGCGTATGGTTTTTCTTCACGAATTCCGCTCTGTACCCCGAAAATTCGATATCTTACATATATACAAAAGCTAATAATAGTCGAGAATTGCAGTCCTATTAGTAGTCGTAATTATGACTAAAATTCTCGGGTATGCATTTAAGTTTTGACATACCACTACCGAATTCCATCCACTTGATGCTTATGTAAATCGTTTGTGCATTACAAGATTCGTAATTTTTCGTCCAACGTGAATGTGCAGATATGCTTGAGTGTGTGGTATTTTAAGGACGCACAGTATACTTATGATGGATTAATTTTTGTATATAATATATTGGGTTTTGGGCATAGAGCCTGAATTGAGTTTGAAGAAAAATAAGGGTAAAGCGTGTAGGAAGCTTCGAAGGAAATGTAGCTGAAGGACGGAAATTTGTAGAGGTTGAATTATCGAAAAATTGAGGGTTTTCGAGAGGTGTCGTTGCTACTTCTACAAACAAACACTACTACCAGTTACCGACTGTCCGCGGTTTTCCTTAGGTTGTATGGTAATTTGTTACACTTGATCCTTCTCTACGTGTAAATACAAGTCGCTTTGCCTAACCTCTTGCCTAACCAGCCATTGTTATGTCTTACAGCTTTGCTCATTGGTAACAAACACCTCGTCTTCCCCCGGGATTTATCCCGGTTCTCCCAGTGGCAATGTCGATGGCGGAGGTAGCGATAAACCGCCACCTTTGCCCTCTCGAAAATCCCTATCCATGCAGAATCTTTCCCCGCCTCCTTTGCCTCCACGACCTCAGCAGACCCTCCCTACCTCAAACACGAACAACATACTCCAGTTGGAGCTGGATCGACATCCGCCGACTCATTTAACGTCCCCGACAACCAGTTACGGCATACCTAACTCTGTAAGTAGTGTCATTGCCCGAATCGCAATTTTATATTTCAGTTTCCTTATTCTTTTTATTCATCTCTTCGTTTCTTCTATTTATTATTGTTTATATCGCGATTTTTCGTTATGGGCAATATCGCATTCATTCATTCATCATATTTTTCGAAACATTTAGGCTATTATACATTTGGGCAACAAATTCCTCGAATTCTCGAAATTTCACAACATTGACAAAACACACTATTCACCAATAAGTCGAGAAAAACCAGTGGATTTTTCTTCTTCTTGTCCACCACACATGACTACTAGCAATTCTTAGTCACTCCAAATCCACTTACGGCGATGAATTCTATCTATCTATGATGGGCAGCGCGTATTTACATTTTCAATGACTATGGCAATTCGTCAGCTTCAACCTTTTAGTTGTACAATTTCATTGTCATTATATTTTAGTTCTGCATGATTAAAAACCTATTATTTCAGCTCAACAAATAACATTATTTACATTTTAGTCTGTGGCAATATTATCATTTTCTCCGAAAAAAATTATTGACTTTTATCCGATTATTTTTTTAGTGCAGATTGTACGCTCTGGTTATCACACGCAGATCGTCGTGCCCTTCCTTCTCCTCCACATGATTTTTCAATTTCCAAAAAAGGTCTACGTAACATCAAAAACGTCGTTCTTCTTAAGGCTGTACCTCCAATTTCGGACGGTCAAACATGTTCCGATATTCTTACATTGCAACACTAGCTACTTTTTTTTTTTTTTTTTTTTTTTCAATTAAATTCTTCTTTATCTTTTTGATGGTAGACATTAAAACGCGACATTTTTCCGTGCTTCGTAACTATATGGTATTAATTTTGGTGAAACTCAAAGTATAAATATATTGAGGCTCAGAGACCGATCAACCTTTTTCACTATTCGTTAAAAAATCGTAACTGGGTGAGGTTTTACTTTACTTTTTTTCTTTTCGGTTTCGTCGCAAGAGCGCGAGATTATGTAGCGGGCGAGCCGTACAAACACCCCTAAGTACGAGAAATATATTAAAGCGTAAACTATATCCGCGCAAGTATATGTAAGATACAGTTAAAATATTTGCCTAATTAATGAACTGGCAAAAAATATTAAACCGTTATCCTGCAATTTGCGATATGATAGTTATTCAACGGATATGACATATCAAAGTGAGAGTCGAAAGGAATTGTATTTATTGATAAATGAGGTGTTATTTTCAACAGCTATCACAGGGTGTTAATTTTGGATCATCGGGTTCATTGAACAAGCATCAACGAACAAAATCGAGCCCCGAACAACTGAGCACGACGATGATATCGCCGTCGGAAGCCAGTCGACGTCTTATTGCTTCCGAATCACTCAACGATCTTTCACCTCCGAGACACAGCGGAATCGATTTGGACGATCCCGTTCACGTTACACCGCCGGGAACTCCGCCACCTCCCTATCCACAACCGTCTTCCGCCAGTGAAACATCTTCTTCCGCTATAAATGACGTAAGATTTCATTGAATACAACCTTGCAACCAAAACATCAAAATATATCATACGGGTACTTTTGTAATCTTTCGCAGAGTTTGGGTGATAGTTTTGTCACTATTTCACCGGTTCGACAACCATTGAACGAAAGTATTCCAGGTCTGCCGCCAATTCAAAAACCTATTATGTCGATGGAAGACGACGACATGAGCGATCAGGAAGTTGTACGTGTATTGACGTTACATTTCATATTAGACACGATTCATATCCAAATTCTCTCGATTCCCCGTCATCACCACATATTTTTTTCCCCCTTCGACAATTCGAAACCACCCACATACACACACACACACACACACACACACACACACACACACCTTCCATACTATTTTATTTTTCATTTTTACAATATCGACATTTCATTATTCTGCCACATCGATAAACAAATACTTGAAACATTTTTCTAGGGTCAACTGGGAGACCACGGGCCGTTTAAATCGCTTTCCAGGCTATGGGAACACCACGCGCATCTATCTGTATTTATTAACTACGTATTATCAAACAGCGACCCCTCCAGTCTGGTACATATACATTTTTTTCAATCCTCATATCAACTTTTTTTTTTTTTAACCACTCTCCATCAATACAGCCACTTTTCTCCTGACAAATTCAAATATTTCTCAGTATCAGCCAGATTTTACTACGACTTGTTGGAATTACATTCCATACAATAATTTTTTTTTGCCAGTTCTTGCGAGGTTGCGATTTGTGTTGGGCAATAGGAAATTATAATCAGAGATGGAGGAGGATAGCAGCGACAGTGGTGACAAGATAGATTCCAAGTAGATTCCACAACAAAAAATGAAAACATCGACGATTTTTAATATCTGCATTATTAGGGGTTGCAATGAGACAAAAGGCACCGGACGTACTCTCAAGTTGAAGTAAAATTTGGCTGACTACGATAAATATCCAAGAGACTTACGAAAAACCGAATGTTTTACCTAGTACATGGCATTTTATGTCCAGTTAATAACGGATGAAAACTAATGTTATACTTTTGCAGTTGTTCTATTTGGTAACGGATTTGTACAAGGAAGGAAACGCCAAAGAAATGAGAAAGTGGGCTTACGAAATTCACTCTAGCTTTCTGGTACCTGGTGCGGTAGGTTTTACCAAATAAACACGATACTTTTGTTAGTAATCCGCGAATACTTAAATATTTTACTGATTTCGTCGAAGCTAATTAAACGATTTGCCACGTTGAATCGTCCTTATCGAAATTTCAATCAAATATCAATCCGTAAATCGACAATAAGAAAGAATTAAGGCATAATTGCAAAATTGCAATTTTTATAAACTTATCGAATAATCAACATCTATTTATACGTGTGTGTTAAAAAAAATGCAGCCATTGCGACTGAATAATGTCGATGAAAATGTCGCACGCGAAATAGACGATGTCCTACTGAAGGAATCCGACAAAGAGGAAATTTTACGAAAGGTAGGCTCGACTTTAGATAACGATTGTTACGGTCTTTGTAATGGCGGCGGCCTATGTAACATGCACATTACGTTTGCACAGATTTTTTGGAAAGCGAGAACACGAGCGAAGGAAGAATTAAACGAACAACTCGCGGACTTTCAGCAGAAGCGAACTGCAGGACTTGGTACGCTTTTTGGGCCAAAGGAAGAACAACTTGACGAGTGCGTCAACGACAAAATGCACGAAGCAAGAATAATGGAAACTTACATTCTTCCAAAAATGCAACCATATTTGTAAGCATAAATCGCGCTTGCCTATTTTTAACCGCATCACGATATATTTATTTTTATTGCTCATTTCAACAAGTTGAAGTGAAATCTAAATGTAAACATGCAATGACTTTGTACACAAGTCACATTTCTGATATTCAGTTGTATCAGTTACCTGTAATTGAATTTTAAAAAAAGCATCGATGGATGGGCTTCGGACTGTCATAACGACGTTGATTTTCTGTGTTCAGAGACGCCTTGGAAACGGATCAAGTGGATCTTCGTAAATTTACAACGGCAGCTGGACTGGCGACAATATTAACAAAGATCTTTCAAGTGCGTCCAATGTCGCTCGAGCAAGTACCGACATTTGTCGCGAAAGATAAGTCGAATATTAAGGCACGTCTTACCGGAAAGACGAGAAAGATGAATGTTCAAGGTCATCATTTCGTGGCACACCAGTACTACACCGTGACATTCTGTAACCATTGTCAACTCATTATCGGCGGTATAGGACCTCAGGGCTATCAATGCAGCGGTAACAATACTTTTTTTTCATTTATCATTTGATTCATACTATAAACAATCTCTCATTTACTTAATTACCATTATTACTAATTAACGCTCACTGTACGAATAATAATGTTATACCTTAGCTACAGAAACTGACTCTTAACTCTTTTCTCTATTATCAGTTTCGTCGGCATCAACGTCAAACATTTCATTTCAACTCGTTTTACCAAAATTCTTTCTCCATAGACGAATCTTTGTGATGCTTAATTTTTTTAAAATAAATCTAAACTTCTTCTTGGGTATAAAGCATCTTTTTTTTTTTCAAACATTTTTCAAAATCTCATAAGATCCAAATTCTTCAAGTGATTTTTATAAAAATTATTTAATGAAATGATTTCCCAGTCCTGGCACAAAAAATGGCATAAAAATTTGAGCTCATTCGGTCGAGTAGTCGACGAGTTGTTGCTGTTGGAATTTTGACCGTTCCATCACACACGCACACACACACACACACACACACATACGTATTTTCTAAGCAACTTTTCTCGACTTTTTACATCGTGTGAAGCATACTGACACGAAAATGTCGAAAAAAGAAGTATGAATGAAAAAAAGGGCTTAATTATGCGTTGTTTTAAAAGCCGTGCTCTTTTCAGTTTGCTCTCTCAGTGTTCATAGAGCGTGTGTCAGGGCAGTCGATGAAACTTGTCCCGGTCCATTAATTCGTAAGGAAAAAGCCAACGACCGTATTAGCAGAATCATGGAACGCATACGTCCAGAGAGAAAACCGCCATCGTCTCATCATTCACAAAATCACATGCATCAAAGTGAGTGGTAGCTTTTAAAAATCTTTCAAAAGGCTATAACAAAACATAGGTGTCGAGAAACGATTGTATTATCCCACGGGGTTTTTCATGCGTTTCAGTCGAGCGTGTGAAACGAGGCGAAGAAGAAGCTGGCGTAATAGCGGACGGTGAAAACGGTGAGTGGTTAAATTTTACGATTTCATATATTGCAACAACATTCAAATTCATTGGTAAAAGTGAAAGAATTTCCTTAAAGCACCCACGCGAAAGTATATTTCGAGACAAAGAACTTTCATATGTATATTTTCGGCAGTGCAATTTATGTTTTAGCATTTGACAGTTTTCAGCCCGGAAAATGATTAAAATCACAAGTTGGAGTGTAGAAAATCTTAAAAAAAGCAAATTAAAAAAAAATAATCGTACTCCATTGGCACGGGTGAATAAGTAAAAAAAGAAAGAAAAAATTGAATTGGTATGGAAAGCCCCGTAGCGAATGCCCGTCCGGAAGCCATTTCCGGGATCTCAAGCGCGAGTGTGTTGTAAGTTTCGAATAAAGAAAAAGAATGTCCCCGAAATGGCCTCTAAAATTTGAATAAAGTCCTTCTGCGTACCAATAGGACTACTAACCGGAAGGCTTTAATACATATCGTAAATAAGATTTATCGCTCGGTTATAATTTGATCTTGTACGTAAATTTAAAAGACTTTTTTTATTAATCAATTCGTGGCGGGAAATAGGTTTTCACAAGAATTCATTAATTTTCATGAATTTATTTAGAAAGAAAAAAATACTTTTATTGCCAAGTTTTGGAATAATTATATAAACTTTTGTTATTTTTAATGGCCGATGTATTAATTTTAGTAAAAATTTGCAAATTTACAATTTGCTAATTTGTTAAAGACATTACTAGCCGAGTTCAATATACGAGAGTGTTGTAAATGTTATACTCGTAGTTATGGTGAATTCGCAGATTTCCGTTACACCGTGTAGAGAAACGTAATGCAAAGAAAAATGATTTTAGTTTATTTTCGAATTATTTTGGCGACATTTGAGGCTTCCTATCGCTGGCCTTTGGCTTACTTGGATGAATGGTAGTACTAGCGGTGACGTCACAACGATATATTAGTCACGAGGAAAGCGGCGGAGGAATAACGTCGAGCTGCTCGTGGGCAGAATGCGATGCGCGAACAAAATCTCGTCTCGTGCAATGTTGACTGCTTCCTCCCGCAAAGCCAGTCGTTTTACTCAGCAGTTGAGGCACCGCTATATTTACTTGGACGCAAAGCGGTAACATACGCTTTGCAGTGGAATTGACCGAATGGCCCTGAGTTCGTGTCCACGCACAGCCTACAAGAGCCAGTCAGCCAGCCAGCCAGCCAGCCACCACACCAAGTTATATCAACTGGTATTACCAAACTACCACGCACCAACATTATCTCAGTCTCCGAGCGACGCTGACAGAGTGCGAAACGACTGTACGGATTCTTCTATACATCTGTACTATGCACATTAGTTTACGGCTGTGCGGATAATAATCGGCTCTATAAAACTATCGTGTGCCTGCTGCTGCTGCTGCTGCTGCTGTTTAACTTGTATTTTTCCGTCGTGTGAAATTCATTTTTTTTCTACGTAAGAAAACCGAATGGACGGTTGAGCATTTTCTCTTTCACGAATCAGCCAATTTCTTTCACTTTTGTTTCTTTTTTTCTTATTCTCGTGAAGCTCTTGGATCGTTCGGCCAAGTCGCCAAATTTATATACTACTTGCGAGTACAAACAATACCTTTAACGATGAAACATTTTTGCTTTTGTGACTTATCATTTTTGAGATACGATGACTGGAAGAAATTATTTTTGGGATAGATAAACTTAAAAATGCATTTTAAAAAATCACTCAAAGTACCGTAAAGTAGTTAACGCTTGGTAACTAAAAAAAAAAAAATAGAAGCGTTTAAAAAATTAATTAGATAAAGAAGAAGAATAACAAAAGAATCTTCCCTCTGTAATGCAATTTAGAGTTTGAGTTTAAAAATGTTTAATTAACATACATTAATCATGTTGGACAAGGGTGTCCGCGATAAGAAAGAAAATGCTCACCAAAGATTCCATCGCGTATGTATCACCGTGACGTGATGGTTTTAATTAAATTAGTGGTGTCGTGACAATGCCAAAATTGCAGACCCTTAGGAAAAACGCTCTTGCTTTTGGCAATTGGTTATCGGGATATATCGATAAAAACTCCCGTGAGGATTTTTGTCCGTCGGACAGCATATTTAACGTGTCGACCTTGAATTTACCGAGCACATATCTAACGCCGGATACGTGATCGGAAGTCTCAGGATTGTAACGTAGTGGCAACCACGTGTGCGAGCCAGACATGGTTGATTTTTATATCAACGCAGTGCTGTGTCTACTACTTGTCGGCCCCTCGACAGTTCCGAGTGAAAACTTATATATGTGAAAAATATTGTACATTTTTCTCCTTCAATTCCATATATTCTCATATATTAAATACAAAGCATAATTATATATCAAACAACACGTAGATTTTTTAACGGAATTCGATGACGACGATTATCGAGTAAACTTTCGCTGTATATTGTCCATCCAGCTATTATAGTACGACTTTTAAGTAGCTACAAAAAACATTAACTATTGAAAAAATTGAGAAATCCAGTTGATGCATTGCCAATGTAATATCTGACTATGCTCTTCCATTTTTTTCGCCGCTTATTCTCCCAATATTTCGTTGAACATAAGGTTTTGTTTTTCCACCTGTAAAAAAAATCACACATATTTATAATAGCCGCAGGTGAATATTATGAGATCATAACTACCAAATTAACTGTGCTGTAAACTTTCTACTGCCGTGCCGCAAAGATGTGCAAAATTCCTTAATATTGTGAATATATATATATATATATATATATGGAATTTACATTTTATGCTCGAAAATCTTCGTTATTTTACATAAATCTTTCATATTCGATACTTGACCAAAATTATCGTTATGCGGTTTAGAGAGAAACGCGTAGTGTTATAAAAAGTAGACTGTTTGATTGGGTACCGAGAAGGCCGGAAACGACACATACGCCGAGATAAATACGCGCTTACAGTCAGTGTGGAGGAAACTTGGACATTACATCGACGGATGAACGGACAAGTGAACGTCCGCAATTTCATACTCGTTGACGGGAATCTTCCTTTTTCCATATATAATACATCGGTACGGGAATAAATAAATAAATAAATAGGTAAATAAATAAATGAATAAATAAATAAATGAATAAATAAATAAATGAATAAATAAATAAATGAATAAATAAATAAATAAAGAAAATAAATCAAGATCGCGCAGATGTTGGAAGTAAAGCCTCAGACGTACGTGGATGGAGGAGGAACTTCGAATCGCCACCAGGACTTTTCACCCTTTATCAGCAGCAGCCTCAAAAATGTTAGGTTGACTTCGGAGAAATGGAGGAACAGACCACATCGGAAAATCAAACCAGACGGTAATGGAACGCAACGCGTCGACATTATGTCAATTCGCACTTGGTATCTCCGACAAGACTCGGCATGCGTTACTCTCGCTTCGACGCTTATGTCTTTCTCTTTTTTCCGTCTTTCAAAGCTTTTTATATTTAATCTTGAACCCTCTTGGAACGAACCATCACCTTTTCACCACTAAATCATATAGGGCCGATTGTGCCCGGAAGTTACCATAGAAAGTCAGTAAAAACGAGTGCACAATCGCCACGCTTGGCCAGACATGTTCTAGCCATTCCTTGTTATCAAACATTTTATCAGCTTATCCGTCATCGCATACTATTGTGCGTGGCACGTTGATAGGAAAATAATAAGGAAGCAATGTGCAAATTTCCAAGTTGCTGCACCGCTTCTTTCTTGTTGTAAAGTAAGAAAATTGATGTAGTTGCTTGCCGAGTTTGTCGAGGAACCAGGGAGAGCAATGCGAAACTGCAAGTGTTTCTTATTACTGCCGAAAGCTCGTCGATATTAATGCTAACGACAAGATTAAAAATTGGACCTAGGTGGATGTAATGTACCGGAAAAAAAAAGCCGCGACAAGGTGGCGAAGATAAAACGACGACAAGCAATGTCCAAGCCGAGTTTGAATACAAAAACGCTCCACGCTGCTACGAGAGGTTCGATAGTCGCTAAAGTCTGGGAAACTTGGGCAGCAGTGAGAAAAAGCCGGGGTTCGTGCAACGACATCTCCAATGTGCAATTGGACGAAATCAATTCTTCTTTATCTGTATTCCGCCCTTCGGAATTAAATCCCGCGAAAATTGTCAGTGAAACATGTAGAATCGAGCCACTGCCAACATTTCTCGCTTTTCACCAAGATTTGTCCATCCAGAAAAAGGATATTTTCACCGAAGAGCTTCCAGTGAAAGGTTCGTCTCTGAATCCAGTGAATTTTCATATGCAACAAAATAGGGCATTATTCAACATTTCCTCTTCAATTGAATATAGATTGTGTTTTTTTTCCCAACACATGCACACAAAAATAGTATATTACACACCTAGGGCAGTAAAGTAAGAACTGCCCGAGGAGTGTATACGACTTTTTTCATCGACGGAGCCGAAAACCGGGAACTTGGAAAGTTGTCGCTTTCGGCCCGGAGGTGAGAAAAACCCTTTTCGTGTCTGTATAATGTGGCAAAAGGGGTGTTTTTTTCTAAGGCCCTTGAAAAAAAATTCTGCGCGTCAATCACACTGATTACTTTTACGTTCACTTTTTTCACACCCTACTTACTTTTTCGCACGCCTCCACCAAACTACAAGCATGAAAAGGTGAATTCATTAAGAAAAGTAGTGGGTAAAAAGGCAGATCCCTGACAGAGTTTGTGAATTGAACTCGCTTCCGACTTGCGCGCGGCCAACGCCACAATTTTCATCGAAATTCCAGTTTTTTCCACTCGTATCACAAAGTACTTTACTCGGTGCGATAATGGCCATTTTACGTACGCTTCGCGGTTTATTGTTTTTTTTTTTCGCATGATACAGACAGACTGAAATCAATGAATCCTTTTTTTTTTTATAAATCTGTGATTCTGAAAACATATATTCACACAATAATATGAAAGTTGAATTTTTCAAAATGGTTTACAACACTTTCTATTTGTACATACTATGCATATTGTGAAAGAATTAAAAAAAATATATATAACTACAAAGTAACGAAATAGTGTAGAACTGATGATATCCAGGACTTGAATGTGTTGACTAGAATCTCTGTACAGAATTGGAATACGTAGTTGTTATATAGTGTGTAAAGCCGCGCGAACAGTAAAAAAGAAAGAGAAAAAAAACAAAGCTGAATCGAGTATATGTCTAGAAGGGAACTGTACAGAAAAAACATTGCCATCGGCCAATTTGCAAAGTGGATTGAGTGCCGTTTTATATTGGGAAAAATATAAGTAGAGTTTTTCGAATGTAAAATAGTAGGAATGGTATGGGCGATGCAGTAAAATTACGTGGCTGCAACGCTTCTTAGTCCGATTCCAGAGGTTCGCTTTGCAAGAAGGTACATAAAATCCGTTGCGTCCAGGATTAGACCAGCCGCGGAGTATGCGGCGAGTTTCACGTGCCTCCACGCATCCAAGCAGGAAAAATCGAGACATGCGATGACTTGTCAGATATTTTTAGTTCGCCACTGAAGGTAGCCAACTAAATTAGTATACCCCGCAGAAAGAACGTAGGTACAGTGTTTGTAGTGGGATCGAAAGGCCAGATGCTCTTCACTCGCTTTCCCGGAGCCCGTATTTTGCCTTTTACGTCCTCTACATTTCCATCCCAATTAAAAAGCCAGACAGACGGATCGCGTTGTATGTATTTGTTACAATAGTGCCGATGTCGGGTGCAGTGAGTTCTTTGTCTTATCCAAATGAATCCGAACAATCGATTATGCGGCGCTATCATTTTACGCTCGGAATTTCTCTTGGAGTCAATTTAAACTCTGAGAGCCAATGTTGTGTCGCTCGTGTAATAGTTACTGTCGTACTGTCGAAATTAAACTAATTTCAACTAACCCGCGATTTCGCAGATATTTTGTTTACAATTGCGGCGAAGATGTTAGGATATCGACGTTATAGATATATTTTATATTTATGTTCGCAGGAGAACATCGCGGAGGTGGCGCGAGTGGTAATGCCCGGAGTAGCTGTGAGAGAGGTCGCATTTCCGCTTATAGCGATTATCCAGATAGCATGGACAATCCTTCGTCGAGAGAAGACATATCAGAAATGTATGTACTCACGCCAAAACGACACTCAACCAGAGCTCTAACCATCTCATTACTTTTCGACTCACGCGCTCCATTTCTTTATTTATTTCATTTTTACGTACAAGGAGGCATTCGATATTATTAGCTCAGCGACTGATAACTAAATAAACTTGAATAAGTTCTCCAAAGCAGATTCTATTATTCGAACAAAGAAAATGTTGTTGCCTATAAGAAAATTTATTTAGATTATTAATCTTTTTCTTTCAAAGTATTCGACTGTCGTGCAAAGCAGCTCCCCTTTTTATGCACGAGTTACAACAACCAAAAATGGTGCTCGCTATTACTCGTATAGAGATGGATTCTGTAGAATCAGGAATTATTATTGCTCAAACAATAATTCCATACACATTCGTGAATCGAAACCTATACAATTATATATAATTCTATGTAATATAGATTAATTTTTCTTGGCCAACCCAAAACACCTAAAGGACCTATCGACTTTTAGAAAGGGTTCACATACCCAGTATCGAATAGGAATAACCTATTAGTATTCAATAATGTAGCTGCGTCACAAGACATAGACATATAGCCCTATACTTGGTATTTTTCCTCTAATATTCCATTATATTCGATTTATTAATTTCTGCTTAACTTATTGCCATTACTCTTAGGGTGCAGCAAAATATTTCCAGTAAGCCAAAGACGTCAAACATAAATAGGTCTGAAAGTTACAAGGAGAGGATACATCACAAGGTGAGCACAGATGTCTTTTATTTTATTTTGTTTTATTTTATTTTATTTTATTTTTTACCGTTTTGCGGTTTGGCTAGAGTATTGTCAATTCGTGTATGCACGAAATGTATTAAATTCCGCGACTGGTATACAGCATTTTTTTTCTTGTTATTTTTATTTCATGTATTCGTAATAATAATTGTTTTTTTATATAAAGTAATTTTCAAATATCAATACCATTCCACAGAGAATGACCGATACGTAAACCAGCTTGTAACTTGACTTAGTAAGTGGCGGTATGCCAGAGATTCTTCGCATCTTTTAGCTAACGTACTTGTGACTATTTGAAATAGTATCACGAATTAGCACAAGAATTTTGAGATTCGATTGGGCTAAAAAAGAAAAAGAAAAAATTTCGAAAAATATCAACCATTATAACGAACATTGCAACCACGGCAAGCAGTGTGTACGTTAAATATTTGTCAAATTGTCGAACGTAATCAACTATAAATAAACTGATGGTGTTAATTTCTGACAAATCTAAAGACAGCATATGTCGAAGTCAAATTTTTATTCAACTTTGAATATCAAGGCAATGCTTTAATAAATGATCGGTGTTTTTTTTTTTTTTTTTTTTTTTTTTTTTTTTTTTTTTTTTTTTTTTTTTTTTTTTAAATATAAAAATACCATGAATATTTTTATGTTAATTAATTTTAACATTAACACTTTCGTCAATTGCATTTTATTTTAAAATTACTCTGGTGAGATTTTACTAATTCAGTTCCAAGCTCAGCAAACTGTATATTAAGATAGTTTGACATACCGAAGAAGGTAAAAGAAAGTGTCATCACCTTCATTAATCAATTTTATGGACTATAAAACAGTTTGCCTTTGCCGATTTACGCTCGGCACTACGATGACAATATTTTCACCTCCATTTATTCTTAGTTACACGGAAAAACTCTCTCTCTCTCTCTCTCTCCCTCTCTTGATGTCGTAAAATTGATTTGACAAAAGCTCTGATCGGGATAGAAAATAGAACTTAACTTCTTTGACGCGATTTAGAATCGACTAAAAAAGAGACAAAAACAAAAGGATAAATATTGTCATGCTACACAATAGGTTGAGTGAAAAAAAAGTGCATTTATAGAACTTGTCTCAGTCGTGGGGAGATTTGATCACAGTCTATCGCATGTTTTTAAGAAGAAACGCGATGGGAATTTTCATAAAAAGCAATTGTATCGTAGTGCTTGTGTGATGGCGTATTTCATGTCTAATGCTCAGAAACTTTTCATCTAATAGATTGTTAATTAATTTTACAGAGGCAGTTGCGCGAGAAACGAAAAACGAGCGACCCAAATCTTTCCAAGACCAAGTAAGTCGTTAGTGTGTTGTCAAAAACTAGCGTGTAGTATGAATGTATAGTGTAATTCGGAGTTTTTGCGAGAATGAATGAAATTCTAAACGAAAATAATATACATAGCGTGATAACGATAGTCCGGCGGCATTACCGTCCATTGTCGGTACGAAAAAAAATCTCTTCCAACATCCCCTTAAAGCGGGAAAGTTGTGTCGCTCTGAAAATGCGAGTTTTCTCGTGGGAAGCGAAAAAATGTGTGACTTTGAAATAGCTCGACGAGCAACCGCGATCGCTCGCTCCTTCAGTGCAGGCAGGCTGGTGGTGGTGGTGGTGGTGTGGTGGGTGCTTTTGTGGCTGTGCCTGAACGCGCATGTCATCCGGGTACAATGACTTTCTCCTTTCCGACGTAGATTCTACCTCCGATCTTGCTCTCTTTCTCTCGCTCTCTCGCTCTCGTCGTCGTATACATAGGAAAAATTAATCCAAGATATTTTTCGTGATTAGTTAATTTTTTTCTATCTCGAATAAGTATGTGGTTAAAGCATAAAATAAATAACAACGGGCAACAAAAGATTGAGTGAGGCAGGCCCAAGTTTTTTTGAAAATATAGTGAGATTATTAAGGTGCAAAACAAGTTCGTCTCGATAAACTTGGAGAGTTGGGGTTTCTGAAAATCTGAAGCATCGGCGATGGGGGCGAAAACTCGGAAACGATTAATCGTCGGACGTCACGCGTGGACGTCGCTCGGAGCAGCATCGGAACCTTGGGAGCCGCGGACTATAGATTTTTTTGTTGGCAGAAGACGTTGACGGTGTTGCGGCTCATGACGGCGCCTATATACCACGTGCAAAACGCGCAGACTCCCCGTTTTCCGTCGCTTCTTCCCCCAAAGGTAGAGAACAGTACAAGCGGCTTCTTCTCTCAGTGTGACGTTAAACGTTCGATTAGACGGAACTCCGGATGCGCGGACTCGAACGTATTTTAACTCGTTTTTATTAACTCACAAAAACAAACCTATCGACTATTTTTTCTTTCCCCTTGCATTCGTGCTATTTTTCGATTTTTCCATTATTTTTTCTCGCAGCCAAATGTGCGTGAAATTGTGCGAAATTTAGCGCTCGGTGCACGAGTGCAACTAATATTAATAATACACATTGTCTTTGCACGAGAGCGAGAGAGAGAGAGAGAGAGAGAGAGAGAGAGAGAGAGAGAGAGAGAGAGAGAGAGAGGGAGGGGGAGAGCGGGAGAGACTGGGTGTATTCAGCGCGCACCTTGTCACGATTCCTCCGTCATTCGCAACTCCCAACGGGGTTTTTTTCTGTTCTCGGTTGTTTTTTCTCACTTCTGTCGTTGTTGGTCGCCGTGCGAACACGCTCTCGAGACATGCTCCCGCGTTTGGGAGTCTCCACGCGGGTGGCCCAGTCGAACTATAATTAATATACCGCGAGGATAGACGTGCGCCACCAGTTGGATAAGGTATTCCTGGATATCGTCGATATGTATTTTCTACAAATCTCAGTTGTACACACGATCGCGCTCCTACTCAATCTATCCTACCGTACCCTAATATTCTTTAGGCTAGATTGAGTCTCGGAATGTTCTATTCGGACGCACAAACCCATTCTAAATAGCCCACAACGCTACTTTATGGTGGTTGGTGGTTCTACACAATCCAGACGTACGCGCGACTGCTTTTCGACATACACCTTTCAACTCTAAGCAATAATACATTTTCCATACAGATACTATTACAAAATTGAGTTATACATTCCACATAATTCGACAACTGCATTTCCACCCACATCATTTTATTTCATAGATTTGTAGCTTCTATACAAGCTTGAAAGTTTGCTATCACACCGAACAACCAATACCGTGTCCATTTCTTTCGGACACATTTAAATTCTACACACGTGGTCGTGTTGTCAAAAATAACTGGCATACAATTTATTTTCTCATCAAAGCTTCTTATGGATTATCGAAACGAATTGTTATTTTTTTGTTGTTTTTAACTACTCACCATATTCCACCATAACTCGTGTTGCTGCTGCACTTGGCGTAGCGCTACACACTTTGTTGTAGCGTTATCGTTCTAGTTACTACGCCGCTAATTTCGAGAGAAAGTGGCGGCGTAGAAATTCTTTAGAGGATATCAAAACTATCGGCAAGCTTTCTTGTAAACATGTGATTTGTAAACGAGATGCATCGAAGCAATACATATAGATTTAAACAGTTTATATACCATTCGTGGAAGCTTGAAATATCTCACTTTCGAATAATGTAGTGAATAAAATAATATTGTATAGAATGAGGATATGTGGGGGTGGTAATGTAGGACTTAAAAAGGCGTCGTATTTGAATCCTTTGGAGGACGATAAAAACGTATAGAAGGTTATCTGGGATAGAGAGTGCCGAAAACCGAAAAGGACTGAAATTCACGAAAGATACTCCATATAGACTATACGAAGTTGAACTTTTTAAATCGGTTTTTAAAAGCTCGATTATGCGTACGATCTTAAAGAATCCACAAATCGTCGCTACATTGGAAAATTAATGGATTCCAACAAACAATCGAATATTCGGCTCGAGAATATCTATTTACGGTACGTTATCGAAACAACTCCGTGACGAGTGCGACTCGTAAACTCTATCTTTGACTCTTGCCTGATTCCCGAAAATAACGAGTACGACGCGCCGATATAGAGGAATACGTAAACACATAATCTTTTTTCACAAACTACATATATTCCTCGTTAAATAACTATTCCCCAAATTTTCAAAAGTACATCGATGCAAATTGAAATACGAGTTAAAAATAACTCGAGATCGAGATGAAATAGCACGGAGGAGGCTTATACCCGACGTCATTCGGAATAAACACCCTCTACTTGGCCAAGTGCAATTTTTTCAGCTTATTTCCTTTTTCTTTTCTTCTTGTGTAACATGTGTCAACATAGAACACTCGATAGTTTTCCATGTTGACACATGTTGCAAGTTGTTTCGATAATACAGGACACACCTTGTCCATTTATTCTATTAAACTTTTTCCTTTCGAGCGGCATTCGAGATACGATTTTTATTTATCGACGATTGTTAACTTGCACGCGAGTTGTTTTGCTTTAGGTTCTTTGGGTTCACTTTTATCTCATAATTTATCGACATAACGTCATAATCTCATTCTCTATAAACCCATTTTGAGATTCTTGCGAGAAAACTTGCAAAAAATGGATTTTTTAATTCGTTATAAATAGGTTACAAGCTCCAAGTATCTAAATTCTACACACACACACACGGACTGTGTAAAAAAGATCTGCGTGACGAGCTGGGAAATGTGTTGGATTGGAATATGTATAACTGACGTTGTGTAGATTGTGCGTCGACGAAATTGTGTATCCATGTACAATATTATCGTTGTATATATAGAAAATTAGTAGGAACCAAGATATATAAAACAATGACGACGATAACCCATAACCAACCGAGTATGAGATAGTTCAAGTACTTGAAGTAATCTCATATAATAAGTAGGCTCCCGAGTACTCGGTTAAACGCAATGCTGCGTGCATCGATCGAGACCTTTACCTTCGCCAACACAGCTACGATTTTACCCTCGTATATATACATAGAAAACAATGATCCGAATGTGAACTAAATTTGAAAAAATCGCTCAACCCCATTTTCTATTGTGTACATGAAAAAATGTACTTGAGATATAAGACAAGTCGTAATTGATAAATGAAGGTGAATGTCTCGTGTACCGGCATCCGGCATTATGTCATAAAATATTTCAATTATAATGATGTTATAAGTGAATGATTTTTTTATCGAAAAATTTGTACTCGAAGTGTAATCAGTTAGCGTCAGTTGGGTGTTTGTCGATGTTTGTCGCCGCAGGCTAGCCAAGATAGTAATCTTGGCCTTTATTTCCAAAACGATCGATACTCTCGAATCAATACTTTTATAGGCCCAGCCTCCGGTCTCTGCTACTCAAGCGCGCAGCTTTTACCTATATTTTACCACTCGATATATCTATCTACCTACCTACCTACCTACTTACTTAGGGTGAGACTACGAAGGAGACTCACTCGTGCACCGAGCACAAGAAGATGCGACGCAATACAAGAGAATATAGATGGCATTCCGTGTCATTTGAGCTACTGCAAAAAAAGTTCTTTGCACAAAAATCCTCAAGTTCAGCTTATAAAATCTGTTGCGATTTCAACAAATTCACCATTTTCCGCGTTGTTTTTTTGTTTTATTTTATAACCTTCATTTTATGTCGAACAACGACTTTGGCTTCCTAGGCCGGTAACTCGTAATGGAACAATTCAACTGTGATGTTATTCCGTTCGGTATGTGCCGCGTTGCATAATTCAGCCGTTAAAAAAAACCGATTTTTTCTCAATACACACGATTAATTAGCAACCGAACGATTAACAATCGAGTTCCATGTAATTAAGGTAATGGAAAAATGTTGAGCACTGTACTTGAGAATTTTCCTCCGATAAAGAAATAGGGCGAGTTGAAGTAGAAATGAGGCGGAATGGATGCCCGTATAGATGAAATTACACGCTGACGTGCACTTGTGTGCATGACAGAGAATGGACATTGTGGGCGCGAGGTGGCAGGTGGGGGAAGGGGTTGGGGTGAGATGAGGCAGGGGAAATGGGATGGGGATGGGTTGGGGTGAGTGGTTGTACCTACGGAGTTGATTAAAGTGATGAAGGAGCGGCGGCATCGATACCACCGTGGCTGCTATACCAAGTCTCCGAAGAATCTCCGGCTGGGGCTATACGTTGAAAAGCGGTAAAGGGCGGAACGCAACGCATCGCAACGCAACGCAACGCAACGCAACGCAGCGAAAGCTTTGAAACGAGGAGGCTTTTTCTGGCTGCGTGCGCGCTGCGTCGCAACGTATTAGCCAAGCAAATAATCCGGTGCCGGTTAATCGAACGGTTCACCAGTCCACCTCATCGTCGTCGTCGTCGTGTACTTGACAGGGATATTTATAGAAAGATGGAGTTAACTTTGGTATGTTAAAGTGAACGAAGATTCTTTTGAATGTAGCGCCGATTGAATCTCCGGCACTGCGCATACGCAGCTTATCTTTATCGGGCTTGACTGTCGATGATCCAAGATCGCTGCTCCAAGCGTATTGAAGAATTAAATACGCGTTGCGTGTTATTCGAACCGCGAGACCTTTTTACCACTTTTATTCGCTTCGATTAGGGTTACTTATTATTAACTTTGCACAAAACACACCGAGAATATGTGTCTTTAGTTGGAAATACGCGAGCAACAACTTTTAAAAATTCAAAAACTCGCATAAAATCTACATTTCTGCATACATTTAATAGTATATTGTGCAACAAGGGCCGAAAGTTGGTGGTTGCGACGAATGTGAGATTGCCGCCCGAGTTGTGAAAAGTGAAGTTACCAACTTTCCACCCTAGGGTCGAAAGTGAAGGAATCGCGAACTGCGCATCCGCCAACCTATCGTTTCAACACTGCTATGAAACTAGCCACTTTCGGCCCGCAAAACTGCCATGAAAAACACCGCTATTGATGCACGTATTACAAAAAAGGTTCTTCATGACAGAGCAAGGCTGCTGCTTCCTCTATGAGGAAGCTAAATAAATGATTATTTTCGATAAACAAGAGAGTATTAAAAAGGGTTGAAAAGTACCAATAGAAATATATGTACGATAAAAAGCGCGTTGATCGAAGTAGGATTCCATCAGAATCTATGTGGTTTTTTGTGGTACATTTTTATCGGTTTGTATCGTCTCTCTTGAACCTTTTTCTCAATAGGGTTAGTCTCTGTATAGAGTTTTCGTTGAAGAAGAATTCTATGCGAGATTTAGTCTCAATATTTCTCACGTAAAACCGCGAATATAATTAACGCGCCATATTTAACCTCGACGAGAAACTATCCTAAAGCTGGAATGTCGAGTAGGTTTCGTAATAATATCGGTGTGACAGCGATGTGCATAAAATGTCAATGCACTGAAATTATGCGCGGCTATATATACCCCCCCCCCCCCCCCACCCTCGCCACCCGTGTCTTCCAAGTTAAATGGCATTGTTTGTCGATGATAACCTTTTAACATCCTTCGAAGGCTCTCGACAAGTAGTTATCATCGTCGAAAACTCGTTGCATCGTATCTCTCTATAGAAAAGAGAGCAAGAAAGAAATAAAAACTCAAAAGAAAATTCTCCAACGCTTGGTTTATACTGGAGTAAAAGAAATAAATGAGCGAGCCTAAATGCCGGTTAACGGCCCAGTAGTGTCATCACTACAGTGAACCAGGAACCAACACTTATAGAGTCTCTGACCTAACAGCCGAAATGCCTGAAATGTCAACGATCGGCGGCTCACTGCTTATCACGTCGGTCGAGAAGGTCCACCAACCTGGGATATGAAAGTTTTTCTTCATCCTCGTGCATCGTACGAGTTTTTCTTGCCCACGGCTTTGGAGGCTCAACCACTCGCGTTAGCCATGACCATCCCCCACCCATGGATATTCGGTCCAATGGCTCTTATGACTCAGTTACTCCGGCACTTTGGTGCTTGCTCCACCAAATCCATCTTGATGTTTACCTTTAAATTCCTCGTTCTTGCAACCCATTAAAGGCTCGCAAAGCAATGTCTCTGTTTTTCGATAAACGGTACAGATTTAGGGGGAAATTCGATAGGATCAATGGACTCGGAGAAATAGTGAAAATTCATACAATCAGAGTTTATTTATCATTAGTTTGGTGATAAAAATAACAAAGTTGGATCGCGGAAAAGTTAATGCCGCGACGGAAATGCGACGCGGCCTTTTAGCAGAAGCCTCTCGAGTGAAAGAGAATAAGGGATGAGACAGCGCGGTTCGCTGCGTCGCGTCCGTCCTCGACCTAATTCTCGTACGAACGATAATATGCCCGATACGGTGCTGCCGCATAAGGAATCATCCACCTCGCCTCGCGAGCCACCGAGCGATATTATCAAAAAGTGCATTAACGCCCAAGATAACGCAGTCGATACTACGACCAATGGCTTCGGCACGAACGCCGCTTGCCTCCTCACCGTTGCGGACTCTACTCACACACCATCGGAAAGGTACATTGTGTCATAATCCATTTCTTTTTCCTCATTTATTCCTTCCTTCTTCTCACCGGACCCCCGCGACATGTTTTTTTTTTTTTCTTTTTCTTTATTTTCATTCGACTTTTAACCTCATTTACTTTATCTTCTTGCCACAAAGTTACTACCAACTGTGTAAAAGGATAACTCCCTCTCGTTATTTTATTCGCTATTTTCTATACTTTTCTCTTTCTCAAAATTGGATCTGCCATTTGTATGGAAATAATAACTTGAAAAAATGTCTCTTCGACCCTCGAAGATTTAAGACCAAGTTGAAATTCGGGAAATCCCATGGATTTAAATTTAGTTATTTGTCAAACAAAATCTTAAGCAACGATGCGATAAAATTATTTTTTACTTTTTACAAAGCTGCTCTACCTCTATGAATTTTAGCGAAATTTTCGTTGTCAAGAAGTAATAAACAAAAAAAATCAATCAAATTCCTATAAAATCCAAACTCCTCTACCTATCTTCACTAAAATTACGAATTTTACTCAACATTATTTTGTTTACGTGGAAAATTTGTGATTGATATCGATAACGCTAATTTTATTGGAAAAATTAGGGAAAAGCTCCACAACCAAAACACTGATTCTCTTTCGAGTCAGATCGTTGCTACGGACGCACTTATCAAAATCTCATAAAAATGGAATGCGTCAAGCAATTTTGATAAAGCCAAGTAAGATTGTACAGTACTCTTGTTAATCTTAACATGGCATTAAAATTTCAAACACGCCCACATTCGGACAATTTTTCTAAACCACTTTCACTCCACGTTACACACCATTTTCAGCATATCGTCGTCAAAGTCTCGAAAACATTTTTTTTTCTTTTCTTTTCCATAGAGCTTCCTCTATGGAAGCTCTATGTTTAGGAAGGAAAATGAATGTCCACAAATCAATATCCTCGTTGGAAAAACTCACGTTTATCTTAACTCGTTAGAAAAGTGTTTACCGCACTTGTATCGTAATATACTATTTCAACGAGTATTACACAAAAGGTTACTTGACAAAGTGTGTTTTGGGCATCGGTGGTTTACACGCGTAAAACGTCCATTACGTCCAACGAGTCAAGTATAATATAAATCGGTTTTTCATAAAAATCTATATTCTCAGGCCCGAATATGTTACCTAACTTTAAATAATGCGAAAGTTTAGATTGAGTAGACGATGCTTAGTCGGTTGATAATGAAAAATGAGGCGCGCAGCTTAGATTAGAAAAGGGAAGACGATTGTTAATCGAGACGAGTGGAAAATGTGAGAGTGTGTGTGTGTGTGTGTGTAGGGGGTTTGTGAGTACTTGAACGTAGTACTGTACTCGGTAAGATTCGCTAACGCGATTGACTATAGGGCCGGTTTCAGTGATTGTGAGGCGGCTGGATCTTTTCCTGGAAACTCGGCTGGTAGTTCTTCCAACAGTAGCTTATCGACGAGAAGCTTGGACAGTCCGAGTACCAGCCTGGAACAAGTACATCCGGCTAATGCAGGGGCAAACACATCAACTTCGTGGGACAGCGATGTCGACGTCGAGGCGGATCCACCGGAATGGAGTCAGGGTGTCTCCGAGGAGGTCCTTTCGCGTCTCGGTAATTCCGAAAAAAAGAGACAAGAAGTCATCAACGGTTAGTAAATAATAATAATAATAAGTAAAAGTTTGGAACACTTTGGAGGAATGGAATGGTTTGTTGAGATATTGAATATCTATACAAGATGTATATGTATGGGATTGGATGTTGTTGCAGAACTGTTCCATACAGAACGATCACACGTACGCGCGTTGAAGGTTCTGTCGTACGTGTTTCATAGACCCCTACTGGACTCTCAGGTGCTTCCTCTGGATCAAGTGCAGCTATTGTTCTCGAATCTGGACGAGATGGTGACGATTCATTCTCGATTCAATCAAGCAATGAAGCGGAAGAAAAAAGAAAATCCCTGCGTCGGTGACGTGGGCGATCTTTTGCTAGAGATGTTCGACGGTGAAGCGGGTGAAGCGTTTGAGCGCGCAGCCTCGACATACTGCGCGAAGCAGCAGGTTGCGCTCGACGCTTTGCGCGATCGACGTCGCAAGGATCCAAAATTAAATTCCTTTCTAAACGAAGTAGAAGCCAATCCTCTGTGCCGTCGTCTTCAATTAAAAGATCACATTTTAACGGGCATGTTGAGGCTGACCAAGTATCCTTTGCTCTTTGAAAATCTCGGTAAATACACACCGGAGAGCAACGAGAAAGAAAAAGCGGCGGTGCTGCGAAGTCTCGAGCGTAGCAAAGAAATTCTAAGCATCGTGAATCAGGCGGTACGCGAAGCCGATGACCACCAGCGACTCGCCGAGATCCAGCGAATGATCGATAGATCGGCGTTTGACAAGTTTGAACATCCAACCGTCCAAGAATTCAAGAACATCGATATAACGAAGCGTAAGCTCGTTTTTGAGGGTCCTTTACAGTGGCGCATCGTCAACCGGCCTAAGCCCGTCGACCTTCATGTCGTTCTTTTGGACGACACGATATTTCTTCTACATCGCCAAGATGACAAATATTTACTAAAATTCATCAACACCAATCAGGTTAACTCTGTCCTCAGTCCGATCGTCAGAGTATCGACGGTTCTCGTCAGAAACAACGCGGTTGATAAAAACTCGCTTTATCTCGTAAATACCTCGCAAAATGGCGCTCAGATATACGATTTAGTTGCCGCATCTCAAGCCGAACGGGAATTGTGTGCAAACATATTTCCGAAGCTGCTGAAGCTTATTACAAAGCGAGAGACAGGGACGGACGGAGACCGACACCGCCGACCGTTATGACCGAAGAATCTGGCGCAACCGGCACCACAGCCCGAAACCTCACCGAACCCCCCTCCCAACCTTCCACCGAACCACCACCATCCTCCTGCTCCTCCCAACCCCACCTCTAATTTCAATTCACCCGATCTCAGAGACGACGATACCACCAACGATTATCATCCACATTCGGAACAACAAACGGAAGAGAAAAATCTGGTGGTGATTGTGCCGCCACCGCCACCACCACCACCACAACCGACGACCGCAAACCGGATAACGATACAATGATAATGGAGGCAGAGTGCCCTCGGCCCAACCATCATCCGAGACGATGACGACGACGAAAAAACGACCAACAATCAACACATTCATCCATACCTGGTAACTATTATCATCGTTATTTCAACTAAATTTCATCAAAAAACCCGAGGCAATCCATCCTTCCATATTAAATTCGCATCACTTGACTTTTTGTTATTTTTCTCAAATACTTTCGAAACATGAGCTATTTACCAACTATTTGCAGCAACGATTAAATTTCAAAAATATCACAAATACGTGGCTTTTTACGCCCTATTACGTGAAAACAGCTTATAATTTCGGCTTCCGGCTTAATTTCTCAAAAATCGGTAAATGTTAATTCTTGTTATCATTGATACTTGGAATTGAACGAAAGTGTTATTCAATTTGAAAGTTGTTTAACATTTTTATATACCTTTGGCAATTGACAATTTCCTCCGAATAAAATGTACATCAATTTGAAACTGATGAAATGTTACTGCTTCTTGAGATTACAATATATATATATATATATATTATATATATTTCATTTTTTTCTGTTATTCAGGTCCGTAGAGCCAAATGCGAATGGTGACGTGTACACAATGTTCTCTCATCGACCCGATCGAAGTGCATACCGAAGTACAACCAGTTCACGTTGCCGGAACCCGTACTCACGCCGATAGGTACGGCCTTCGATATTCAACTCTCATAACAACATCATCTATTTACAGATAATAATTACACTTTATTCATTAGGCTTAGAAATAAGAGGGCAAGGGAGAGCATGATTTTAGTTCGATATGGACCCCTGCTCCGTTTCTCATTTTTCCGTGTTTACCAAAAGGGCAACTCTTGGAAAACGCTTTGATTTATTTGTTCGTCTTGTTAGAATATGTACTATAATGTAAATAATTGTCTTTCAGAATGTCTAAGACGAAAGGACGAGGTGATAAAACGAGCTTTGGTTGAAAACAGTCTCTCGTAGCGGATATACTAAACATACGAAGAAGACTTTGAACACGTAGCGGATATGGCCTCGGAGCCGTCGGGACTAGAGAAGGAGCCCGCGGAATTAATACTTGCTGCCATTAGTCAAGGTACATATGGAACTTTAAGGAGGTTGGAACGCTCCGCACTAGTCAAATCAGTGCTAAATTTTTAAAGCGTTTCTACAATTTCAGATGGTTTAATAATCTGTTTCAAGGTATTAATCATATAGCAGCATTAGTTCTTGATATTCAAATACATTTCCAGCTGTCATATGAACGGTAAGGTCGATCGATATCTCCAAATTTTCGATATCATGTTTTTTCATTCATCCAGTTTGTAAAAGGGCGAACCGTAAATATCAGCCCGATTATGACGAAACATAGCTCATTTGATCAGTGGAAGATCCTTAATCGATTGACCGTCCGGATTTTCTATAGTATCACAGTTACAGGTATTTGTATACTTGATGGTAGATTATGGTTATAGGATAAACAAACGGTTGTATCTTTTCAACTACTAATACGATTAGAAAAAAAAAAAAAAAAAAATGAAAATAAATTATCTGAAAATGAAAATAAAATAATCACAGCTGTGAATGTATTTGAATATCCAGAACTATTGCTGCTATGTGATTAACACCTTGGAGACAGAATATTAAACCATCTGAAATTGTAGAAACGCTTTTAAAAACTTAGCACTTTGCAAATTTGCATGATTATTATTTTTTTAATAATCCTTTTTATAGTTTGCGTTAATCCAAAATTTGCGTAAATTTGTTCGATAGTTGCGTACATCCGACTTTTTTGCGCACAACATTTTTAACATTCTTTGGCACAGACTTATCGCACTTGCATCACAAAATAGTATTTTATTCCTGTAGCGTGCCGAAATGTATTGCAGGCATGAAAAGGGCAATTTTTTGTGCGGACGTTACAAAATAGTATATGACGATACCAAGTGCAGCAATATTTGTCTGACCCTTTACGAAACAATTTAATCAACGAGTAGTGTACAAATTTAGTGTGTACATCATGTTAAAAAGGGGGTTTTACGGCCGTTAAAGTTATTTACCGGCAGTCTAGTGAATACGTTGCCCATGAAATATATACAACTAACACAATATTATTTCATAAAATAGTATTTTAAAAATGACCAAGGTACTTGATATTAAATTGAATAAAAATGATATTAACTCAGCGTATATCGAGCAATTTATCATTCCAACAGCCAATCACTTGGTGGGTTTGCTAAATTCGGCGCTGACTGTGACCGAAACGGAGAGCGTTCTCGCGTCAAAAGGAGTTGCCGCCGCCACCCGCCGCCGCCCCAACAACATGCGAAACAACGGGATGCCCAATTCCGCGGAATCACGGTCATCCGTACCAACCGGTTATCCCCCGTCGCGGCTTTACAACCCATCTGCCATTCATTGACGTCTCAACTTCGCAGCTTCTGGTGCGCACCTAAATAAATAAACTTTAGATTCTTTACACTCTATTTCTTTTTTGGAAAACGACTTTTAATAATACGGAGTTACATTGTTTACTCATCAGGAAATCGTGAAAGAGAAAGAAGAGGAACGGAAAGATTACGGAAAGAGTTGAGAAAAAGGTCGGGAGCGTTTGCACGCTCTCGATGCGGACGCACAGCGTCGGGAGCACACCAAAGTCCCGAGTGCTGCCATGCACACCCAAACCGAATTAGGTTTGTTTGACTTTCATCTTTTAAAAATCCACACTCCGTCTCTATTCATCGATAAGCTAATCTAAATAAACGTCTTTTGAGATCTTTCTGTTACACACGATTATTTCAAACACTCGAGTTGATGATGCGCTCAGCGTCATCCGTCTAAGATTTTCATTGCAATTGGCCATGAGCTACAGTACCACTTGAAGCGCGTTATCATTTTTTTCAATCTTTTTTCCCGTAACATGCATAATTCGAAATTGGGCTGATAAGAAAACAAAATAATAATAACAAAATGTCTGCTTTAGTTACAGATGAAATTTCGCCAACGGAGATCGCATCCTATGAAATCAACAAAAATGTAAAGACACTTTCAACTATATTTTCCAAAGTATTTGAAACAAGTGCATGCTGTTAATGCATCAAATTCATGCTCATTCGCACCAGCTTTGCGAGAGATTCTTCTTTTTTTTCTTTACAATCAACAAGACCGATTGAATATGTACAATCGTTATTATTTTCACAGGAATTTGCCGACGCTTGGGCGGAAACTGTACAGGACACTGAAGAATGTGACGACGTGAAAGCGGTGGGGAGGGGGGGCAGCGGTATCGAGAGCAAAGTGATGGGCGATAGCGTGGGTTGATGAAACCTCCGTTGGAAATGTTGTTTTTCTTTTTCTTGAATTGTCTTTGGAAAGCTCAATTCGCAGAGCTCATCTCGTCTCGACACGGCATCATTGAGGCTCGTAACTATGAAAATCAAAATTGTGTAAAAAAGAGGGGGAAAATAATGAGGAAGGAAAAGAAGATAGAAGAAGAAGAAGAAGAAGAAGAAGAAAGAGAGAAGAAGAAGAAGAAGAAGAAGAAGAAGAAGGAGGAGAATAAGAAGGAGAATAAGAAGAAGAGATGGCTAGTAACTGTTTGTCGAACGTAACAATATTAAATCGCCGTTGACAAAACCCGCGGGTTTCTGATCAACAATGATTTTATGTAATAGTTAATGTTTGCATATACAGCTTAAACGCATTGCAATATTCGAAGAAATCATGGTCGAGATCGCGTAAGTGCACAAGTACAGTTTTCTATACAGGAGCGAAAAAAAAAAGTAAACAAAAGGGGAAAGGAGAAATCATGTAGCTCAGTATAAAATTGACACCGAAAGGTTGAAACTCCCAGTACGTATCAATGTGGAGATTTTTACAACCATAGTTCAAGTTTCTTACACGTTAGTAATTATAATTATCAAGTGATTCATCTCTGATGCGATTCTTTGCATGCTTGCGAAAGTATGTTTAGACACTAAACGCGAATGGGTGGTAAGATTACCGTCCATTCACGAGGCAAACACTTTTGGTGCCCGGAATTGATGAAACAATGAAATTCAATTAAAATCATGACGGCGTACATCAATTCTCGGCCCTATTGAATAATCATTACTACGAATAATGCCGGTACCACAATGAGGTTATTATTAATAATATACTTCTATGTACATGTAAAAACAAATATTTAATAACATTATTTAGTATTATTGTATAAAAACAATTATTGAATTACGATTTTTTAAGCCCACAATCGGTAAACCAACGAATATCTAAAAAAATCTGTCGACCGAAACTTGGAACAATATTCGTGACTTGGAAAAAAAAAAAAAAAAGAAAGCTTAGAAAAGCTATTTATAATCGCTATCTAAATAAAAAACATTTCCAAACGGGGTTCGATACGATCCCAATATAAGCTAATTTTGTGGCAAAAAAATAAGCTAACAAAACGATGTAAAGTCGGGCCTTACGAGATATTAAGTCGCTGTGATACATCGATGAGACTTTCTTCGCCCAATGTTAAACGCCTATAGGTCTGTCTCTCTCGCACATAGCTCTGTCTCTCTCGCACTATTTTTCTTTTAATTCTCACGAAAAAACGACTGAATCGATTCAGGAGCCAAAAGCTTAGCCCAACTGTACGATACTTGCGCGTATTACCTCAAAATACGGACCCTATCTGCGCATTGTTCGGGAGAAAACAGCTTTCGAATTTTGAGGTGTGGTGGGGAAGTACCACTGCCGCTTAAGAGCCAGTGATACTCCCCCCCCCCCCCCCCCCCCCCGCAGAAATTTTCAAAGCTATTTTCTTCTAAACTTTCGACAGATAGGGCTCAAATTTTGGGAGAATATACGGAAATACGCCAGAATTGGGCTAAGCTTCTGGCTCCTCAGTCGATTCAGTCGTTTTTTTCGGGAGAGTTAAAAGAAAAATAGTGCAAGAGAGACAGAGCTATGTGCGAGAGAGACAGTGACCTATAGGCGTTTAACATTAGGCGAAGAAATTCTCACCGGTGTATCACATTCTCTTAAGATGATGTGTTAGTGCTCGGTCGGTAACAAAAACTGTAAAGCGTTGTTCTTGGCTACAATTGATCTTTCAGGGAAACGACGACAAGTACTGACTGCGTCTAAGAAGTGTGCAGTCAGTACTTGTCGCCTTTTATTTAAGAAATTAACCATGGCGGAGAATAACGCTTCGGGAAGGATCAGCTATCTCACTCGCACTTATGACGATTCGAGAGAGACAGACGATATGTAACACATCACCTTAAGACGATATGAAAGCGCCACTGGCAGCTCCCCTATCGATCGCCAGGAGAACTTCGTACTCCGAATTTGGCCACACGTGGCCGCCGAAGCACCGCCAACAACAACAACGGTAGTGGTGACCAATTTGGGCCAATACGCGAAAGCTCCAAGAGTCTGTCCCCTTAAACGAATTTCTATTAATCTTTTACGACGAAACTCTCTCTCAAAATGAGCTCTAATTTTCCGAAAAACCACCGAACCGATTCCAACTGAAACAAACGATTTCCGTGCAAACAACTTGACCTGTTTTTATTTTGATAACAGTAGACGAGACACATTGATAAAAATGGATAGTCATAAAAAATGTTAACTTGCTGTATACTGCTAGTGGTATACTGCAAAAAATCAAAAATATATTTTCAAAGGTGTGGATCGCCGCGGGCGGTCTGAGGAGCAAAGAAAGCGATAATCCAGAAGATGCTGGGATCAAAATCTGTCAATGAACAAACAAATATACATTGTGCATCCACAGAGAAATGTGTACCAATCTCTGTTTAATAATAAATAGTCCAAGTGACTATTTTATAAATTTTGACGAAAAAAAATCGACCTTCTATTGCTGTTTATGGAAGCGAAATAACGTACCGAAGACAAGAAAAAGTTAGCTTCGTTTTCTCTGTGAAAGAAAGAACGTGTAAATTTTTGAGGCCACGCGTTCGGTGGTCCGTCGAGTTCCTCGGGTGTACGTGCAGAAGTGAGTTCTGTAGAACATCCGAGCTGACGACAGCTTATCAGGAGCGAGCGCCACGCAAGGTCTGCTCCGAGAGAGCAGATCAGCGTGAAATATAATCGGATTATATAATCTCAATTGTAGATAGTAAATTGTTGACGACGAAGACCAAGAGACGCGCGAGGTATCGAATTCCTCTGTAAACCGAGAGCTGCGCGCAGCGTTATCTTATCGAAGAATAACTGGCGAACGTTGATATCTGGGTGAAGGAAGGGAAAACAAACGTGTCGATGATGCGCTCTGCGCGAGTAAGGACAGTCGAGGCCACCGAGTGAAAATACCGTTATGATTCAACTAGCGTGGCGCGTTAGGCGTGGTACGGTGAGCATAGCTCGAGCACAAACGTTTCGGACACAACAGCGTATGGTTGCCATTGCACGCTGCTACCACCGCCACCGCCACCGCCACCGCCACCGCTATATCTCGCACAAATTCATATCAAAAAACGACTTCTATCACTTAATAATAATAATAATAATCGTTTGAATCGTTTATCACTCGATATCTATCAAAATGGGCTGTAATCCAGTTCAGTTTATTTTGTGGCTTATTATTTTGATATTTATATCATTCATCGTTGGTTTCTTCTGCGCTCCCTTGTACGTTATTGTACACTGTTTGAGCGCTTTTCTTCCACCATTATCGGTAAGTATTTCGATGATAATTCTCTACACCAAGCTCAACGAGACCCCCATTCGGCGCCCTTGCCACCTTCCACCTTCCACCTAACTCTCAAACTCGCTCACCGACCCGAACTTTTTATTCAAACGAATCATACTGTTAACTATGTTTAAATTTCCAATAAATTCATTAATTTATTAGTTCTTTGCTGTTATAACTATCAATTACACCACCGCGATTACGACTCTCCCCGATTGTGCAACAGATTTCCGCGAGATACAACAGTTCCTTATATCACTCCCGGAATACAGGCCTCTGAGAACATCTATACCGCATATATATATATATATATATATATATATATATATATATATATAATGAAATAACTATGAATTTTCATTCGTTCATAAATTCGACTTGAAACAAAAAACTTATATATCGGGTGTGTGACATAAACAATTAATGAATGCAATTAAATTTTGAAACCCTCTGTTGTTACGAATAGATCATCAATATCTGTCTCGATTTGTAATTGAAAGTTACAAAACTGTAAATTTCGTATGAAATTTTGATTATTTATTTTTGCAATCGTCGTAATAGCGCCGAACGTAAAGGTACAGAGAAGCACGGCGGGCTGTATGAGTTACATTAAAGGTTGGGCTTTTTACAGCATTATTATATCCGCGCGCCTGTACCGACTTTGCGTAATCTCCGCAAAACGTCTCAGCTTCAATAGTCTCATAAGCCCAGGTAGCACAATTCAGCAAGTTATCCACAAGTCGCCTAAATGGCTACCGAATGTCCGCTAAAATGTTGTCTGTAAGATATCCTGTGTCCAAAAGTTAATATTCGGACATGGGATGTCTTAGAGACAACATTTTAGCGGACATTCGGTACCCATTTAGCTGACTTTTCGATAACTTGTTGAATTGTGCTGCCTGGGAGAGTCAGTGATACTCCCCCCACCCGCAGTAATTTCAAAAGCTGTTTTATTATCCCGAACAGTACGGCATATAGGGTCCGTATTTTGAGGTAATACGCGCGCAAGTATCGTAGAATTGGGTTGCTCCTCAATCAATTTTGTCGTTTGTTTGTGAGAATTGAAAAAAAAAAATAGTGCGAAAGAGACAAACCTATAGGCGTTTTAACATTCGGTAAAGAAATTCTCACCGGTGTATCACTGCCACATAAGGCCGCGCGTTCTCACTAGGCTCTCCGCTCTAAACATGCCGGAATATTAGAATCGTCGCAATTTCGTTTTCGAGTTATCGCGTTACCTGCAATTCGATTATGTTTCTTTGTTTTGTATTCATAAAATCACATGGCAGGATTGGTATATCCTGCAACGCGGACCGAAAGTTGGCGATTGCGAATGCGGGTCTTTTCGTGCATGAGTAAAAAAAAATCAAAAATCGCTTGAAATCAGTTAAAATTGCCTCAAAGAAAATTAGTTACAGAGCTTACCATCGGGGTGTGAATACAATACATTGTTTTTTATGCATTATTTACAGGACATCTCGGATTTACTACTAAAAGGATCACAATTTCCTCGATTCTGTGCCGAAAAAATGATGCAATAAACTATACCGTTGGGACAAAGATTTTCGAATTTTGGCGCCGAGTGCCCCTCAATTCCTCCTCAAATTCCCGCGATTAATCTACCTTTACTAATAATCACGGTCTTACATACCTAATAATAAAGACTTATCAATTATATGCAACGATGCGAAATCTAGAAATAAAAGCACGGATCGAAGACTTGGAAGCATTAAAATCAAAAGCCGAAGAACTGAGTGGCAATAATGGCACGGTATTACAGCAAACCGACACCTTTTTCAACGTAAAACAGGGTCGATTAAAACTCCGCCAATTCCAGGTTAGTAGTAAAGAAATTCTTCTCGCGTTGCATCACCGACCGGCAAGTAGCAAATGATGCTTGCTAATTATCATACACGAACGTCATACTTTTCTCATTATCAACTAATTATCATGATATTAACGTACGTAGAATGGCGCTGGAGAGTTGATTTTTTATCAACGACCCGACACCCACGGACCAAAACTTTCAACGTATAAAAAAACAGATGTCAATGAGACGAATTGTCGCGGGCTGTGCGAGGTTCTCGCCGAGTCTAACGGCATTCTAGGGATTGTCGAGAAAACAAGATATCTTTACTTGGTTGGTCAAAGCCGTGTGCATGTCGATCGTGTACTCAATCTGGGTGTATTTGTCGAAATTGAGGTTTGTCTTGTAATTATCAGTTTTTTTCTTTTTTTTTTTCGTCATATTGGACTATTTGTAATTAGAAGAGTTATAACAATCGATAAATATATATGTTACAGCGCACCAATCAAATAATTTCTAGATAATGACAAATGAATAAACTAATACAACTGTCTTTTAGGTTGTTTTAAGAGAAGAGCAGACAACCAAAGATGGTCAGGAAATCATAACGAATCTTATGGAAAAGCTTGGCATTAAAAAAGATGACTTAATTGCAACCGCATACTTGGACATAATTTTGGCCAAAACACAGTATGGAAGAATTTGAGAGCCGCTGTATATCAAAATCATTTTTTTTTTTTTTTTTTTTACTAATACATAACACAACCTGTGTACCTGCAATGGAATAATTTCATTACTAAAATAAATATATTTTGCGTATTCATAGTTCTACACACTTTTTTTCATCATCAACAATGTCATCCACAGTTATTTTTTCACAAATTTAACAACCCAATGGAAACCTATGCAGGTTTGCTGGATACATGAAACTTTATATCACCAAAAGTTGTTTGGTTAAAGAATCTATAAAGCCACTGAACATTGCTGAAAAAAGTTCTCCCTGTTTCCAACAAAAAAATATATTCACTGTCATTTCTAGCTCACACCTGTGTTGTTATAGTAATCATTGTTAACAGAGGTTTCCGTTACCTTTCAGGATTAATTGTTGTTATATTAGCGTCGCCGGTTACGCTCATGGCGTTATACGCATACGCAAATACATCGAATATTCTAAATAAACACTCCCCCCGTTACAAATGATTTTTCAAATCTCGAAAAAAAATGGCGAATAAAAAATAAATAATATTTTGCGCTCCAATAAGGAATGCAATACGACATTAGTATGTACATAACAGAATTTTTGTCATTTATGCATTTAAGGTGATACGAAAGATATTTTCGGTGTTTGTCACTGCTTCGTCATGGGCCACCTCTTATTAGTTCTATCTCTCTCGCACCGATATATTTTTCACATCACCTTTGGACGATGTGCTCTACGCCGTATTTCTCTTGACGTTGGCGTTGAAGAAGGACTTGAATATATTAAATGAATTGTTTGCTTGTTTTTTTTATGTATCATAGTATGTATAGTTATTTATAATAAGGTGTAATGCGCCATCTGTTTGGCTGCTTTCAAGGGACTTGTCCCGTTCACTGAAGAATAAATAAATAAATAAATAAATAAATAAATAAATAAATAAATAAATAAATAAATAAATAACGCAAGAAAATCTGCATTTGTAGAAAATAAAAGATCGAAAGCCGGGATTTGTAGTCGTAAAACGCGACCCTGGTAGATAAAGTGGTGGTCCAAAGCTACATTGCAGCAGCCTCTCTCGACTAGCGAGCGACCATTCCACATTGCTCCTTGCGCGCGTCTTCCATGTTGAATATAGTCCTAGAAGATAGACGTCAGTCAGTCAGTCAGTCTTTCTCTGGTGTACATATTCCGTGTTCGAAAAATGTGTACTTAATTTTCAGGTTAGAATCTTGATGTCATCGTCGTCATTTGACACTTGGTTCTTGGGATAAATAAAAAACAGTAACACGAAAGATACATAAACAAACAACGTGGTAATGGAGGTTAAACCGAAAACTGAGCACCTATTGGCGTTAAAGGGTAATTCACTGCGTATTTGATATGTCAACAGTTGCTTCACGCTTCTTCGATTCTCTTTTGACGGTTCCAATGATGCGTGGCGTAGTAATGCTTTCTAATTTTCGGTAAAAATATACAATTGTTTTTTGACAGTAATGAGATTGACCCGTCCGACGCTTGCAAGTCCCACAGTTGTAACTTGCGATTCAACCGATCTTCCTGGTAATACTCTGAATAACGAACTGAAGAACGATTGTACCGCTCTGCAAGGAATGGAAATCCTTGCGGTTGGACAGTTCATGGTTTTACCTCAAAGTTTTGGGTATGTTTCCCTGTCCTCTATATTCTTTTATAGTTTTAGCTTTTTGTCGAGAAATATCGAGAAAAGTCACTTGGAAATGAGGAAGCAAAAGTGGCAGAAGCAACGAAAGTCGGTGCTTTTGAATTGTGTATTTGTTATTTTAGGAACATTCATTTGGGTGAAATATTTTCAAGTTATTTGTGCGTTCATAATGGAAGCAATCAAGTAGCAAAGAACGTTCGAGTGAAGGTATCGATTGACAATAGGATAATTTAAAATATCTATGGTATTTTTTAATTAAAAAGAGAAAAATCACATGTAAATTGCATTTCCAGGCGGATTTACAGACCAGCACGCAAACAATTCCTTTGTCGCACAAAGATGGTGAAGTCAACGAATTGGCGGCCGATAAAACCGTAGATGATGTTATTCACCACGAAGTTAAGGAAATCGGAACTCATATGTATGAATACTTAATTGTCCGTGCTGTTCGGACATCGTGCATCGGCTCTCTTTCTCATTAAAGATGTGCAAATAACATTTAAATTTAAATTAATTGGATATCAATATTTAATTGACAATATGAATTTTTGTGGATAATATGCATAGCTCAAATTATTATTCTCACTTTCAATAATTCACATTTAATTGATGATGAATTATCCGAAATTTAGGATATTCGCGCATCTTTGCTGTTTATTAAAATGCTAGATAAATTAAAATGTATTAACTATTGGCAGATTAGTTTGCGAAGTGAGTTATACACCAGCAAGTATCGGTTCAACGACACAATCCTTCAGAAAATTCTTCAAATTCGAGGTGATCAAGCCGCTCGACGTGAAAACAAAGTTTTGTAACGCAGAGGTATGTATTACTTGTACAACATTCGTTTAATCTTAGAAAATGGCTTGGTTATTCGTGCGTTAACTTGAATTCACGATCTATTAGCATCAAATATAATTCTATTATCCGCGGTATCTGTACGGAGGTAAGAGTCTGCTGTATTTTTCGGCGAACGGACTGTTCGGCGGCTCGATTACACGGACGTTTACGTACGATCTATTAAAGGAAAAATATGGATCGCGTGTAACGATAGATACTATAAATCCACCGCGCCGCGGTGGACACAGCTCAATCGAAATTTTTCACGCCAAATTAAGACTCGTAGAATTTTAATGCTTTGAGAAAAACGGTCACGTCATAGACTGCGGCATAGTAAATAAATAAACCACATGTCACATCATAAAAATGAATAAATCATTCAGCAATATCAAACTTGTTGATTCCACTGTCCTATGTTATTTTAGTCGGATGAGGTTTACTTGGAGGCTCAAATACAGAATTTAACATCGGGACCCATTTGCTTAGAAAAAGTTTCCTTGGAATCATCCCATTTATTCACAGGTAATGTCTGCAGATTAAACAATAAAAATTGACTATCTTAAAGAACACGACTTCATTTTTTTTTTTCTTCTTTTTTCAGTGTCAACTTTACATTCAAACGAGAATGGTGACTCGATTTACGGCAGTGTAAATGTCTTGAACTCCGGTTCTAGTCGGCAGTATCTTTATTGCTTGAAGCCTCAGTCAAGTTTAATGAAAGATCCAAAGATGATGCTTAATGCAACCAACATTGGTAAACTCGATATTGTTTGGCGCAGCAACGTCGGCGAACGAGGTAGACTGCAAACTAGTCAACTGCAAAGAATGGTACTGCAAAATATATTCTATAGAGTTAACGGTTCTCCCCTTTTATTAACAAAATGTCCAATATAAAGGGATTAATCCCGGAGGGAGCAATTCACCATTCACGATGAGAGTAATGCGACGACGGGTTCTATCGTGTGTCGCTCGCATTTTTCTCGACGTACTTTTAGCTCAGCCTTTCGCGATCAACTTCGAGACGGAAAAACAACACACGGTTGTGATTAAATCAATAAGATCAATCCGAAGCAATTGTCGTTTATTAATATACCAATAGAAAATTTCTCCTATTTTCGGCACTGTGCGCAATTACTTTTATCTATATCTACCGTATATCCGCGAATCGTTAACTTTTCCAAGTGAACGGTCCCTCGGTCTCACATTCAAGGCGGTTCAATTATATTTCCAAATACCAAAATTCCGTTACTCAGATTTTTCCAATAAACGTGGTGAATTCATGGATAAAAATGCATTTATTTCAGGCTCCGGATTACGGCGACCTGAGAGTAACTGCCAAGGATCTTCCAACGAAGGAGTTTCTTGAAAATCCTGTAGAATTCAAGTGTCATATTATAAACACATCGTAAGTTTTTTTTGCTACATCAATTATAGTAGTAGTAGTAGTAATAGTAGTAGTAATAGTAGTAGTGACCCAATTTATATGATTCTAAAGAAATTTGCCATGTTTCACATATTTAAACAAAATGTTTGGGGAATAATCAATTTTTTTTTCCTTATTTATATTGATGCCTTGGGTGCGGCGAATTGTATCAACCACTCTAAAAAAACAAAAATCGCGCTTTTCCCCATGGCCAAGAAAAAAGAAATGCCTGTACGATTTACCGTTACCGAGATATCAATGTTCCAATGAAAATTTGAAAAAGAAACAATGATGACAGGAAAAAAAGTGGAAATAAAAAAAGAAGAAAAAAGATATCTACCGTATAAACCGCGATTTCCAGGCATTTTCTGGCAACTCCATTTTTGTAGTGCCTAAACTAATGCGATCATTGCCCCATGTAATAAAAGTACTTAAAATACGGAAAAGTCGTTAGTATTTAAGGAACGGTGGAGCTCTGAACTAGTGGGAATTTTCTCAGGGAACGAAATATGGATCTTCTGCTGAATCTAGAATCGAATAGTTCAGCTGCCTGGTGCGGAATTTCCGACACTATGATCGGAACTTTGAAATCGGGAGCTTCCATCGACATTCCATTGTGTTTTATTCCATTGGAGACGGGTCTCGTTGTAAGTGATATTCATTTAAGGTAGTATCCTCACAGTCACTAGTCGAATGGGAGTAGTTGCATTGTGATAATTGTAATTTCAGTTTTAGCGAACGGATAAATTTTTTTCCACATATAAAATATACATGGTGAAACAAAAACACACGAGATAGAAAATGCTTAAAGACTTTCGTAAACATGAATAATTTAATTAAAAATATTCAGGCCATAACTAACACGCCAATCTGACGATCAACATTGTGACTATACTGTCTTATAAAATGAGAGTTAATCTTATTTCCGACGTGATCTTGAAATTTCTAATAATCATAAAATTTTCTTTAAAGACCATCACTGGACTCAAGTTAGTGGATACATTCCTCAAACGGGTCTACGACTACGAAGATTTAGGACAAATATTCGTATACCAAGCGGGATAATCACGTGGAATATCACTCAAGATTCTCGTTGAAATATATTTATTCTTGAACAAAGAACATTGTACATATAAATTATGACATTACGTTTCACTGTTGCGCTTATTTGTAACACCTTCAACACTTGTTGTTTCCTTTTCATACCATTTACTTGAAATATCGTACGTGGAGGTGGTTTGTGGGTTCGCGGATTACGAACCTGAACGCAACATTTTCAATTTCGAAGTTGCTGCAGCTCACGTGCCCGTATCTTAAGGGAAGGCAAAATTTACATCGTTTCTTAATTCAGAATAATTATTGCTTCATTTTGATTTGTGGCAACTAATATGGGAGTAATTAATTCATTCGTTGAATTAATAATTTCCGATAATTTTAATATTATTGATTGAAAATTGTTTACATTTACAGAATGAATAAATCTTATTCCGGTAATGTCAAGTGCATATCGGGTGTCTCGTCAGACTGTGCGCGTCACGAACAGCGCGCAGTGATGCAAGACAAGTTGCGGCGAGCACGAGTGTCGGCCACAATATGTTGGACGAAAATGTCACACGTTCATTCGTTGCATCGAATTTCACAGATAAGAAACGCCGAAATGTCATTTGTTTGAGAATCTCTTGTTTTCGATAAAAAAAACTTTTAGTACTACCTCTTAGTACTTTTCGGTGACTAAAATGGCGAATGTGAAATAAAAGTGTAGAAATTAAAAGTGGTAATGTGACGTTAAAAATATTTATTTTTATTTAAATGAAACACATAAGAAAATTAATTTCAAAGGTACGATTCGACTGTATTCATTTTCTCACTTTCACCGGCAGAGCCCATTGCACAGGCCAATAAAGTTTGAATGTCCTGAGGCTCGTTACCGCCGAATATATAACCATTCGCTTTGTCGACCGTATTTTTAACCTGCAGAAGCAAAGCTTTGTTGGATACATCAAGCGGAAGGAAGTTTACCAGACTGTAATCTTCGACGAGTGATATTAGTGCAGCACTGAGTTTCTTGTATCTGTGAATTCAAATTCAAATAATTTGATGATTGCATGCTTCTCGTATCGGGAATTATTATTTTCAAACATTCAAATAATACTAACTTTGATGTCAAAGGATTTTCATCAAGTTTTTCCAGCAGATATTTTAAATCCAACACTTCCGTATAAAAGTCGATATTAAAATCTAGACGATCACTGAATTTTTTTAATTCATCCAATTTAGTCATTATATTCACATGAGGCAAACCCAATTGCAACATTGTACTTGTGCACAGCACTAAAGAGGACAAGTACTTTCCTAGAAATGGAGAAGAGAAAAAAGAAAAAGGATGCAAAGTAGAACCTTGCACATTGCTTCCTCATTATTTTTCGCTTCTTACAAAGCTACCTCTATGAGGAAGTATGTTATTCAATTTTTGGCTTCCTCATAGAGGAAGCTTTGTAAAACGCGAAAGATAATGAGGAAGCAATCGGCAATGATGGTCTAATTTCCATCCTTGTTTTAATTAGGATAAATATACATGTTGTGGATTCGCTTTTTCTATTTCGTTATTACGTTATTTCGTGATTATTTGAGCCTTTCCGAAAGTGAATGTGATAATGTATATTTTTAAAAATAATTCAACATTCCATAAAATCAAAAATTTCATACCGTTCGTCACTAAATTATACATATATAATGGCTGAATAGTTTCATTTATATACAAAATTTGAGCTCGCTATCTTAAGTTTTTCCAAAAGTTACAATAGAGCGATAATGTGAATTTTTTAAATCGATCGGCGTCGAACCGGCGATCGCGATCACCGGCGTATGAAATCTCGAATTCATACCATCCTCTATGAGGAAGCAAAAACAAAAGGCGAATTAATAATGTATTATTTTGAAAGCGTTCGAATAAGTGTATGTCGAATATTTTGCGTTGTTCATTTCGTTTTCGTTAAAATTTTCTAGACGACGTTTCTTTTTTTATTTTTTATTTTATAAAACTAGAATGCACCACGGAATGTTATCCATTGCTTTTTCGGTCCTTTTAATTTTTTACGAAGCTTTCTCCTCGAGAATGCGAAAATCGATGGGTACAATTTGTCCGATATTTACAATGGGCATTAGCTCGCTTCTATCGATCAATATTTATTAGTTATTGACGTTCAAGTTGGCTTATATATACGTGCCGCAAAAACAACAAAAGGGTTATCACGAATATGTATTTTCTTATTTTTTTAGTACCGACCTGGATCGCTACAATGATGCGAGTCTATGAGGTGAACACTGCATAATCGAATGCAATTCTGACTCAGCGCCTCGGCAATCATAGCCATAGATTTGTGATGGGTATACAACTCAACCTGCAAAAAAATATAAAAATACAATTTGGATTCGGATTATTAATCAGAGTAAAACCATTGAGATTTACAATGGCACCGACGGGAGAGGCGTTAGTGGGTATTTAATTTAAAAAATACTCCGACAAGACAAGAATATATGGAGATAGTGAGAATCGATTGATAAGATTATTACTTGGCCAGGGCAGTCGAATATTATGTAGTGATCCCTAATACCGAGCACTTTTTCGATTAGCCATTCTACATTCGCCTCCAAAAACTCTATGCAGTATACGAGTGCTCCATTGGGTCCCAGTTTGTACTCGTCCATCACTTCATTGTGCTTTATCAACTCTAAAATGTTCACCTTTGCCTCGTATTCCATATTTTCATTGGCTGGATCTGGAAAAATAAGACGCGTTGGTTTTAAAATAGTTATCGTGTGATAGTCGGAAATAAAAGTTTTTTTTACCGTTCTCAGGTCCTCTGACCTAATGAAACGTAAATTAATGAATTTAGCGAAATATTCCAAATTTTACGAACGCTCACATCGCGTTCACTGTCGTTTTTGACAAAAAGCTTCAAGAAGCTATAAATTCAAATTTCTGCATACATTTTGTCAAAAATGGCAAGTCACAAAAGTTGATGAATAATGACAAATTTTTATCAAAATCCTACATTGAAAGTTACCAACAAATGTGTTTATTATTTTACAGTTTATATTGGGATTGTCAAATAACTATAACGAGAGCTGTACATGAAATAGCCTTCTCACCTATGTTTATAACAGCTACTTTGCGTCCGATTCCTTCGAGAAACTTGGACATTGCATTGCAGTAAGTAGTTTTTCCACTGCCCGGTGGACCAATAACCAATTGGCCAAAAATCATAGACATTCCGTAGGTTCGTCCAAACCGCCTACCACGCTTGAATTTCCTTCACTACGGCGACAATTGTATCGAGGGTATCTTTGGAATAATCTTTGAGGCAAATTGAAATTAACAGAGGTCTATCGATGTCTATTTTCTCAGCGATAAATCTTACAGCCGCGTGCGTTTCCTCGTCGTCTTTGCCAAACAGAATTCTGTAACAACATCAACGCTACATATCGTGGCATTAACCGAAATGAAGTTTAGTCAAAAACCTTTTTTTTTTTTAAATACGAATGCACAAGTACGAGAAGTATACACGTTTAAAAAAATACATCATTTACCAATATACATTTGAATTAGTGGCACCTCATGCGGCTCGCATAAGCCCTGTAGAGGGCTTGTTGGCGATCGCTATTCTTAAAATTAATCTATCATTCGCATTAAAAAATAAATTGAAAAACTGTATATATAAATAATACTGATAAACAAATGAATAATTTAGTAATCACTCGTGATAAATATTGTAAATAAATGTAGTTATGGAGATAACATACAAAAATATATAGAAAAAACAAACGAGAATAATAACAAAGCAACATTAAAAATGTATAAATCTATGTATATATAGATTTATATTTTTTTCTTAATCGTTATCACAGTTAGAATATGGAGAAAGGGGTGTTCCAGTTGAAAGCCTGCAAGAATTTAGTTAGCTTTATTTTAAAATCTTTATGCTTCCATTTCCTATGGATTTCAACTGGAAGTGCGTTAAAGCACGCACTTAATCATATGCTTGTTGACCTATTTCTTTCTTGAGTTAACTTACTTTGTTGAATATACGTCACTGACAAATTGACCGATCGTAGCGTCCCGATTAACAGCTATCATCGATCCAAGTTTTTGAAATTGGCTGGCGATTATAAATATACGATTGCTAAAAACGTAACAACTACAATGTTTAATCACTTTTACAGGTAATTTTATAATTAATTGCAATAGTTGTACCTGTACAGTTGTATCGCTATGTCGGTGTGGATCCCTCCGATACAAATACCACAAGCGTTGTTTTTATTCATTATTAACATTCATTTCAATTATTATGTACTAAATTGAATTTGAATATAACCTGTAAGATGCTTGAAAATGACACGTTAATCATCAGTACTGTCAGCATTTGTGATGCAGCAGCACTATGCCGGTCATCGGCCGGAAAAAACAACACAAGAGACTATACTCACGTGTCGCCAATGAAAATTGATATTTATAGGTTGTTTAGTTGGAGCTGGCTCCGGGACCCAATTCTCATTCTCGAGATCGATCGACATGGCTTTCGAGCGGCAACACGTATAAAACTCGCACGCGGAATTGCCAAATCGCTCTGTTTTCTCACTGATAAGCCAATCAACAGCCTAGCCTAATAGAAAGATAGCAGTTTTTAAAAACGCCGAGTTTTAAAGATATCGGAATCGTTTGGGTTATATTAATTATTGATTTTGAGATAAGGCGCTTCCGGTATTATTCACGTTTCTGTCTTCAAAGTCGAATACTTTTTTATGTATGATGTTTAAAAAAAAAAACGTTGTATACTATAATTGTATGTTATTTACGATTTTTCATTTAATCCATAAATTAATTGGACAGCGTCCATTTTTTTATTTACTATTTCATGCATAACGTATAAAGCCTGTATTATTCTATATAAGAGGCATTGGCACGGTCCTTTTGCTGCGGAGTACCAAAATGCAGTCAGTACTTGTAATCTTTTGCCTGGAACATCAATTGTGACCAATAACAACGCTTTACAGTTTTTGTTACCGACCGAGCACTTAACGTGGTGTGTTCTGTCATGGAAACCAGTTATTATTTACAGCAACGGACAGCGTTGGTACATCTTGGAGGTCAGGACAGCATCTTTTTGAATTGTTTAATCGATTAAAACATGGCTGTATGGTCAAAGCGTTGACACAAGACAGAACAGAAGTACCAGGAATCAGTTTATATAAAGTAAAGCTAAACGTTGAATAGTAATCATTTATTCACCAAGCGCATAATGCATTTTGTACAAAGAATTGTATTCACATAAAACCATATCGGAGAAAATAAAAGTATACATTGTATATCTCACAATCGACACTGTATCGCCATAGATATAAACACAAGTAACTAATATGGAATAAAATTAAGAGTTAACGATCTTATCTACATTGTTTCAAGATCAGCTGGAATTGCTATCTTTTTTTCAGCCGCGAATTTCTTTAGGGCCTGGTACTTGCCGTGGCAATTCTCAATTTCTTCTCTCATTCTGTTGTTGCTGTCCTGCATAGCTTCCATATCGCGATACTCTTGAGTCTTTTCCGTTTCCAGTTCGTCTTTTTGCTCAATGCGCTTGATTCTGCAACTCGCGGCGTAACCGCGATTCTTCAGCGTTCTTCGTCGCTGTTTCATTCTAACAATTTCATCCCGGGTCAGTCCGCGCAACTTCAATTGACGATTCAAATCGCGAACTGATATCGTCACCAGTTCGTCGTCGCTGATATCCAGACACGGTCCGGGTGACAAAGGATCCTGGAAATCGTCCATCCTTTATTTCATTGCGGTAACTATATAAATTGAATAATTTTTATCATCTTTACCGAGCAATTAAACTTTTAAGTACTTTCTTTAACAGTCGGTGGCAAGATATTTATATTCTAGACACGGATGTGATAATGCCTTAACGCAAGGAAGTAGTATATCGGCCGACAAGGGCCAAAAATTGGTGATTGCCAGAGTTTTCTCGCAGGAACAAAATAACTACCGTAATCGCAACAGTCTCTAACACCGTCATTCAAAAGTTACAAGCACATGTATGTCTAATGTTTATTCAAGTTAGACTTTACGTGCTTCTAACTATTTTAGAAGAGAATTTAAATGAGAGAAATACATAGGTGACATTGGTGCAGTGGCAGGTTCCATTTTATCATTTCTCTAATGGTTATATCAATATATTAAGAACAAACGTGTATGCGCAAATTGCTCTTCAAAACTGTCAATTGAAACACTAAAATAGTTGGAAACACTTTTTGAAAATTTGTATCAATTTGACTGGCGTGTAGCAGAGTGACTGTGTTAAGAAGAATCTCCATGAAAAAAAAAGACTGTATCGATGTAGAATAAATTTGAGATATGCTCTATAAAATGTAAGTTGAAAAAAATAAATCCTCCTGTCTATGTGTAACAACAGGAAATTAGTATAATGAAAGTAAATAATCGAGAGGGCTAAGGTTTTAGAAGTGGTTATGTAGAAGTAAATATTTTGAGATCCGAGATGATTTGTCGGTTTGATCGAGAAATAGTAGACGCTTAACATCCTGTATGTAGAGACAAAATATTTCGCTCCTACACAAACAACGCAGGCAGGGCGTGTTTGCGTGTTATCGTACAGATAACAACACACGAATATATAGAAAAATGTAATAAACTTACCATTTTTATAAATCTTTTACCATCCATCCGATAGTACATCAAGAATTAACGTCTCGGTAGAAAGCAACCGCTCCTTTTCTCTTGTGTTTAACAGTTCGTCGTCGAATTTGCTTAGTCATCCTGAGTCTCACTGGGATAGCTTCGGGTGCTTCGACGAAAATCTCTCGTTGGTCGTCTAAAGCTGTATACACTACACAGTACACGCTACAGCCACTGCGCTGCTCGACTCGTCGTCGCCACTTTTGCGTGAGTGTAACCTACGTGAAGTTGGCATTATAGATTCCATTTTTTTTAGCCAATTGGCGGGTTAATTAAAATATTTCTCAATCGCCCATTGTTCTTTTTATTTCTTTTTGTGTTGTGCAACCGAAAAACGAAATTCGCGGGTCATAGTCAGCCCCAAATGTTGAATTTAAATAATGGAAAAAGAAAAAAAAACCGATTATTGAAATTTTCTTACAAGGGAATGGGGCGTCCACCGATTCGGGCTCATCGTAAGGTATTATCCATGGAGACCAGAGGTAAGGAGTACGAACGACTATGGGAAATCCGGTTATCAACTGTTTGCCGAATCGTGGAAAATTCTTTCGGCGGGACCGAAGTGAAGTGAGCGGAAAGATTGCTGGAGCCAATGAAATGAGCTCGCGCTAACTTCATCTCGGTCCGCGTTCACATTCAGTGATGCTCAAATCCCTGAAATTTTACACAGTTTCGCGAACGATTTCTCAGCATTGCGATCGTACTCCTTACCTCTAGTCTCCATGGTATTATCATACACGTATAATAGACTGCGCGTCCCCTATCTTTCCTTCATATTACAAGTCTGTACGAACTTAAGAATGAGATAGCTGATGTGTAGAACGGTCCCACTGTCCTTGTTTGGCAGCACAGCGATTGGCGAAGTTAGACAGAGAAAGAAGGAATGCTTTGAGCATGATGTCGTTTTTCTCAAGTTCGTACAGCTCTTGAGGGAAACGCGCAGTCTAGTTATTATATGTATGTCTATGGGTATTATTTAGGGAGGTATGGTCAATCGGTCCAGGATACCCAGAATGCATTGTGCGGCTCCAATAGTGACAACATTCACGGCGCACAAAAAAAAAAAAAAAAAAAAAAAAAAAAAAAAAAAAAAAAAAAAAGAAGCGTGGCTTACCCCGCGCCGCTGCTAATGGCACTAATGCCAACTAACTTACCGTGAATGTTGTCACTATCGGAGCCGCACAATGAATTCTGGGTATCCTGAACCGGCCGGCTGACCATAACTCCCTAAATAATACCTTAGCTCATCGATCCGAACGATGTCTCTATGCAGTTTAGTCTTCTGGATTTCGCTAATTTATACTTGTGTCGTTATTTATAGTCCCCGAGTTAGATGGCGCCAAGTTATCGTTTCACCCGTGGAGCACTCAAGTTTTCGTTTAGGTGTCCGCCGAAAGCAGAATGACTATCATGACCAATCCTTCCATACGCACACACTTTTGCACACTAAATTGGTTCTGAAATTGTTTCTGTAATTGATCTGCATAAAACTATTATACTAATATCTTTTCTGGTAATGCGGTAATTCGTAAACATGTCCCGAAAAATTCCAACAGAATTCAAATGGTTTTTCAACAATTCGCTCTCAACAAGATCTTGTTTCGACTTATCATAGATCCAGAATTCCGTTAGATCGTTTATCGGAAAACTCATACCGAAGCATGACTGGCTGTTGAAATATAATTTGTAACAAGTGGAAATTTTTCGGTCCGCGTTCAGGAATTACCGCATCTTGTGAAAGACATTCGGATAAGAAAAAGTTTTCTAAATGTCTACACACACGCACACGCATACAGACAATTTTTTATAAACCGCCTTTCTCGATGTTTGAGACAGTTTTAAGAATCCCGACATGAAAATCCGGATAATAAAACTTTTAACTTTTCTTCCTATATTATTTGTGGTATAAAAAGTGGGAACGGATATATAACCATCGTAGGACATTCGTTAATTTATTACATACAAAAAATACAGTAATTAATTCACGTTGTTGTCCTTAAATTATTTTTTAGATAAGTTTTCTAGTTTATTCGTTTAGAGTTATGGAATGTGATACAAAAATATGTGAAATGCAGTTGTGGGAACGGTTAATGACATTTGGCAAACTTTATTAAAGTTGTTTTTTCCTCATTTTCCAACCTTGCGACTCTTCCGTTCGTGTTTATAGATCTTGGGAATTTCTTTGGTCATCGCTAGGCTTTTTACCTTTGTGTTTTTTACAGCTTCATCGACATACCGTGTCTGAAAATAATGATAGTTAAGTATATTGGAATTGAAATTTATTGATATATTAATATTTACATAACATTATTTTAAATAAATAACATTCCTTTTTTGCTGGTCCAGCGGCTGAAGGCGCTATAACTAAAATATGGTACCCACGACAAGCGATTCGACGCTTTTGTACTTTGGTATTTTACACAGTATTTTATTCCTTTATTTCCTACGTGCCGCAAGTTGGCCACAATTTTCAATATTTTTTAAAAGCTCAGAAATCTCTTGAAGAAATAAAATAAAGCGAAACGTATAACTCACACATTTTCCGATGCTGTATACTTTGAACAAGTAAAACAAGTCGTCGACTGTCCACAATGTCTCGTCTTGTTTGTTCAATAAGACAAATGGACAGTCTTTTTGATGCTTGGCATGTTCCTGCCACGGATCATCGGTTGCATCCCAACCGTCAAGTTGTTTTCCGCAAACAAAACATTCGACGGCATCAGGCTCGTCGTTTCCACCTACTACATAGAAACCTGCAGCTGCCATGCGCTCCGGGGTACAAGTGCCATCCTCTGCGGTAAATGGCCATTGCGTGTACGTCGCTAGTCTTCCCTTTGTCCAAAACTTGCTGTCCACTTGGCTGCACGATAACAATAACAATTATATTATCAATCTTTACGCCCTTTGAGGTTATGCCCTTGATATCGTATACCAATACAGCCTAATCGTCTCAATCACCCTTATTAGCCCTTTATTACTCTACTTATGGGTGCAGACAATGTGCTTACGCCAACAAATCCAATGCCATCGTTATTAGTCGTTGGATGGAAGACACTTGAAACGTACTACAGAGATGTTGTAGTACGTCTAGACACAACTTGTAAACATACGCGCCAAAACGATTCGGAAACGCGGGCTTTTCCTCCTACAGGACCTTATTCCCATCTATGTACTATGGTGTATAGTGTTGAGTGATATGCGAGTCCGGATAAATAACCGGATATTTAACCGCTCGTTACCCGCGGTTATTTATAATATCCAACTGCTAATAGTCTTTTGTATTACGATACAAATGTGGAATAACGTTTGCCGACGCGTCAAGAAAAATATTTTCCAATATTGTACAAAATTTTACTTCCTTTATACATTACGTGTGAAAATGGGTTTTATGCATCCGTTACCGCACCGCCGAGAGTGCTAATGTCTAGAATTCGCTAAAATCTAGATCTAAAATTTAAGGATTATTCCTATGCAGTGACATGCTTTTCTAGTTTTATCCCCGATCATGGTGCGAGCGAGAGAGAAAAACAGATACGTCTACAACATCATTTTATTAGGTTAAAAACACAAGGCAAAGGAGAAAAAAAAAATAGAAGGAGACACGCACAAACCCGCGCCGCAGAAGTGGTCGTTGCTATAGCAACGTGGGTGGGACGCTTATTCCGCTTTATAAATGTCAGTGCTTTTGACACTTTCGAAATACATTTTCTTCTCCGGTTTGACTGAATTTTCGTAGTTAAAGAATCGAAAGGTAGTGACTGTGACTGCTGTTAATTAAAATGGAACTGAAGGACCTCGAAACCGTTGGAATCATAGCTTTCGACGGTATGCATATGTGTCACAACGTGTCAAATTGACATAAAAATTATTTCCGAGCTCACGCGCTCTTCTCGCTCAGCTTATACACACACCACCGTGAATATGGCAGAGGCGTTATTTGACATTGTTTATTTAATTCTTTCTTTCTCTCTACCCATTCTTGTATTCGATGTTCTCTCGAAATTCACCTCCGCAAAAGTTGTCGTTAACAACTAAAAATATTTACATACATAGCACATTTATTTTCACATAAAAATGTTCTTATCGCACATATTTTGCAGTATCAGTTTATGTGCCGCTGTCAATCAGTGACGATTCCACAACAGCAATGTTAAATAGCCCAACTACGATTGTTCAATATAATATTATATTTCTTTTTCACACTGGAATATTTAAAATGCTGTAGCGCTCCAACCTCCTTAAGGAAATTAAATATTGGGTTTTCCGTAACCCGCGGATTAGCACCTTCCAGTTTATAATTTTCATTTTTCACGAGTGTCTTTGAGTTTAAGTATCATAATACATGGGAAATGCATGTGAAAGCAACGGTTAATCCGAGTAAAAAGTTCTTCGATCTTTGCGCACTAAATTTTTTTTCTTCACTTGTGAAATTTTAGTATACTTTTTTTTTTAGTAGAAGAATGTATTTCGTGTTTTTGTTAGACAAACTATGCAGAGGAAAGATCGAATGGTTTGAAGGCTGATTTAAGTCACTATTATGGATTATTATCAAGTGGCTCGACTAATCCCTGGTAAAAATAAATGATAGAAAACGACTATAAAAAATTTTATCGTTCCGAATACGGATTTTGGATCGAAATCCTCTATGTTTCGTCCATATCCTATAATATTATTATAAATAATATAATTTTTGTATTTAATTTAGTAATAAAAATATACGATTGTACATGTATATACCCATGATGTACCATTCCAAGCAAAAAAAAAAAAAAAAAAAAAAAAACCACCGGATAATTACGTTTTTCTCCCGGTCACCCATCTTTGTAGTCACCGCGGCCCAAGCTACTTAACTTTCATAATCTCTGATAGACCGCCCAACTATTCCATCCAATCTCGTTCTTGTAAGATACATCAATAATATATATACGCCGCTTCACGTACTTATGAGTAACAACAGTAAATTGAGCAGTTTTTGTAGCATCTTTCTTACTAAATTATTTATGTTAATTAACTCTTTAAGAATGCTTCACGTATGCATTCCTTACCGTAAGTCTTATTTTATCCGTATTTGAGTACTTGGCGATACGAGAAAAATCTAATAAATAATCAAGCATATCAAGATACTAATAAGAGCATTGATTTCGGATAATAAGAGGTTGAAGAATTTATTTAAAAATGAGTTTTAAAAAAATTATAAAATATTATAAATCCTTTAGTGTACCACACATCCCGATAGCGTATCTATCGTATTTAACCAATAGAAAACGAAAACTAAAGGAAACTCATAACAACGGTTCAATTTGTATAAATTGATCAAAGTCCCCGAATAGATAGAGATGATAAAATACGATTAAATCCCATTCAAATTCTATCGATCTCTATCAATCTCTATAATATATTTTTACCAGGGATACGTAAATTGTTCAATTTTTTTCCTACGCTAATTAAAATATACACAATGTAAAAAAAATAGATATGCTGAAATGTAATAATAAGCAAAATGTCAAAACACAAAAAAATGTCTATCCGATGTAAAAACAAGATAATTGCAAATGATTTGATTATGTCCCCTGCTCGATTCATTACCGCCAAGATGAAATACGCACTATTATTTTGCAGGAGAATAAATGTTGAAAATGACATATTGGTAGGTAATCTGCGGATTATCCGAAAAATGAATTATTCAAAGTCCTTGGGCGACTATTAAATATTAATATTTTGTCCCGAAACGGCCGTGCCGACACGGTCAGACCGAAAGATCTTGCGGCTAAATTGCGGCATCCGAAGGCATGCTTTGCGCCACTTGTCTGTTTAGGTTTTTGCTATATATTAATTATAACGAAAAAATAAATAGTTTGATGCAAATGTATATGAAGATGTTTGATACTTTGACACTATTACAATTGGTTAATACAACAGGGACGACGAAAAATGGATTGCAGCTTCACCCTGACAGAAAACATCTAATTTATTCAATGGGCAATAAAGTGGCGATAAAAAACATTGCTACTGGAAATCAGATTTTTTTGTCAGGTCACAGTGACGTCATATCAGCTGTGTGTGTATCTCCTTGTGGGAAGTACATAGCTTCCGGTCAAGTCACCCATTTAGGATTCAAGGTATATTGCTACTTATTGCATGTAGTGAAACAAACACTTGTACTTGTTAGTTAATATTTTCAATGCTTTTCGGCACTCTTGACTCACATTGATTTCAAATCGAAATGTGCAAAAATACACGACGTCGATAAATTATATTACAGGCGACAGTTATTGTCTGGGATTACGCGGAAAAACGAAAAAAATGTAGCCACGAAATTCACAAAGTGCGGATACAGGATTTGTGTTTTACGTGTGAAAGTAATTATCTCTTGAGTCTCGGAGGCAAAGACGATGGAAACGTAGTAGTTTTTGATCTGAAACGTAACGAAGCGATATGCGGTATGTCTAGGAATTGATGAACGGCATAAATGTAAAAACAAGTGAAAGCCTCTCTATGCGGATGGTGTTATTTTTATTTTTATTTTTTTAATTTTGTTCTTCTTCTTAATTTTGACAGGATCATTTGCGAGTAACGAAACGGCTGGGAACGCTCTGACAATAGCTAGGACGAATCGACGTGATGAATGCTTCTTGACCGGAGGCGACAGGACCATCAAGGTCTGGCGGATTAACCCTCAGAAGCGCAAGGTTTATGGCGTTGACGTCAAGGTTGGAAAACTACGACGTACAATCAATTGCATTGTCATTGATGCAAGGGACGAAGTGGCATACTGTGGAACATCGTCAGGGGATATTATCAAAGCAAGGTACCTACATTTTATGTAGCTATAATATTATAATTCCCAGCACTCACATATTAGGCTCTTTAATGCACTTTAGAGGACCCATAGGGAGACTCGAGTACAATTAAGTATAGCGATAGACGTGCAAACGCATGTTTATATTATATTTTTTATGAAAATCTTGAAAAGTTCGTCGTACTTTCCTTTGCGATATAAAAAAATATGCCAGACCGAAGATGATAATGCTCGCTCTCTCGCGCTTGCATCGCAGTACTATACTATATTACGATACAAATCACACAAGATGTGAAAAGAGGGTTTTAGCAAAGCGTGCGCGCCAAAACGTCAATTATCGCATCGTGCGAAGTAAAAAAAATTCTTTTCATTACATATTGCAAAATGAATTTGCAATTTAATAATCAATGGAACAGATTGAACTTTCATCACGATACGGAATGTATGGAACCAGTCCAGACGCCGGTAATGGTGGGCTGTTACTCGAAAATACCGAAAAACTCAAAGAAAATGAAAGAAGGCGAAGGAGATTTGTACTCTGGCGGAGTGACGTGTTTACTTGTATTAAATAATGAGAAGATAGTCGTTGGAGCTGGCGATGGAAATGTCGAGATGGTAGGCATCATCGACATACCCGTCAGTTTTTCCGCCAAGTCAGTTAAATTGCCCAGTACGCCTCAGATACGTACGGTATGTCCCATTAATTGTTGATTCAAAATACATATGTCGTGTGTGTGCTTGCTTTAAGGCTATGTCGAAAATAAAAATGCATAATTCTGTGACAGTACAAGACCGACAACGTGAGGAGTTGTGTAACATCGATGTCACTAGACTACGATTCAATATTGGTCGGCACCGTCGGATCTGAAATTTATCAAATTCCATTGTCCGACTTCGACACTCGACTGGTTATGACCTGTCACACCGATGCGATATACGACATCGCTTTTCCATAGTAACATCAACCATCAAAGAGCATATTATTAAATTGACCATTCATCCTCGCTACGACATTTCATGTTCGTAATTTTAATAATTGCAGCAATTATTCAGCGATTTTCGCGACAGCAAGTAAAAATGATATAAGATTATGGCATCTGGAATCTCAAAGAGAATTGCTTAGAATTGCCGTACCGAACATGGTTTGCACGAGCCTTTGTTTCTCATACAATGGAAAAATGATTGTTTCGGGTAAATACAGGACGTTTAACGTTTAATATGACGAATATCGATATGTTTTTAAAGAAATAGAGGGCTAATTATAATTTTTCGGTTTAGCTTGGAACGATGGAACTGTAAGAGCATTCAAGCCTCGAAGTGGGCAGCTTATTTTCGTTATTCACAACGCCCATATAAAAGCGGTATCTGCAATATGCATCAATATGGATGGGAAAAAGCTGATAACCGGTGGTTGCGACGGTCAGGTAAACAACGATGTAAAAACAAAAATACAAAATATTGTATTGTACAACGTCCCTACCCTACTCACACCTACCTACCTACCTTCCTTACCCGGCAAGATCTTGGCATTTCTGCTTTTCAAGCTTTTTTCATTGCCTACAAAAAGCCAGCAGCAGCAGCAGCACACCTCTTAACACGAGGCAATCCCTATAGGGCCTCGGGCAATTTTTACCTAATTTTCCGTTTTCCCCAATTGTCGGCTTGATTCGCGTCCCCGAATTGCCAAAATCAAGAGAATACATGCTTAATGCTACGACGAGGAAACAAAATAATTCTTGATATATATTTATTCGACTCGTCTTCTTTAAATGTTTATTAAACGCTTATTGTTATATTCTTTTTGTAAGGTTCGGATTTGGGGTTTACAATCTGACGTACAATCGTTGGTATATGCACTGAAAGAGCACAGAGGAACGGTGACGTCGTTGCACATGTCCCCGAACGATATCGAGGTCGTCAGTTCGAGTAACGATGGGACATGCATAGTATGGGATATTATGTGAGTATATGCCAACAATTGAGAAATAATCTCGTTATATTTATTTGTTAATTATTCTTTTTTTTACGGGCTTCACCTTGAAAGTAGAGATACTAATCGTGCCGCCGGCGGTCGACGTTGTTTATGTTTCTCCATCTATTTTGCTGACAAACCCTCTCTCAACGGTGATCGAAAATCGATCGCGGACTATGTGCCAATTGAAAAGGCCGAGTTTCTCGGCACATTTCCTAAAAATGAACGGTCTGAAAAATTTGGATTTTCCGATGAAATACTTGAGATTTCTGTTATAGAAATGGTGTGAGGAATCAGGTACTCATGGGAACTACTATGTACATGTCAGCACGATACAGTCCGAACGGTCTACAAATAATAACCTGCGGAGCAGATCGAAAGATTTCATACTGGGAAAGTCTAGATGGCTCACGAATCCGCGAAATAGAAGGTTCGGAAAATGGGCCGCTCAATTGTCTCGACATAAGTCCCGATGGACACCGTATTGTCACTGGCTCGAATGACTGCATTATAAAGATTTGGGACTATCACTCTGGCGATACGACCCACGTTGGTTTGGGACATGCGGCTATTATAACGGCATGTAAATTTAGTCCGGACAGCAAACACCTGGTGACACTTAGTGCCGACGGTGCGATTATTATTTGGAAATGTCCTTTTCAACCGATATTTCAATCACCTCCGGAAAGTTCGAGAACAAAATCTACGTGCAGTTATCGTGAGGAAGAGTGGAATAAATTGAATTTCTACGTTGGCGGTGACGATAGAGAAAGTATCGCGAATACAGATGCTAAATTCCAGACTGTTGCTGAGAGTGTTCGAACTGTGCACCAGAGTGAGTAATCCGTATTATTCGAAAGCACCCTCATACTTTAGCAACCCTCGTATTTTAAGCAGTTGTCACAAAACGAACTTGTATTGAAAATCTCATGAAAATTATGCATTCATCAGGTTGCTTTTTTTCCCCCCGAATAATATGAAATATTCCTGGAAGTGGAATTTTTTATCATTACATCATATACTACTGGTATTTCATATTTTCGGCTTTACAAATTTCTTCTGGGTATCGAGGTGTCAGGACATTTTTTTTTATACATACCTATACAAGAAAGGTTGATAAAAAAATGGCTAAATTGTATTGACATATCCATTGACTTACCGGTGCGATGGTGTCTAGTGGTTAGTGTAATGGGCCTCTAGTCCAGAGCATCGGTAGGTTGCGGGTTCGATACCCGGTGCCGTCGATTTTCCTCGAAAAATAAATACGGCCTCGATGAAGCTCCAGATGTATACATGGGACCCACACAGATATTTCTACCTGTGCGGGGTCACATGTATACAGCTGTAGTCCGTGTTTACGTTCTCGACGAAACGTGATGTAGCTCCGGTGCCGGGAGGCGAACTCGAGACTGGCTATATCGGCATAGGTTTTCCGTAGTTTCCCTATGCCCATAGCAGAAATGCTATGGCAAATGCGATATAGAGGGCGAAGTCGGATGCGGCCGCATGGGGGCCTGGTTACTGATCCGGACCAGACCCCCATGGGGGACTGACTGGCTACTAATCCGGGCCGACCCTGTAATAGGCGTAATGCCTGCAGACGGGGGGAAATGCAACATAAAAAAGAAAAAAAGAAAAATAAATAAATATCCATTGACTTACTGCCCCGATTGCATCCATCGGCTTTCATTTTCTTTGCAAATTTAGGTGGTTCGGATGTTGATCGAAACAAAAACGATCTGGCGAAGCTTTTGCGTAACGATTGTCGGTGCCGTAATAATAAGACAGAAGACTCGAGCAGTGATACAGTTTCCAAAAGATCGGGAAGATCGTATTCCCAGCGGTTCGACGGAACATGCAGTAAAATGTCAAAGAGCAACGACGTAGCTACGAGACAGCAGAATTCACAGCATTACGTTAGACCTACGCTCGATACTGCCAAATATGCCGAAAGACTTCCGACTAACACCACAAGCAACACAATTTTATTAGATACCGCAGATTATTCAACGATCTGTAAACCACATATTGAGCTAGCGATGTGTACAAGGAAATGAAACAACGCAAAAAACGTAAGATATTGCGAATTACAATCTGTAATATAAATTTGTTTCGATTTGTACCTTCGCACTGACACGAGATATTGGTATTATTTTTTTTAATTTTGCAGTCATCGGGACAAGTCCCTTGAAAAAAGAACCATAATAATAATGGCGCATTACAAAAAAAAAAAAAAAAAAAACAAAACAAAAATAACTCATTATTACACATTATACCTAGAGGTCCGCACTTGGGACAAATTCACAAATTCTCCTGAGCTTACTACGTGGAGTCCCCAAGTATAATGAATTGGTTTAAGGGATACATAAAAACAGAAGGTGGGGAAACGAAAAAATCTATGAAGACTGAGGCAGCATTGCCATCCCGAAAAATGCGTGTTAGCGGCTCATTACAACCATAATTTGTACGGTGATAATGTGTGTGGAAAATTGCATGGTTCCGAACATTATGTATCGGAACTGAGGCGGTGACGGAACAAAGTAGCTCAGGACAAATAATAATATTATATGATAACTCACTATACACGACGTTATTTGATAACCGAAGCTTTATATTGACAAATGCATCGATAGAATTTTATATGGCCATAACTTTTAATAAACTTATGACTTATCAATTGCAAGTTTTTGCAATCACACGAGTTAAGAGAAAGTTTTTCCAACGTGTATTGTACAAAATTTTACTTGACACGGTGTGAAAGCTCGGCTATTGACTTGTCCGGAATTACCCATTTTTATTGTCTGTTACAGGTATAAGATGAGAGTCTAAACATTAAATAATCCTAGACATTTGTATGAATTGCACCAGAAAAATAAAAGCACGATCAGTTGATTTTCACGGAAATTGATTGTTTTCATTGTTATCAAGAGTCGCGGTAGCGACTCGACGCCAAGTTAAAAAAGAAATTAATGTTGCCTTCACACTACGATTTGTCTGTCTGACTGGTACATATATTGACGCGCAATAAATGAAGTCTGCAACTTCTCACCTTGCTCAATGCATAAAGTACATACATCCCGAAATTAAAGCGACTAACCGACCATAACACGTGGAAAAAAGTAGTACAATCTCGAGGAGCAACTGAAAATAGGAAAGAGACAGCGGAGCTTGAAATCTCATACTCGGATGGCTTTTAATATACATAATATCATATATAAATTAAATGTACAAGTTTTATGCTACTGCTACAAGGAAAATTATGGATACGAGTAAATAATCAAATTGAAGTACTTTGGTACATAATAAATAGCAGACATGAATTATACATCGCATGGGATTTGAGAATTAAGTTGGATGTTGTTCAACCCCAGGCCTGGCTCTTACAGTAATGTATTATTAACTTGCCATCTGTGCCATAACAATCATACAGATTCTTCACAGTTTGGTCCGGTGCTGGAGCAAAAGTTTGATTTATGTAGAGAAACTGAAAAAAGAAGAGAAAAAAATTTTAAAAATGGAATAAATTAATGATTGGAAATAGATTTAAATTTAGCGCACAAAAGTGGCTAGACATACCAAACGTTCGCTCGTATCTAGCTTGAGATACCTCTTCATAAAATCAGAAATCCAGCCTATGTGCTGATCCTGACTGACGGCCCACTTTTTCTTTTTCATTATCGGTGCATTACCCGTTGCTTTTAACAATATGTCGACTGTGGGAGAAAAAATGCAGTTGTTACCACTTGTCGATTTAATAATAAAAAATGTCTCTTATGACAATTGGTCAAATAATAATTTATCTCATTACAACTCGTCTAATAACAATTATGCAAATTATTATTTTTCCAACTTGAGATATATTGATTTTTTCCATTATAGTTCAAGAATTCTGCAGATATACCTCGTTGGATTTTGAAAAACTTGAATGTTGTCAGCTTTAGTTGTGAAAAAGCTGACCACACTATCAGTTATATTTCAAGTTTAAGTAAAATCTCACTTTTAGTGTTATCCTTGATGACAGCTTGGGTAGTACCATCTGCGGTAAATAGATTGGCGTCGGAGGCGACCTTTTCCAGGCTGGGAGGGCCTCCTTCTTCCTTCACCGATGATTCTTCTATCGTTTCTTCGGTTTTTTTGCAACCTTCATCTGTCAAATTACGTTCCTCCTCCTTGTCCATTTTTTTTACATTTACATGCGCTGCGAATGCTTCAAACCTTGTTATACTTTCTTCAACGCCATTCTCTTTTATTTCGTACTTTTTATCAAGTGTCACAATAGCGATTTTCTATTTACTCAATGAATAGTTAAACTTTGAGCATTTAATTGAGGTTGAGTTTGTAACGATACATGGAGATTGACTCACGCTATATCACTAGTCTCCATGGCTTTACACCAGATTCGATAACTCATTCGGTTGAGGTCAGAGAAATATATATATATATATTACTCCTCGGTCGGTAACTACCTAAAACTCCCTTGCTATTTTCCCCCGTGTTTGCTCTCTTCAGTCAACAACCCAATTGGGATCCGAGATGTGCAGTGACGGTCAGATCTGGTCAACGCGAGTCCGAGCGCGGTAAATTCAAAAGTCTCAAAGCAGAGAGATTGATCACTACGGCTGGGGCGAGCTGACTACCTAGCTACTATATATATATATATTGAAGTATGATTAATAATAAATATATTATATGTTGATACAAAATAGACTGAAATATAATAACATTCGTAGTCAATTAGAATCTCTCTGCGTTCCTAAATAGTTTTGCTTCAAAACAATTGACTTTAATACAATTTCGTCAGATAGCGTCGCTGTATAGAGACAACGAGACTTTTTACCGTTGGCATTTTGGCATTATTGTCGAGTGACATTTACACGATTTGATCCCGCCAATGTGTTTTGCATTGTACTCGGATAAATTCATACGGAGGATATATTTTTATGCAAGGATTATTTTTTGTTTTGCATGATCAATGTAGTTGAGCACCGTTGTGACTAATCATTTATTTTTTGTACTATGTTGGTCATGTAACCTACTCGATTTCGGCAACCTGTATGTCGACCAGGGAGAGTTTCGTCGTAAGAGAAGAGCGCTTTTCGGATACCTGTGTGTGTTACCCAATTGACGGTCACAGCACAACTATATGGATGCACTGTTGACCGTCATTTCACAGAATTAACGGTCATCACTGCACATCTCTAATGGGGATTGCGGGTCACGTAGTATTACCAAAGAATATGGATGTACATAGAAGTGCAGATCCTATGCTCCTCCTGAAGCTGCGCAGAAACTCAAGTACCACGCATTTTCGTCATTTTTGGTGCACACTCCAGTTTCTGCGCAGCTTCAGGCGAAGCATAGGATCTGCACTTCTATGTACAACCATATTCTTTGGTATTGCTACGGGTATATCGATAGTTGCCCAGGTTGTAGTAATTTTTAGAGACGCATTATATTTATATAACATTTTTTATTATTCATACAATAACTAGAAATTGCCAACGGTAAAAAATATATCGTCCGTAGCCGCCGCAAGTTTAATTAACCGTTTATCTACTGCCACTCGAATGGGGATCCTTCTTACCGAATGACATGACCAGCGCTTATAGCAGCTAGCTGCTAGCTTTCTCGTTTCATGCGGCGGGGGGCTGTTGTTTCATGTGCGGGAGACGTAAATATTGTTTGATTTTACGATTTTGCTAATTTAATGTACATAACACGACATTCAAGGGCGACGACAAAATTTGACATTTTTCATTTTTCGCTTGCATTTTCCGCGATAACTTCAGTCTGTAAACCTGGAGTATATTTTTTATACAACAAACCAAAACACACTGCGTGAGTAGTTAAAAGAGTTTTTAACCTCTTCACTTAACAGAAAACATGCGCTTCTTGTACGTTTTGTATATGTTCAAGTCTTCTGTAGCGGATTTTATAAATGTGATAAATGTGTATTGAATAAATGAAATAAAACAAGGAAACGGTTAAAAATTGTTTATTCATCGGTGAAGAAATAAAAAGAATAGATAATTATTTTAAAAAATAAAATAAAGCTAAAGGCACAGGATACCTTTGTTGTGTTATCTTTCTCCAAATCTCCAAATAAAAACTGAGCTCGGAGTATTTATTTTGTATTATTTTGGATTATACAAGACACAATACAGATAGTAGGTAATGCCAATTTATTTTCATGTCTTGTACTTGCGTAAATTATGTAAATTTTGTACTACAGTATGATTTATTGAAAATTAAATTAACGGAAAGCATAGCTGTTTTATGCAAAGTGACTGTGCATAAAATTCCGCCGATTGTGTTTCTAATAAGTCAGAACACATGGAAAATTATGGTCTCTTCGTGGAACAAATAAATGAGACAAAAAAAAAGTGGTCTTGCCAATGGCCTGTTTTGCGTCCGTTAATATTGATAATCGATAAGTACAGTGTTATATCAACGATATTTTGCAGGTAGCGGTGTTTTGTGTGGAAAATGTCGTCGTGGAAAAAAGCAGCAAAGACGGGCCAGAAAACTCACAAGGAACGTCATCAACCCGAATCGAGAAAGTCTCTTGGTCTTTTAGAAAAAAAGAAAGATTATGTGTTACGTGCAAAAGATTATCAAGAAAAGCAAGCGGCGCTAAAGCTTTTGCGGAAACGGGCGTTGGATAAAAATCCGGATGAATTTCATTTCCACATGATAAATTCGAAAATAGAGGATGGTATACATAGGGAAAAAGAGAAAAATGAAGAGCACACGCCGGATCAATTAAAACTCATGGAAACTCAGGATCTCAAGTACATCGCGTACAAAAGAAATATCGAAGCAAAGAAGATTGAAAAATTGCAGAGCCAGCTACACATGATCGACGCCGTTCACGAAACACCCAATAAACATATTTTTTTTGTCGACGATAGAGAAGACGCTAGAGGATTCCAAGTTTCGAAACGTTTGAATACCCATCCGGCACTCTTGGGACGAAGGACCAATCGACCGAGGTTGAGCGATTTGAAAGCTATGAAATTGTTAGACGTCGATGAGCGTACGCTCGCAAAGATCGATCAACAAAAGCACATGGCTTACACGGAGTTACATAAACGAGTCGACAGAGAACGAGAACTCACTGTTATACAACAAAAGTTAGAAATAGAGCGAGCTCTCAAAAGCAAAGGCGCCACTAAGCCTAAAAAGTTGTTACGCCCCGGCAGTAAAACGGCGGCCCCGATCTATCAATGGAAATTCGAGAGAAAACGATAAATCAAAGGGAATAAATAAATGTGCTATTAGAAATAAGATATTTAATTAATGTTTTCTCAGTCGACTTGCTTATGTCGTCTTCGATGATATTTTCATATGATATGTAATAAAAATATATAAATAATGAACAGTTTTTATTTTCCCTACGTTTGGTAATTTCTTGGAAAAACGGACTAAATTTTATCGTAATGCAGAAACCACCGTATAATACGTTTCCTCCGTTTAAATAAAAAATAATAAAATCACATGTTTCGCGCACCATGTTTAGTGAGTGAATTATTTGTTACAACGTTCTCGTACATTTGCCCGATTAGAAGTATTTTCTATTCCCGTTAAACTCGTCATGAACTCGTAACTTCCTGTGCTGAATGATCGTCGAACCGAGAGAGAAACGTATGGATACACTTCCTGTACCGCTGTCGTTCCCATACAGTCGAACAATACATTACGTTTCACTACCGATGCAACATAACGCGTACAACAGGTGTCAAACTGAAATAATCTCTTGAACCATCATAGAACTGCCGCCGCTCCCTCATTAGTGCAGCGCAAACGTTCGCGCCCAGAGTGTCAAATATCAAAGATGCACATTCGTTTCTGGTGCATGCTACTTTTTGCGTTTGTGATTTTTTGTTTTCAAACGAGCTATGCTCTACGACAATTACGTAAGTTTTTAGTATAAATCTAAAATTCACAACAACCGGTCAAAGTGTTTAAACATTTTATAAAAGTATATTGGTAATAACTCGAGATAATAACTTGAGAGTCAAGAGAATGTTGTACGAAAACATTCGTTTAATTAAATCATCGAAATAAAAAAAAAATTTCTTTTGCAAATTAACTGAATGCGTGTTTCTCTTTCATTTCTTGAGAATAAGTTAACTTGTGGGGTAAATATGAGAGGGCGCGACAAAAAAAAAAAAAAAAAAAAAAAAAAAAATTGCACGGAGGCATACCGAAATCCCATGTAACTTTAAATAGCAAAAATGAGGCCTCTAGAGGGAGGGTTAAATATTCAAATAAAAATTGTTATATATATTGTAAGAGGATTTTTTAAAATTTATTTGCAAACGATGTGAGGGGTGTCAATGCACAAATTCGTCCGGACTCCAAATAACCACCATCATTCATCTATTCATTTATTTATTTTCTGGCCATAAAAATGCACTTCTATTTTGACATTGATTTTTATTTTTATTTATTTTTTTGTTTTTATCAGGTCTCCCGACATCACGACGGTTTTTGTTGCTTCGAACGAACACGATAAATCAAAGAGCCTGTACGTGCTCGACATCTTTCTCATGTTCGTGTTGCGAAACAGTTACGCTGATTTTCAGTAAAATGAGAAAAGCACGTAAGTATCGGTATCTATCGAAAAGACGTTCACTGTTTACGGGAAGCAATAGCTAGTAGTTGTCCGATTACGAGCTCTCCGACCCGAACGAACTAAGCGCTCAAGTGCCCCCGGGTGGTCCGCTAATCCTAGTGTACGTGCCATAGATTTTTTCATGTCTGGCCCATATGACACGAATATTAAAATTATAAATACACTAGAATTAAAATATAATTTATCCTCACATTTTGCTTCTATAAATTTTCATGCAGGGCCATGTGCCTATGAGATGTATGTAAACCCTTTTCGCAGGCTAACATTTGCACCGTGTCAAGTCTTAGCTGTGTGCGATTGCGTTCGTTGAGTCGGCTCTGTGTAATTTAGTTGCGTCCTGTAGATATTGTGTGTCCGATTGTGTTCAATAGTATGTCTAAACCTCTTTCTCATGTAATGATTTCAGTCTGTTCCAATTTTATGTATCAAAGAAACGGCATGAACGTCGATGTTTCCTTGAACACGGACACGTTGAGATCTACCACCATTACTAGTAAGAATAAAATTTATCGCTTAGTTAGCACTAAATACACTTGATCTGCATGTAAGAATCTAAGAAAAAAAAGTCACAGAAGATTTATTTACACTACAAGCTAGCATTCTAATGCCAGCTTGTAGTGTAGATAAATCTTCTGTGACGTTTTTTTACGGGTTAGTTAATATCTATATTAACTAACCCGTATCACCAACAAAAATGTTTGATATATCAAGTATTACATTATCGAAAAAGCTGCTATTTAAAGTCGCGTCGGCGACGCTTTGGATAGTCGGAAATTTGGAGAATCGTAGGTGATGCGTAGAGTCACTAATGCGAACAGTTGGTCTATATAAATGAGATATTGCCAGACGGGACGTGTTGTGTAGGATTGCAGGATATTGAGAAAAACTAACCGGCTTTCATTCAACCATAGCCTTTGTTGTGACACGTGAAACTCGGTTGAATATAATCAGTCGTTGCAACTGTGTAGTTGCTGCTGCGATCCGACTTATAGAAGAATCGTAAAACCAACCGCCAATCCAATTTTCGCATCCCCGATACGGATGTTGGAAAGATAAAATTATTATTTTGTTCACTCTTTGGTCCAAGCTTTATTGGACCCTCTTCAGGCAAGAGCTTTTATTCACGTTGTATATAACATCAAATCAGACAATTAGCTATTGAACAACTCGCAACGATGTCGTGCATGTAGACAAGTTGAAGCAAAAATTGCATTTAAAGAGATTTCAAGGATATTCGCGGGCATCATTGCAATTCGCCACTGTGCGGATTTTCCGTATGCAAAATGAAATATTCAACACGTATTTGCGTTTACAGATTATCGTCCATTCAAGGTGTGCACTGCTATTCCAGGCAGCATATTTTCTTCGATATGCGTTAACGTGCTGGAACTTAATGAATTTTCACGGTCAATCACTGTCTGTGTCCGCCATGAAATTCTCTCGAAATTCGAGGAATGGCAGATAAATTATACCTGCGTGAGCATTTCGACTACGCTACCGATGATAGCTGTAAATGCTACGATGGCGAATATAATGAGCACCAGCACCAGCGGAATGCCTTCAATGGGTAGCGCACCAATGATGGCGTCATCGGCAAGTATGGCACCTCAAGCATCAACGATGAGCCAAATGATGGCATCAACAGCAGCGGCCCCAATGATGACTAGTCCAGCTGGAATGATGATGATGATGATGATGGCTCCAAATGGAACGGGAGGTTCCCCACCGGGTCAAATGGGAGCAATGGGAGGTGGTGGAGCTGCAGGAGGCGGATCGCCTGCAGGAGGACCTCCAGGAGGTGGACCGCCAGGAGGTGGGCCTTCACCCCAAATGATGTCCATGCAAGGAAGACGCAAAAAACGGTATACCAAAAACAAGCCACTGCTCAATCGTTGGTCTAAAATCGTTAACGACAGATTTGGCACACCGCCCTTGGTATCAGAGGGTTCAATCAAACCAACCCCAACAGATATTCCCAATATTTCAACTATTGTAGATACGGAAGTATCGATTTTTAGGGATATAACAATAGATTATAATCCAGGCACTCCGGGGCCAGCAGCATTAATTCTTCACGACAGAGCAGCGTATTTTCCAAGTAGAATACCACCTATGGTTGCAATGACTCTTAAAGAGGAAAGTATAATTAATCCCGTTAGAGACGATATACTCTTTACAACTGATAACAATAGCCAGTTATCTAAAAACAAAATGGGCAACCTGATTTTTCCTAACTGATTCTATCCGTATCAAGAAACGCGCTGGCATTTCAAGACAAATACTTTTAACCATAATCTTCAAAACGAGGCATCAGACGCTACAAGACTCTTTTACTCGAGCTGGTAAATATGAGTAAAAATTGCCAATTACCGGCAATTTATTACAAGCAACGTTCGACACAAGTACCCCGCCGCGCGTACTCAAGTGCTCCACAGATTTATTAAATAATATACATACAATATTAAAGAATACATAAATAGAACGACAAATTGATATGTAAGTACGTGTGCGCGATAGAGCGAATGTGTGCGTGTTAAAATTATATAGATTTAGCGTTGTAATATTTTCATCCGGAAATAAAGGCGCTGGGAAATATAATCGTAACTAATAGTTTATTAAACACACATAAAGAATGCAATTATTATTCTGTAAATAGTGAGAAGAATTTTTATGCATGGCAATATCTTGAGAGACAACTGGTGTAGTATTTATTTTTTCGATTCAGCATTAGCACGCCTGACGCCGGAAAGTCAGCGCAATAGAAATTCAGCAGGGCGACATCTGTCGTTGAAACGGCAAGAGAATGCGAATATTGTGTAAATACTTGCAAAAGATATAGGCGAAAACGGGTGACCACATAGCGTCACCACAAGTATGCTGCATAAGTTCTTTTTCTGGGGCATTAATAATCTCACTGAGGATCAGTCATGGAAAGCTTGTATCAATATTGCTTTGATGATGAGTACATTGATTTTAAAAGTAATCATCGTCTTCATCGTCATCGTCATCCTCATCGTCATAGTCTTCGTCGGACTCTTCCGCTGTATTGCCAGAAACATCATCGGGTAAGAACTCCACTTGCCCAAGGCCGCCACCATCTTCAGGAGTAACTAGAGCAACTCCATTAGCACCTAGTCTTACACAATCAAGTCCAACCTGAAAAGTTATTACATATTTTATTAACCTCTGTCGTGCAGTAATCGTTTATAACTTAATGCTTCTACACCTTTAGCAAGACGCTTTGATTATGAGAAACATTGCACAACATTTGCTTCGTTTATTATTTTAAGTGCGAATTTATGGGTTTACAACAAGTCGAGTGAAAAGGAAATGTTGGACGTGCTGTCTTTTCTTCTTGCTCGTGCAACATCAGTGCGCTCCCCCTTCTCTGTTTATTGTCTGCTATTGTAGCGCGAGCCGCTCACCGCAACCGCGCGCGGCCACCACCTCGCTGCTATTTTTCTGTCGTACTTACCATTTTATATTCACTTTTTTTTTTAGTTAAGTTACTTTACCAATTTCAATTCTTCCAACGGTTTTTCTTATAAATTGTACAAAACAAGGTTTACTCAATAGCATATAAACGTATAAAGCAAATAACAAAAACAATTGTTTCGCTGAAAATGTTCACCTTGAAAAGGATAGTGTCTCTGAACTTTCCTTCCATACTTATGCAAGCATGAACGTTTCTTCCTTGAAAGTAAATATTATAAAATCTGACGCACGCCCTGACGACTGGTACTCTTGGAACAGGAATACACACTGGTCTAGGATTTTTCCCTGAAAAAGCAAAGTGCAATATATATTCTTATTTTAATTACCTTCAACATGGAAAGTCATTGCCAGTTATTTTTCTTTCTTCACTCATAGAGAAAGATATGTTTTCGATAGTACAATAGCAGTCCCAAAAAAAAAAAAAAAAAAAAAAAAACAAAAAAAAAATTGAGACATTCACCTAAATATTAAATTACAACTCGAGTAGTTTTTACAAATTTTTGATATTAAAATTGAGTGACATCTACAAGGAGGTGCACATTTTATGCGATTTCACATTTTTGCAAAAGGATACACGACCCCTCCTTTTATGTTGTTAATATCGATTAATTTACGTTGCTTCCTTATTTTTTTACAGTTTACAACACACAAAAAATTATGCTATTGAGAATCCAAAATTGAGCTACGTACTATCGCATAGAGAGTAGTCTTGTGTACTACCAAGTGACAAGATGGGAAAGCGATGTGTCAAGTGTATTCTATATCGAAGGGGCTCTTAACGGTATTTCGTTTTAGCGAGACTCATTGTTTTTCGTTACCTGAAACCGTACGAGTGTAGAGCACTCTATCGTTCATCCAGATCTTTGTTGTGAAGCTGAACTCATCGGGATCATAGGTGACATTTACGCAAGCTTTTTGCTTCCAAGTCTCGAGTAAAAATCGAGAACAACAACCGCACAGGCCATTGCTGCAGTGACAAGGCCCTTGTTTAGATGCTGTCGCGGCCTGTGTGCTGTTGGCATTTCCCGATTGTCTCAAAAAACTCTCAAATTCTTTGATTGTAAGCACTTTGGTGCTGAGTGGAGGAGGTTCTATTTTAATTGGCGAATTGTTCTTTAACGATACTGGAAAATATTCAACACCATCATCGATCGCCAATGTAAGGTGCAACCAATATAGGTAAATCGATACGACAAATAGTTGCAATCGCTCCTTCATCATTTTACTTATTCTGTGATACCAAATGTTGTACTCTCTAAATAATTCAGTGGGACATAAGATTTAGCGCCGAGAGGATGAAACCGACGCGATCTCACTGACGACCGTGACTCGACTGCCCGCTGGCTAACGGACACGCGAGTTGACCCCGTTTCAAGGAGAAATTCAGCTTCACCATCATCGCGTAGATTCGAGTAAGTAGTCTTTCACCCGGAAAAGCCCTTATTTAACAACACCATAAAGCGGCAAAAGTACGCCAAACATACCAAAAGATAATCATTTTTTAAATAAAACTTCTCAATGAAAAAATTCATTCACCAAGTTAAAAAATAAGTTACATTTTTCTAAATGTCCAATAATAGAGAGATATTATGAGGTAAGGACTAAATAAATCTTAATATATTGCTTGGACAATTGCAATAAAAAATGATGAATAAGTACAAACAGAAATGATGGTTCTTAATTCCATTTATCAACTCCGCGAAAGTCGGCTGACCAAATTTGGCTTCCTCATAGAGGAAACTTTGAGAAAGGTGCGAAATGAGGAAGCAATGTGCACATTGCAAACTTTTTCTTTGCGATCTTGAATATCGCTAGTCGATGGTCTGCCTATTACTGCAACGCTCTGCAAGCGTTTATTTATTTTTTAACGTCCGTCGATCGCGTTTATGTATGTTTCGACGTCGAACCTTCTTCAAAGCGAAAAGATCGAGAAGATGTTCAAAAACGCGGGAAAATAGTACTTTGCGATACAAGGGCGAGAAAGCGATTATTATACGCAGGTTGGGAAGTTGATTGCACGAGCCGAAGGCGAGTGCTGTCTTTGGTACGAGTGCGGCGAGTGCGATCAACTTCACAACCGTCGTATGATGATCGCTCTCTCGCTCTGTATCGCATAATACTTTTTTTTTCTAACTCATGCACGTAATGTCGCACATTTCGTGCCTGCAAAGCGTGCGTGAGATCGCGTATTATGCTCATGTAAACGTAGATAATTTTACGTACGCCATCTGGTGCATGAAGTTATCTAGATTTCTGTAGTTAACTTCACGGAGACATTGGCGTGTGTGAAACTATCTACAAGATGATTTTACGCAATGCTTGGCAGGCACGGAGATGTGCGACATCACGTTGATATTCGTTACAAAAAGTATAGTATGTTATACTTGTGCGACAAAGCGGCCGGCCGTCCCGCGCCGATTCCTAAAATGCATGAGAAGTGCTACCGAGTGTAATGTCGCGCGCGTGCGAGAAGTAAAATAGCATCAATGGCCGTAAAGCGTCACTTACGCGCCACACGTGGTAGACACGAGAAGTAGCACTTGTCATGCATGCGTTACAAAAAGATTCTAATCCCACGAAAAGTGACATTTCAGGTACGCAATTATCCGTCTTATCCGCATACCCTCGGTCGGGGCTACGGGGCTGATGATGGTGGAGCTAATATTTTTCATATTATCATTTAATCGTTACTCAGTCATTCGTCGTGTATCGGTGACCAGTTGGTCAGTTAATTTAACGGCTTACCGTAGCCAAAGTCTACGCTGGAACGCCAGATCAAAGTTGAGCCGATCATCAACTCTCTCAATAACATACTATAAAAATAAGAAAAAAAAAAAAAAAACACCATTCTTTTACTTTCAAGTGTAAAAAGTGTATTCTTTATTCCAATAAGAAGGACGGAAGAAAATTGGAACAGATGTGTCATGGAACATAACCGATCAATGTGCATATGTATTACATGGTACACTCAAAAGCCCTATGTTTTGTTTTATTTGTCGTAACTTTTGGACCAAATCGGTCAACAGATTTCACTGTTTCGTGTCGTTTACTCTGCACTCTGTTTTCTCTATTGACATTTAGTAATTCAATAAATGAAGATTTAGTTAGACATTATTTTAGTCCATAGCGTCGTCATAAAGGCTTAGAGTAACTATTCCTATATACTGAAAAGAGAGTGTGCTGCTGTCTCACAAACGAAAGAAGATTCAAGAGCTACCGCAACTAAAGAATATTACAACATTTCACTTGACTCGAGTTTGGTAACGATATAAAATGAAGAAAAGACCGATTGCCCTTGGTAAGTAAGTAGGTCCATTCGAGATGGAATTAATGATTTGTAGGTCGATTTGACGAGAGTTTAGAGTTTTAAGGTGCCTATTTGATATTCCTCTTCGGGTGTAAGGGTGCTCGTGTGCGAATAGGCATCTTCGTCCGATAATTCAAAGTTGACGTGATCGTATACTTCCGAATGAGAGGCGTTCGCGATGAGGTCGGGTGCAACAGCATCGGTGAGCGTCGGTGTTACCCATTCTATACCCCCACTTCCACCGATCTCCACACAATTGAAATGTAATATTAACAAAGGAGACTGAGCAATTTTCGTCTCGAAATCGATGCAGCCGTTTAATTTGTTGTTTGCGATGTGTAGATCAAAGAATCGGACGCAGAATGTTATTGCCGGGAAGAAGTACAGAGGCACGCACATTGGTGGTGGATTACGAGCTGAAGTACAAATAAATATTCATTTCACTCTATTCATTATTTAAGAAAAAACCGCACCGTCGAGATTCTCGGCGAGAATATTGCCGAGAATTTGGAGAATGAAATCGCACCGATTTGGCACTGCACCATGCACCTCTCCCAAAGAATCTATACCAGAATTTACCTCAGATTCACGACACCGAGATTCTCGACCAAATTCTCGCCGAGAGACGACTCGACTGGACAATTTTTTTTCTACGCGGGATATGAATAGAATAACAATTAATTACCATGTTGAAAACTCACCCGATAGTCTATTTGTGTACACTTGATTGTCGTCGATAAATAAATCAAAATCCATCACGAATTCTTCCGGCAGAATAGAGATATTGGCGCAGACGTGACGATCCAAGTTTACAGCTGATATATTAATACCAGCGCAACAACCGCATCTTAAATCGCTGCATGAACATGGCAATCCTTCCGAAATCAATTTTATAGGACGAAAAGGTAATCTGGTAGCGTCCGGCGATTTTATCGGTATCACCGAGTTTGTGTTCACGTTATAATAGATCGATGTCTCCATAGTTATAGCTGCAATAGATAAATGCATGTTTTATAACAATTTTTAAGCCGATCATATGATAAATAATGGTATATCATTGATATATCAATCTAAGTACCGAATGTAGTGCGTTTGAATTGACTTGAAGTTTCCAATTACCGGCGCACAATATTTTTAATAAACATTCCATTGAAACAAATATTTTTGTACTTTGATAGTCGATGAAAATCGATGTAAATTACACGGTTCTTAAGACAAATTCGATAACCGATTGTTTTGATAATAGTGTTATTGATTAATTTCAAGTACATCAGGGTCATTGAAAAAACGATTTTTTTTCCGTCCGGAAACGCCGCCGCCGCCGCCGCCGCCGCCGCAGCATGTACGCCAATGGACGCTGTTTTGTAAAATACATCAAAATTCAGACATATTCGGAATTTATATTTTCAATCCGAAAATCCCGGAACGCCGCTTTCGGTGTCATGAAAATTAATTCATTTCGAGCGGCTTGAAGACATTTTTGTTTGTTCTTTCTTTTTGTTTGTTTATTCTTTTTGCATAATCAAATACGAATGGTACATGAATTATTGATAGATCAATTAAAGCGCTTCACGGCGAAAAAAAAATCTTGAGAAATATTTATAGAACAAATTGCATCGCTTCTTCTTAACATTTTTCGTATAATTTTGTTATGCATACCACCCGTTGAGACGTTAGTAGTAGATGAAACACTAGCTATCGTTATCAATAGCAATACTATTGCGGTACAAATGATTAAATTAAAGTTGCACATGCCACGGGAAGAGGAGTCGCAATCGCGACCGAACATTTCCGCTATACTACTAATTTCAAACTGAAATAGGGCCCAATATTAAAACAGGTGTGCTTGTGTGTGCGTGAGTGTGTGTCCCCTCTTTTCCTACTTGACGATACCGGCTAGACCGGTTCAAAATGGCTTTTATTTATGATCCTGCTGCTCATCGAGATTCTCTTACTGTCTTGTCACAAAAAGCAAACAAGTGTACGGAAGGAACTTGTACTTTTGCCTGACGGCAGTTAAAATTTTTTATCAAAAGGCATCTTTTAAGATTTCGAACATGTAAATCGCACGGCACCATTTTCGAGAAAATATATGAAATTAAAGTTTTTTCAACTTGAAAGGATGCTGTTTTTGTTGTTGTTGTTGTTGTTGTTACTAACGTAATTAACGCTGTTGATGTAAACATTAGAGCTCAGGTTATCAGCCTACCATCAGCTACATTCGGCACAGGTCTTCCGTAGTTTCCCTCAGGCTGCACCCTTATGGGCCTTAGATTGGAAATCCGAGTGTTTGTAACTGAATGTTAAGTAACTGTCGCAACAAGCGTTTGTAGGCAACTTTGTTACACAGAGGAATATATGGCAATTATTTCTCCATACTCATGTGGCAATTCGATAGCGATATATTTCGACCGTTGTGCAACTTTTCTCATATTCGTGGGAAATAACCGGTGATGGCCAATCTAACATTTCGTATCGCGAAAATTGCCAAAATATTGATATAGTCTTTGACAAATCCAACATCGATCGAACTTATTATGCGCGGAGCTTGTGGGTGCAACTGAGTAACAGAAGGAATACGGCCCATTAATGTTTCCCAAATAAACAACTTTCAACTTTCAAGGCGAAAGCCTGGATAATGTTGGTACGGTCAAGTTTTTATTATTAGAAAATATAAGGAACAAACAATACAAGACAAAAATATGCGATTTAATGTACATATACTTGTTTGACTTTTCTATAATTTACAAATAAGTTACATAAATAGATTTGTTAGTCGTATAAATAATGACATCATGCTTATAGTACATTTGTAAGTGGTATTTTGAATGGGCCATCCAACGTTTCTTCTTATATATGGCATCATACATAACGCGGAGGAAAATCATTACATAGATACAATTTATTACATACATATGAATTTTTATCACATCAAAATATTATGTATTACGAAAAACTTACACTATATCCATGTGTAATCATTTTTCCCCGAGAGATGTATGTTAAATAATAATTTCTGAACATCCTCGTAAATGCAGATGCATACGTATAATGTATGTGAGCAAATGCCGAATTCGAGTCATAAATATGTTGAATTCATACGATTGTTACCGATGCAATATCGAATTACAGTTGTATTATACAATATACATCCAAAGTTTTTTTTTGGAATCGTCATTACTGGTTTAATAATATCTGGCGTGTTTTCACCGTTTATTTGGGGAGAAAGTTTTAGGTGTTGTTTCAATCGAGAGGTAAGAATTACGACGAGAAATTCGGACTTGAAAACGCTTCGAAAACAATACTGTATGGTTCCTTTATGATTATCCTTTTGCTTATATATATATATTTAACAGCTTCGATCGACAATAAACCCATTAACTCACGGAGAAAAATATATACGATACGAGGACAATGTCTACAGAGAACATACATTTTTCATATATGCGACCTAGACTCAAGCCCCATATAACGTTCGTTTTAGAACGTTGTACGTCTCTATCAAATTTGAAAAAATTCAAAAAGATAATTACTTGCCCTATTTATAAGAAATTCATAAGTTGTCATTAACATGTACTCAACCCGTGACGATATAACGATAAATCGTGAGTAATCAATGAAATCGTAAGAGTCAACATTAATTTATGGCATAAACAATCGGCATTTATCTTTATAGTCTCATGACCTTACTTCTTCTTCCACTTCTCATATACCTCTTTCTAGACAAAAGTTCTGCAAGACCTAGACCATAATCGGCATCGTCGTCCTCGGGATTCGCAGCTTCATTGTCGGCTACCTTATCCTTAATCTTTTCATTATTATCCTTATCATCCTCCATGAGGCTAGCTAACGCAGCTTCTTCTTCCTCTTCCTCCTCGATATCATCGTCATCATCGTCATTCAGAAGATCATCCTCGTCATCTTCCTCATGGAGTCCTTCGTCCTTATCGCTTCCTTCTTCGTCCTCATTCGCATCGATGTGTTCCAGTTTATCACCATCCATTTTTTCATCTTCATCTTCGTCCTCTTCCTTATCTTCATCACCATCATCTTCGAGTTGAAGCTTTTCATCATCATCATCATCGTCATCGTCGTCGTCGTCGTCGTCGTCGAAATCCGATGCTCCAAAGAGATCGTCATCGTCGGCTTCTCCATCATCTTCGTTACTGCCATCATTATCATCCGACGCTGCGGGAGTTTGGGAAGAATTCAGCTTGATCGGTTTGTGAATGACGGATGGTTTTGTATTATCGATCTTTATAGCGTTTATACTATTAGAAGTTAAGCTCGGTATCTTTTTGATTGGATCAGAGACTTTCTTTAAACTCGATTGTTTATTCGGCGTGGCGATATACACCTCGTTATTGACACTGCCATCACCCTTTATTACTTCGGTTACGAAGGTTTCGGTGTGCGACTCTTCAGAAGTATTAGTATCGTTCACCGTGGATGCTTCTTCCGTATCAGAGGCATTGTTTACATCAGCGCCTGTGGATTCTTCTAATTCATCCGAATTGCTTGTGACGTCGAAAGTGGATACCTCATTGTCTATTGAAATATCGGTGTTGAACTGACCAATGGCCACCGGAGTCGTCGTTATAGGCTTGAGATTGTCGAGGGTTTCGGAGTTTCCGTTGTTTTCGATAACAGGCAATCCAACCGTTGGTTTTGTAAGAATTGGGATCGTAAATGGAAGAATCGGATTTGCCGTGGTCGCGGTAGTCGGTTTCTTTTTTTTCTTGTCGGAGTCGTCGTCGCCCGTTAATATATCGATGAGTGCTCCGAAACCCAATACGTCATCGTCATCATCATCGTCATCATCCTCGGAGTCATTGTTTGTGGCCGAAGAATCGGGAACTGCGTTTCCCTCTGGCGCGTCGTCATCATCGTCGTCGTCGTCGTCATCGTCATCATCGTCATCACCCAAACCGAAGATGTCGTCGTCATCGTCATCATCCTCGGCTGGTGTGTCAGCTTCAACGACAGGCAGTTGCTCGGCTGGCCGGAGTTTTACACCATCAGGTCCGAATCTTAACGAGTAAAAACAAACACTCGAATTAATCACTTTCAATTAACGACAAAATCCTTCGAGCTTAACATTATACTATTCAAGGGGTTGTTAACTGCCCTTACTTGTTGGAGAAATTGTCCTTTCATACACCAACAACGGCAACAGAGAGTACCTTCTATATTTTATACAAGTAACGTGCGATCTGTTTTTGCAGTGAATTCCGCGATACATCGCATGTGCGATCTAGTCAACAGAATGAATTTGCAACGATTTTTTGGTCTGCAGCAACACATCTTTCGCAACTCAATCGGCGACCTTCACCACTACGAATGACGTTATTATTTTCTCTTGATTATTTTCTTTTCTTTAAAAGATGTTCTTCATGCCTATATCAATGCTAAATACCACTGTAGAAATATTAATAATTTGTATCTCAAATGTATTAAACCAAATGTATGCAAAAGGGATTTTCCCGTTGATTATAAATAAATAAATAAATAAACAAATAAATAACAATTTGCTTGGATATTGCGGATAAAGCAGACATTATACACGCTTTTCATATACTATTATTATTATGTATCTTTTTTTATTTTTTTATTTTTTTTTATTTTTTTTTATTTTTTTTTTTTACGTAAAATGCCCGACCGGCCCCGCAGGGCTTCAACTCACTTACAGAACGGGCGGGTTAATAAAAATCATTCTGTCTGACTGCTCCTCCAACCCGGAGGTAAGCAGTCAGGTCAGTCCAGAATCGTGTGACCTAAGTAGACGGAGCGAACCTAGAATGACCGCCTTCTGCATTCGACCCGCAAGTGAGTCGGCTTTCTGCCGACAAGCGGGGATGATCTTAATGTTCGTGACAAACGACGGTTTCATTCCGCCGAGAACGCCGATTATGAGGAACACCAGTTTGACCATGTACCCTCGGTATAGCCCGCGGAGCTCGAAAAGGAGATCCTGATATTTCGTCCGCTTGTCGTCTTCTTTAGTAGCGATGTTAGACTCGTCCGGAGCCGAGAACTCGATGACAAAGATCTCGTATGTATTTCGTGGTCGAAGACGACAATGTCAGGTTTATTGGCTGTTATTTGCCTGACAGTGGGAAATGAATAGTTCCAGTAAATACGGCACTTCTCATTTCCCACGACGGACTCAATATCTCCAGAGGCGTAGGGCAGCAGTGGCGTCTCGTCTACCCCGTAAGAGTGTCGAAGGTGATAGTACAACACTCTTAGGGCCGCGTTATTATTATTATTATTATTATTATTATTGGTTATTTCTCCGTACACTCAAGTCATATACTCACCTCGCGTCGTCCACTACTTTCGGCTCTATCCTTATACCAATGATAGTGAGCGGAATTGATGGTAAAATAAAAAATGGCTCGATAATTAGGTTAGTTGAAAATGTTATTGTCTATAATGGTTTGTCGCTAATATATGCTTACCTGAAGCAGCTAACACGTAACGCAGCTTCTAACTCGGTTGACGATTGAAGTTCCAATCCCAAACAAGCTTTGAAGTGTTTGTCAGCCTCGCGTTGAATAGAATAGATCCTTCCGCAGAACTTGGTTAGTCCACCGGGCATTGGGAAACACACGGCTTTGGGTTTTTGACCTGTAAATCGAAAAACAAACAAAAAATCACAGTACATAATTTTCTTTTCATTGCAAGGCGATTTATTTATCGATGTCAATAAAGCTTAATCAAATCGAAGAAGTGCTTCTAAACAAAAAATGTAGCACTCATTTGACTCGTGTTAAGCGTCCCACTTGACTACTGTTATTCCGGTCTTATTTGACAGATTAATATATGTATATGGTGACGAATAAAATTTGGTTGTCCATCGGACTCGTCTGTTTTCCGAATTTTCTCCATAATTATACTCACACACACACACATCCATACATATGCGGTCACCACGAAAAAAATGCTTCCCCTGTGATAAAGCAATTATGGTAATTGAAGGATATCGATATTTACCATTGACGATGGTGCTGGTCAAGATGTTATCACCTACACTCAATTGAACGGCTAATTTATCCTCTTCGAGATATTGCAAGGAAGCGCAACCTGAAAAATATATTGTGAGTAAATAATATTTACGTTTCGCTCGTGTAAAACAATTAACAAGAACATTAAATCGCATAATATGCATAAATTTTATTGACTTTTTTCGATATTTTGTTCGATACACGTTTAGAGCGATGTTTACTTACGACATTTGACATAAAAAAATAATAAAACCAACGATAAATGTTTTTTTTGTTGTTATTATCATCGTTTTTAAAGAAGAAGCAATACCTGGTCCCTTGAGTTGTACAATCGGAATATTAAAATTTCTGCAACAATTGCAAATGTTTGCATCGCAAGTGCAATATTTGTTAACGTTCTCAGCTGCCTGCTTCAACGACATCACCTCGACACCCATGTTAGTAGTCTGCCTTGTTGTTCCATTTGTCGCTGTAACGGCACGATGGAGGAGGGGCGTTCTCGCTTCATCGCGGTCTGAAAGTCATTTAATTAATCAAAAGAGTTATTCGCAAATAAATACCTTATTCAATATGATATATATATATATATATATATATATGATTACTAAATCATTACCGATCACTCTTCCATAAGCTGCGAAGGCAATGAGCAAGAATATTAAAAGTAACTCAAACACCGTTGACAGTCGCATTCTTCCGTATGTTCTTCCGTTTCTTCTCTGCAACAAAGAATACAATTATCCAAGATTCCTAACTGAAGCAATAATAAAAATATAAATACTCGTTCTTTCATTACGTCCAACCGTTTTACGTTTCTTCACAGTTTAAATTAATTTTTCAATTATTTACCGAGTAATGACGAGAAAATTGACACAACCGTACACTGTGCTGCAATTATTCCTTTGACTATTATTGCATACCTCCATTCGTAGTTGCGCTTTGTTTTTTTTATCTGTTGATGATAATACTGTGGATTGGAATTTGGAATTGCGGCGACATTATTCCGCGAGAGAAGAACTTTTTGTCATCTCGTGTGATTGCAGTACCAATTGGTCTACAAGTGGTGTTCGTAGGTAGTATTACATAGCCACACTGGCTAAAAAATCTTTTTCCTCCCTATAGTATTTTACTTTTTTACTAGCGACAGACGTAATTATTTTAGGCGGGAATTACAGGAAAGCGGGAATGATTCTTCCTCTCCATCAAGGAAGACGAGAATAACTCGCGGCACTGTGGAGTAGTCTGCTCTCGTGTGCGACCGGTTGACCTACATCACGGTCATGGTCGAAGACGGCTTCATGGCTTCACGGCTTATGCTCGCAACACTCGAATCGTGCGTCGTTCAATGCACTTTAGGCGACTTTGTCACCAAGAGCCAGCTAGGCGACTTTGTCATTCGAGCTACATGCTCAACCGATTATGGCCACAGAACATCTATTATGGAAATCTAGGACTGGACATACCCGCATGCCTCATACTTTGCATACATATACATACCACCTCGTACTATATTCACGTGCAAAGTATATACGTGCCATAGATATATATGTATATCTATATCACTCGATAAATTGGTTATCGGTAAGCATAGCACTGTGCGTGATCCTACCATCACGTAATCCGAACAATGCGGATGTGTCGATGTGCTTTCTAATGGAATTCACTTTAGTAGTACTTTTTTTTAAATCAAAAAATCAATTGATATATTTAATAATCTCAATACTTGAAATAGTTGATAATTTTGCAACTTTTAAACGTAATACGTGATAAAGAAAAGATTGATAACATTTAACAAGACATCGAAGAAAATACAACATCTTGTAACATTAATTAATACCGGTCACTTATTTACACGATAAATCCGTCAATAATAGAAAGAAAAAAAAATCACAAACATACACACAACAAGAATCAGACATAATACTAAAAAGAGTCTGGTTCGAAGGACTACGGTCGGTAGCACGTTAGCAACATGTAACTTTAACGACTATATTACAGTGTTAAGTTATCTCTCGTCTCGTTATATAATCAAAATGGATTGATTCGCTTTTACTACTAGCAAAGCTATTAATCACGGATTATTCTGATTAGTAAATATTTGCACACGCCTACCACGTAATTGAACATAATAATGTAATAGGGAAGATTGTAAATTAATAACTCATGACAGAATAAATATTCCTTGTGCATTAACGTCAAATAATCGCTAAAAAATATATGGTGTACATATTGCAGCAGCAAGCTTTGACTTTGGATAAGTGAGCAGTTTGCATTCTTTTTTGGTTTTTCCGGTATAGAGTCCGAGTTTTCGAATTTCGAATGTTGTATTAAAATGTGCGTGTAATGGAAATATGACTTACCTTTGTGTTTAAATGTGTCAAAACGGCACTGATTGGCTTATAGGATAACAAGTGTCACGTCTTTCCTGCGCTAGCACTCAACTCTTTTTCAACTCTTAATCTTACGGAGGCCAATGTCCAACTGAAGATGACGCCCTGCTACCCTCACTCCCTCCTTCCCCTCTTCGCACCTGTAAAAGTCGGTCATACCACCACCATCACCTCCTCCCTCTTATGTCGTCCGCTAAGTTTTTCAAATATTCTAATGCGCCTGTAGGTAAATACGCCGAGACGAATCGGAGAGGCCAGGTCCCGAGTTCCGAACGGCTGCTTTAAATACAACAAACTTTCTCTATATGCTCGATTCACTATGAAGCGGTACATACCATTTTTAAACGCGCCGCCCGAGTCAAGTGCAAGACTTTGCGTACTTGACGTTTACAAAGCACATTGATTGACGGAAAATACAGATCGACATTTTTAAAATCGGTCAATCTGTTTGACTAAATCGATAAACGCCGTTGGGCGCTTACTATATTTAGATAAAATGTCTCAATTCCGTAAAACGGAGAGATTTTTTTTCTTTTAATTACTTGTTTACATTCTGCCAAAATTTATCGACTCAATGTCAAATTAAGAGTATTGTTAAACACACAAGCTCTCGATGAGAGGAAATTTATTGCTTTATTTCGCTTATTGATATAACGCCTATAATGTAAATTAAATTTATTATAGGCGTCTATGGACAATGCCTTTTTAGAATGTAATTTTATGTTGAAACATTTCTTCATAATTTCTTTAGTTGTTTCGAATAAATATCTGTACTCGATTATGTGGATTAAGTACGGGATTTAAAAATCTAAGATTTTATATGATATTCACGCACTTAATGAGACTATTTTCCGTACAAGAAGATTAGTCTAATGTCTAATAATGAAAATCGAAGAGCTCTTGTCGGTTGTGAACTTGGACGTCGTTTCTCGAAAGATTTAGCCGGGCTTTGGTGAAGAATACGTAGGTCCTTTCTCTGGTTAGTGGGTCAAAGAAAGTAGCGGTCAGAAGCGGTTTACCTTGGCTAATAATGCGGTGGCCCGTCCGTCATTTGGGCCAGAGCGCAGGCTCTTCAACGTCAAAGGCGGAGAAGCCCTTTTACTACTAAAATTATCCATTATCCATTATCCAAACGCCTTTGGCCCCCATCTTCTCCAACTCCACGTGTTCTAGAAATGTTCTTCGGGTCGACAGCTTCGGGAATAGTCTCTGGAATAATACCGGTCGGATACAAACCGGTTTTTACATAATAACGATGCGGCGGCGGCGACGGGAGTATTGTAGGGTAAAAAAGGAATCTCAGTTTTGTTTGGTTGCTGGGCTTTACCAACGTACATTCAACACGTTAAATTACAAACTTTCCAAATGACGGCTTTCCAAACGAAAATATTTTTAATTGCACTGTCTTGAACCACCCCAAAAAGTTCGCAATGTCGAAAGTGAAGAAAAATACTACATAACATAAAAATTGTTGTCCTAAGAAAAAGTTGAAAAAAGCATCTTGCGGTACACCGTTAATGGGCAAGGCTTTAATTTGAAGATGTACAAGAGTTTTAATTTTTCGAATAAAGTCTATGCTCGTTCCAACTTTTTCTCGAAATTTTCTGCTTTTGGGCAATAATAGCTGGTTGTGAAATAGCGCAATACTCAAGGACGTTTAAAAAATATCGAGTGGATTGATTATTCGGTAGTAGATTTTTGTCAAGTTTTTAGGAAGATTGTAGGTTTGTTTAAAATTTGGAAAAAACGCTTAGACCGTACGCAGGGGATTAAAATTGGTATTAGCATTTTGGTATGATGAAATTTGGTGATAACGGGTCGGGATTGAGTGAGGATTGGCCTATCGCTTAACGCCCGGAAACATAGGTCCTACCGGCTGGTACCGGGATCTCGAAGGGGGTCACCCGGTCACCCAGATGAGGTTCCTTGCCCGTAGCCATAGCACTGGCACAAGCACCGATCCTCCAATGACGTTGCGCCCCACCGTCGGCTGCTCTTCACCAATCCGCCAGTTACTTTTGAGGCCTGCGATCCGACAGTTCCGTATGTGAGACGCGTGCACGGCATCGGGCCAGATTTGAGCTTGTTCTTTCGCCGTCAGGATCTCTGCAGGGAATCTCTTTTCTCTGCTCTTCTTGATTTTCGGTTCGACTGTTCCGACAATACTGCTCATACTACTACTTTGTCCCTGTATATCAGTCGTCCCGATACGTGCTCAATTCTCGTACCAACTACCGAGTTACTTTTTACGTTTTACTTTATTCAACTTTTTATTTTAATTAACACATATACTTGATTATAGATATATTAAAATAAAATTGTATCGCACGTTACGCGAACATGACCGTGACAGTGAAATTCATTCTGCTCCTTTCGATTGCGGTTGCCACGGTTTCTTCCGCTGGGATACTCGGTGAGAAGACTCAATAATCAATTGTGCAACATTACTCTGAAGGATTTATAGTGTGTCGCGATATTCAATTGATTGCCCCATCAATCGTTGCCAATCGAATTCGGGGATGTGCAAGTGTATTCATTTTTCACTCGTAAATGTAATGCGTAGGTGAAAAACCTATTCCGTCAAACTTCCAAATGTTCAACGATTTTCTAAATCAATCTGATATATACCATTCAAATATAGCATTTAAAAAAAAATACAAATTATGACTTTTTCAATACTACTATCCAGAATTAGAATAATCCAACTGAAATTCCATATACACGCGAAACGATCTTTCCTCCTCCTCCCCCTTACTCATTGTGCTTTTCGCCATAATATCACAGGGTGGTAACGTGTGCTTTTGTTACTTTCTATTATACGAAATATCTATTGGCCAACGTTGAAAAAAATTATGCATTCGGAGAAGGCGTATCTGAAAAATCACTGATCAAGTCTGAGAAATAGAATACATTACTTTCGCTACTTGCGTGCATCAAGGTTTTTCAGTTCAAGTTCTTTTACATACTCATCGAGTTAGCATCCCCATTTTTCCAATTCGCACATTCCCCCGTCTTGCTGCGACCCTTATTGCAGCTTTCTATATATTTTCCGCAAAATTCCGTTTATCAGTAACTTTGTGTATGACGGACCTGTTCGTCCGCCCCCGTGCGGCTGCAGCAGCTGAGTCAGTCTTCGCAAATCGTCTTTCGCAGAGAATGTAAAGACAAGACTAGAATTTTGTGCGAACCTGTCTATGATTCAGAAGCAAGCACATTAGCCACTTTATCGGATAACTTTCACCTATTTTCAAAAGTCTAATCGAACTTTCTTTAATCTCTGTGTAAACAGAAAGCCTGTTATCGTGGGAGCAGCATGATGCCGAGGGGAGGGTATCGACGACGCCTCAATCAAAATGTCTATGTCAAGTGTCCGGCTGTTTATGTTGCGTCGATCTCAATCTCACGTCGACGATCGATCTTGGCGGACCAGCGTGCATCAATATCAAACAGAAGGACCAAAATGTCTCGTTGAACTTGAGTTATGGAGATAATCCTGTTCACAATGCTACCATCAAAATAGGCCAGTCAATTTTCTCTCTCATTGTTTTTTCAATTCTCAAACTATGCAAATTAAATAAACTATTGTCATCTCTTGTATGATATTTATTCCAACGATACAGATAGTGCCGCCAACAAACCAACCTGCATGAATCTCTTGTCGGATTTGGCTCAATTATGTGCGAAATTTACGTCGATTACCCGAGCGGAGCAAGGTCACGATGGTTGTCTCATCATACAGCCAGCACTTATGAAGACACCACAAGCGACGTATAACATCGGATGTTTCAATTTCAATCAGGGCATTCGACAGATTGAGCTTTCCACGTGAGTAGTCACAGTATTTGTACTTGTATCATTTACACACACCGCGAGTTATCGGTCGATTTAGGTTTTCGAGAAACAGAGATTATGGTGTAGAGTAGTAGAGTAGTCCTTCGCTGACTGTACCGACTCTCCAAAAACCCAATTCCATCCGGTTGGTATATGGTATGTGGAAAAAACCAACGAGATGGAACTGGCAAAATAAAACTCTTGAATAATTATTTACATGATATACATATATATATATAAGGGAAAACTTGGTAATAATGAATTCTATGTGGATTTGGCGGTAGCAGCATTACGGAGAAACCGGCTACAGTAGCGGAAGAGGAAAACGACGAGGAGGAGGAGGAGGAGGAGGAGGAAGGCATCAATACGGATGAGTTGATAGCCGCGGTGTCAGCGAGTGCCGAACAGGGTATTGCCCTTTTTTCCCAATGGCTCGGTATAAATCTCAATCCCAAGTCAAACTCGACGACGAACAGAGAATCTTTAAATGGACAGAGTGGCAGAACAGAATCGCAGCGGATTAATGCTACATCGAGAATGGCGCGACGCATGCCTGGGACCGAGGGACAGAGTGACAAAAGCGAAGAGAGATTCAAGCGGTTGTTGAGTGCACAGGACAACATATTGAAGGAGTCGGCTCAGATTGGTCAACCGGACGGAGCCCAAACGACTTTTGTATACTCCGGGCCAGGCAATCTACCGCTTCACAATTCCTCCAAGCTCTCCGACGACTCAACAACAATCGAGAATGCACCGCACACTCCGATAGTAGTTCCACGAGCATCCCAGAGGGGAGGTCGAGCATACAATATTCATCAGCACATTAACGAGATTTAAACCGTCATTACATAAGGACAAAACTTATCGTTATAATATTATACCATTTATGAGCGCATATAGATATTCAGATATTCTCGAGTATTTATAACTCTCAGCAAATTATCCTCAAGTGATTGTTTATATCTAATTATCGAATCATCATTCGTAATTTTATACAATACTCTGAATCATTCATCACGATTTCAATGCGAATCGTCATTCCCTTGTTTGTTTGTTTTTGTTTTTGTTTTTGTTTTTTTTTTTACCTTAAATTATGTACATTTTTAATGACTTTTCTGAATAAAGCTGAAATATAACTCAAGTATATGTATATGTATGAATATACATACTAGGGTGGCGGTTTCGTCCTCCTGAGCGCGCTTTGTGCGCCGCCAACCTGCCACTATTTAAAATACCTTACCCAAGTTTCTAAACTATGTTATGGAAAATATCTCGCTTCGGCCTTGCACTTGACATTATAGTAACGATATATGTGAAAAAAAAAAAAAAAAAATAATCCGGGTTTGGTGGCCCATGAGTGTGACATGGAAAAATCCAGGTTTTGTCAGATGCGGACGTACATGACACGATAAATAATGGAGTATGTCTTTCTTTATTGTAATAGCTATTGATAAGCGGGTTTGTTATAATTATTATGATTATTAGTATTATTATTAGTGTTGAATCGAGAGACAACAATTCTGTGCTATAGTTATATATTTTTCTTTGCAAAGCATGGAAGACTAATCTCGATGTTCAGTTATTTTTCAACACAAAAAATATTTCGATTGAATATTATTGTCTATATACATCATATCTCTTTGGGTTGTTATGCTAACGTACATAATAAAACTTGGCTGGGATACATCGCGTAAATATGATTATATTATGCTCCGCTGCGGCATTTGCAGTACCTTACCAATATAACAAGTGTCGGATTTTATTTTGATTTTTAAGGAGGCTTTGTCGTCCAATCTGGTAAAATGAGTACTAAAAGTTCATGGTATTCGATGCACAACACCTGAAAAACCGCTCGGTATTCCCATAAGACCGAAGGTCGTGCCAACGCTCAGAATTCTTCAGGATGTTAATTGGGTTTTCACTAAGGTCGATCGGTTTTATTGTCGTTGAAATATGAATGATTTTTGACAACAACAAAAATATAAAAAAATAGGTGCTTGAAAAAGGTAAGCCTCGATTCATAAGCCTTATTCAATTTATAAGCCTAAATATCTTCTATGATGAAAGAAAAATTTAAAAAATATATAAGCGCACGAAGAAGAATCCCCGATAATAGTGTATGAAACATTTTTTTTATCGCGCTTCATGAATCAACAATTACAGAGTTCATCAGAATTTACAGTGTATCTTGGATGTATAAAAGGAGAATCTGGAGATTGGCCGAGTGGTGTTATTAAATATTGGATAAAAAGCTCAAAATATACTGTATACAGCATTTATAGTGAAAAACGTAGATAGCAACGATGCGTGTTAAAGACACTTGTTGGTTTAAAGTCACAAAATCATTCTCATATTGATTAGCTTTTGAAAACATTTCTGAAAAACTTTTCGTAGGTACAAGCTGTCAGGAATTTTAGTACTCGTTTCGCCAGACTGTAAAGATCGAAACTTCTCGATAACAATTTTCCTAAACTCTTTCGAAGGTCTTTATAGATGAAAAGTTTGAAATTTTTTGTACGCATATAACCAGACTGTAAGGAAGAAAACTTGTTAATAACACCGTTAATTGCGTTCGATATTCAGGTCCGATCTGATATTTTAGTAAGCACTATATGAAAATTGCTTATTTCCAATTATATTGAAAGTTAGTTACGCTCTGTAATTACAGAATAAGTAATATATTAGGAACTGAAACACTGTGACATTACGTCTAGTAACGAATGATCTCCACTAAGTTACGATATCCTATTGCGTAGCCCTATTCATATATGCGCATTCGCACAAGTAATAAAATATTGCCCATGCATCTCTCATTTTATCCCTTAGGGGCGAAATATAGAGGCTGTAAAGTCACTACCTTGCATTTCCAATATCAAGCCACGTATTACGTGTGTTACATAAGTATATCAAACATGTATGTCTGAGACATTTTAACGCATTCCAACTTTAGATCTAGACAAATTACAAAAAGATAAGCAACGTGTGCATTCATTAAAAATCAAGTTTCATAAATGTACACATTTAAGCATAATCAATCCTAATATTTGTAATAGGCTGAATATGTGTTAAGGTGTCACGAGAATGCTTATTCAACATTTCACGGAGATGAAATCTGACCGGATTTAGCAATTTTATGTTAATTATTTTTTCACCAACGCATACATGTTCGTGTTGCGTGTAAGCTATAATATGAAACAATTTTTTATACGATGAATAAATGGTTGGAAAATAACCCTCGGGAGTTTAGCAAAATGCTAATTATTATATATAAATATATATGTATACATATATATTAATTTTTATTACTATAAATATCGTTTATCACCATATTGTATTCTCTGTACTTGTTTATAAATGTTTTTCGAAAGGAAATATATTTAAGTGGACTAGATACTAACATTGCTGTAGTCTTAGAGTAAGCATATTTAGACCGTTTTCGTTATTTTTCAATTATTTATTTCCATTTCACTTGTGAAAATATTCCTCCTTTCCTATATGTTATTAAAAAATATTTTTGGACTTAATCTTTGGGTGACTTTTGTTAAGTTGACGTTTAAAAAATGGATCCTTACGTGACTTAATATAAACTTTGGACCTTTTCGATACTCATACGTGCTCTGTCTGTATTTGGGTGTTGATGCACTGTTGTTAATCGATGCCTATAAATTTGCTCAACTTCAAGATATACGTGCTCAAAATCTCTTAACTTGTTTTTCCTCTGGTATAAGGATTTCGTTGATGTGTCACATATTATTATACTACCGAGTTAAAAGTAATTTGGCCAATTCAAGTGGTTGATCGCGTAGAGAAATTAAATTTTAGGATATAAATCTCAAGACATATTTTACATTTCCTACAATGACCATTGCAATCTGTCTCTCCGCAATATAAAAGTGATTAATAAATAGTGCACTCCTACCGGAATATATGCCACCGTAGAAAAAAAAAATGACTTGATATTTACTCGAATCGATTTTCATCAAATCGTGGTTACGAAATTCTTCTGCATAAAAATATTATTTTTTTCATATATATATATATATATATGTGTGTGTGTATATATGTATTATAAATTGATAACTGCACTGTTCTACAGTGATTTCGCACGATATAACGCGCGGAAATAGTGGATGGAAAAACGTTGAGTGCTATTTGGCACGATTAAAAAACAACAATTAATATTGTATATAGACCGCGATGCTGTTGTCCGAGTAAAGATGAAATCGATCGCAGGATTGGGATAAAAATATCGATTTCACGGAGCAACTTGCCGAGACGTGGAGACAGTGAGCGTAGCTCCTACGCTCGGACAATCTTTTTTCCTTCTCGATACCCGTCGTCCAACGTGTAAGATAACGTCTCCAGCCTTGACCGCCTTAAATTCTGCAATCGCCTCGGCGTGGGTCATCCCGTGCAGAGGTTTGGAATTTATAGACAGTATTTCATCACCTGAAATAACAAATCATTCGAATTTTCTAATGTCACTGGGTACTTTAGTTGTAATAATGTCGATTATGTACCTTCTTTGACAGTGCCCAAGTCAGCAGCTTGGCCATTAGGAAATACAGTTTTCACGTATATGCCCATGTTACCACGGGGACTGTCGGTTCCCCCGACGATACTGAAACCGAGTCCTTTGTGGCCGGGTCCCTTGAAGAATCGCGCCGTCAAAATCGTAAAAGAGATACCACCTTTGCCGGGTCTGGGGAGTGTGCAGAACTTGGATTCTTCCCCTTCGGCTGATTCATCTATGTCTTCGAGTTCCGAATCACTGTTTAGGCCTTCGTCGCTTTCCGGAGTACCCTGCCAAGTGTCATTTTACACGTGTTACACCTACTTCTTTTAACAATAAATAATATTCTTGAATTTTCTTCTTTATGGCAACAGGACAACAACGCGGCATTTTAATGAAATTTTATTACTTTTTTGATAATGACAGCGCTATTTGCGTGTCATATATCGCTCGACAAGTGTTTTGTAAATTTACTCACATGCCATGCCTTGAAATTGGAGCCGGATGAGGAGGCGGGTATGTTGGCAACGCTTCGACTGTTGATGCGACGGGAGGTTTTTTTACCAGGACTTGTATCAGCAGCACCCAAGCTCGATGAACCCTGGTCAAGTTTGTTAAGAACGCCGCCGGCTGAGCCAGCCGAGCCGGCCGAGACTTGACGATAGTTCGTTACTTGTCCACCAACCACGAAGTCGGTACTCCTCTTTCTCGATGGCACCCGCGGTATGTGAATTCCCTCGAAGCACGAATCTTCAAAGGTACTACCCGATTCGAGAGTTTTCGGAAAATTTACATTTCCGTAGGAATCCCCGGCAGTCTCTTTCCTTTCGGATATGCTACGCGACTGTCGTGATCCAATTTCGTTGTGCTCCGCATTGACATTTAATTTCTCATGACATTTGTGAATTTGAACGTTCGCGTGGGGATGCTGCTCGTGCCTCGTGTATTCACGATTTTCCGAGTTACTGCGACCGAGTAGAGTGTCCCGACTGGAATTTTCGTTCTGGTACGATTCTTCGTTCCTCAGCTCCGTCAAGTTCTGCGAACTGTACCTGCTGGGTCTATGTGATTCATATGTAAATTTACGAGATCCGCCGCTGCTTTCCGTCATTGCGTATCGAGGAGTGTTGGGCACGCTTGTCTCGGCAAGCGTCTCCAAATTATCGTGATAGGGATACGGCGGCAATGACGCTGGGTTACTCGAATCGTAATAACTCATCTCGAATCTTTCGTTGCTCGACAATTTGGTTAATGGACTTGGAACATAAAAATTTGAGACGTTGTCTTTCGGTGGAAAGTCCTCCGTTACACTCAGAGCTTTGCGTTTACGTATTCCAGCGTTTATTTTGCTGAATTTGTTGCGCAAGACGTTTTGAAAATCCGCAATGCCTTTGCTTGTACCTGAAAACCAATTAACCAAGTATCTTCAATTATCAATCAATTATTCATTAAGTAGTTGAAGTACTTTTTAGCCAGTTAGATACCCAGCTCTGGAGTGTACTTGATATAGTTTGTGACGTGATTTTTTTATGAATCTCGTGCACAAGGTTAGTTTGGTGGCGATATTGTCGCTGTTTCGCCGCTGTCCCTCCTCGAATAATTATTTTCGTCAAGAATAATGGCTCAGTTACCGATTTTTTTTTCCGTTCAGTTATGCTTCTTTTCAATCTGGAATAAATGTTAAAAGTTCGGCTAATTCGAGTCTGTCGCGGGCATGAGAGCTCAACGAAACAAGCGGCCCGACAGATGAGAGTTGTCGACAAGAGTCTTGCAGTTGGTTGTAGACCGGTGAAAATCCGGCGCCCGATAGCGACAGTGCATTGCGCTGGAGAACGGGTGGAAATTTGTTAGTTTTGACATAGGATGGAGCATCCTAGTGTCAAGTGAATGTGAAGCGTAGGACCGTTCTCGCGTGAAGCACCAAGAGAGGCAGCTGTTTAGATTTTCGAAGTTACCGGCATAATTTGTGCTCCCGATCTAGTTATGAAATTATTCGAATGAGAAAGGGCATTAGCTCTCGGGTAAGGAATTTCGGAAGAATAATGATAATGATGAGCTTCCGATGATTACTCAAAATAATTAGTCTTCCACGGGACACCGCCGAGGTGCCTCGAGTCTCGAATTAGCTCCGGTGTTGACAGTTTTTCAGTCGCTCGCGCGCTCGTCACCGCCGTAGTTCTCGCGTACTTGATAGTACATAGTGTGTACTCGTGCATCGTGTGCTACGTATGCTATGCATACTCGTGCTGCGATAGTTTTATTCAATTGAATAAAACAAAAGTTCCCGTTCACTATTCAGTGCAGTGAGTGTACTGTGTTCTCGTGTCTCTCCTGGGATGATGGTTTCGCTCCTCGGATTTTTTGGAACAATTTTGGGTGAGTCTTTCCCGTTATTCAATTAATTAATTTAATCGAATATCTTCGATTAGCGCTTAGCTATGCCATGCGGTCTGATCGTGTTCTCGACGCGTCTTGCCGGTCTCGCGCATTTTTTAATGCCTATAATTGATTCTACGCGTTCCCGAAATTTAAGTAAATTAAATAAGTTACGGATCTTGGTGATTTTGATCCCGAAAAGCTATTTATCGGGCCAATCTCGATCCTCTCTACAGTTTTGGGCTGTTTGGTTTTGGTTCAAAACCAAACAGCCTGAGCGGCCGTGCATTTCCGCAACCGTTCGCTGCCGCGAGCGCATCTAGTTGCGTTTGTTAATTTTACGCGACCCCAAAAATTAACTGAGCTACCGTTTTCTCTGATTTTGTTTCTCAATCTTTAGCTTTTGCTCCGGGCTTTCGATTTTATTGGAATCGAGCCTGATCACCTCGATTCATTCCTCATACCGGTGAAACAATATTAACTGTCGCCCATCGGGTTTGCGGATGCGCGAGCGAGAGTGGACGGCCGAAGATGACCGTATCGTGATGCAGTTCCCGAATAAAATTTGATTTTATTGTTACCGATTATGCTCACGAAAAATACACGTCACAAATTGTATAATATTCTTACCAGGTAGTCTCAATGAGCTTGTCTGCAAGAGATTCTTAGGAAAAGCCCCGTCATTCGAGGATTTTCCAGCCGGCGAAGCTTCTCTGCTCGTTGGCGTAGACTGCACAGTGTGAATTATCGTAGGGCTCGACCCATTCTCCAGTAGTGTTTCCCGTGGTTCCGATATTTCTTGCACAGAACATCGTCGACGAAGTTTCCTCCATCTCTGACTGATGCTCTTGTTCCACAAGTTGACATCTGGAACGATAATGTTATCATAATCATCGATTCATCTGACATACTAATATGCGATTATTTGTATCCTCGTTGGCTATGTTAAAATGATAATATTGATTTTTTATAACTAACACAAGCCAAGATTTACGTTCAGGTATGGTATCTTAGGTCAATCGGTTGATTGATAAATCCAATTACTTCTAAAGCTATATTGTCATTTTCATTACAAGAATTAGTGTGCGAGATGCGACAACAATAGTACGATTGCTCTTTCGCAATGTATTTACTATATATATATACTAGGGTTAAGCAGACTCAAAACTTATATAAAGAGACGAGTCTCTTTATATAAGTTTTGACATTTGGCATAAACAAAAAAAATGAATGCATGATATTGGTCCCGATCGCAGTGTGACTGACTGACGACACCTCCGACCAATGACAGCACAAGTAAAACGATGACAATGACTGCGATATTTTCGAGATATCTTGAGCCACCAACTTTTTAAAAGTGGATACGCAACAATAGTACGATTGTTTTTTTTTTTTTTTTTTTTTCTCACCCTGCCTCCTATCACTGCTTACCCGCACTTGCCTCAGTTAATCTAAATACTCCCAATGCGTTCCATGTACCTGCAGGACAAAACACGACGAGAAAGTTTGAAATTTATTGATATGCCAATATTTAGTTGTTAAAATGTGGGTAAAGCGCGTTTGCTCGAATAAGAGAGTCTCATACCGTTTCAACGTTCGGTTGGATGGTACGATAAGTACATGTACTTGTTTTGAGACACTACTATAGAAAATAGTAGTAGCTTATATGCAAAGAATGAAAGAATAATTGCTAAGATAGACCTAGACCTAGATTAAATATATTACGTTGTAAAATCCGAAAAAAAGTAGTAGATTACAGTTGAGAACGACGTCCATCCTACAAGCTGTGAGAGATCCGGGTGAGATGCTGCTTCTTTTGGACGCATATTCGGGATCCCGTGTTGTTGCTAAGGCTTCCACTTAACTCCCAATGCTTGGAAGTATACGATTACACGATTGGAGACATTCGATGTAAACCTTTGCTTCTCTAGCGATCAATCGTGGATTCTTTGGAAACAGTAAGAATCATAGTCCGACCAAACCCACATTCATGCATAATTAATCATAGCGCAGCGAATATCGGACGTATGTACACCATTGGGGCCAGAGAGTTCAATTGTTAATCACCGCTCCTAGTGTTCGTGGCCACATGCTAATATTTTTTCTCGATCTTTCGATATACTACGTCAGCAAAAGCGGCGTCAATACGGGCTCTTTTTTTTATTACGCATACTGTCTCTTCAAACCACAAAGTAAACACACGGGCGACTGACTCTCTTAGGTTCACTTGTGCACCTCATGAATTTCTTAGATACCGTTCAATGTCCCCTCTTGATGCATGCCACGGTACCGTAAGCCCTGCGATTTCCCGAACCGGCGGCTGGCCGGCCGGCCCGCCGCAGTCATTGTGCTGAACAAACTTTCACTTTTCGATACTACGCTTTTTTTCGTATGCCGTCGGTTCTCGCATTCTGCTTTTCCTCGTTATTTCGAAATTTCCATCTTTCTCATCTGCCAGTCACCACTACAGTTAATTGCTTCAGTTCCACAAATAAAATTGTCCTTTTATATACACTTTTAGTATATTATCATATCGTAGATATTTTAAATAGGGTCCACTCGGAGAACGCTCACCCGCGATAGATTGTACTGTCCGACTTACAATGTATCCGGGGTTATGTGAAAACTTTGTATTGTCTTCGGCCATGTTTCCACTCACTATTTCTCAGTCAATTCAGCGGTTTGATGATTTATTTACATGCCGAGTTATTAACTTGTGTTAAAACTATACACGTCTAAAATATCGTCAAGTTGACAAGTCAAGATTAATTATAACTCGAAGTATGCTTTATAACACTTTTCACATCAGAACAAACTGCAATCTCCTCGAACCCGATAATAAGAAAGAGCAAAAAAAAAGCCTTATGTTTCTCATAGAACAAATTTTGAGAGTTTGTAGTTTTCCGGGTGAACGACCATTTGCAGCTCGAGCCGCAACAGTTGGAAATAAAAGTAGAAGAAGCCAAGAATGTATGCCAGCATTATCGTCAAGAAAAGTAAAGGATATTTAGTGAAAAATTAATGTCAGTGACGATGACAAACAAGTGGAATAATTCTCAATTCTTGAGTTAAAAATCTTCACTTCTTGTTCAATGACCGAAGATCACAAGAGTATACATACACGTTTTGTCAAGATGTTGCTTAGCCGTGCGGCACCGTGCGCGCACCTTCGCACTGGTCACCAAATTATCCGTTTTCTCATCGACGAGAAAACTGACTCGGCCACTGAGATTGTTTGAAAATAATAAAAATAAATAAATATCCGCTGCTGATATCTCAGCAGCAGCAGCAGCAGCAGCAGCGGCGGCAGCAGCGTGTGTACACACGGCACGCAGTCTCATCGAAGACTGCTGCGAGGACCGGAGTTATATGCGTGCGTGCGGATGTCGAGGTGTGTGCGTGGAAGAAGGTGCGCTAGTTGACACACCGCACTTGTAGTGTGTATGCATATATGCGAGCACCGTTCATCGTGCTCGCAACTATGTATTTCCATACGTTTGAAGAAAGGTACATTATACGTTTGGTGTAAGTGAAAATAGCGTGCGCACGTGATCCACGTGTATTGGCGCCTGAACAACGTTCAAGCGTGTAGAACATTGGTATGTGTAACAAATGTCCCACATGTGTAAGAATCCTTTTTACGTGTTGGCGGTCACGGAATTTGTGTGAGTAGATACTGCGACTGTAACGGAGCTCAAACATTAGTCAAATGTATTCGTGTATGTCATACTTGCGTGTCGTTTGAGACTCACTCTAGAATGTAGGTTCTCAAACGTATATGAGAATCTGTAAACTATGACAGCATACACATTTATTTACTCTTAATGGGTATTTAATAATACATATGTGTATTATTATATTTAATAGTACTTATTGTGATTCTTGCATCTCTCTTGAAGGGATCGAGTTGGAGAAAAAAAAATTATATTCGTTTGCCTGTATTTTGTTCACTGATTGAGCGAATTTTGTTTTTATCAATATGAAAGCCCCGCGTTACGTGAAATCTCGCGCGCACTTGTTGCACGCCGGCGTGATTTGTAGCGTTCGTAACCATGTAACTATGTTTTTTAATGCGCTACTTTTTTTACACTCGATGTATCAATTTTTTGTTTATTTGATTATCTTGGAGAAACAAAGCTTTGATAGATGTTTTTGTTTCTATCTTTTCTATCACAATGACGAAGCGATGGTGGTCGGATACAAGTAGTTGGACCAACACGCGGTACATTCGAGATAAAGGTAATATCCTTCCCGCATTAGGTTATCATTGTTGCCAGAATTATTGCCAATATTGGTCCTGCAGTTTTAATAATGAGTGTTTTAAGAAAGTTTCCATATGTATGTTAATAATTTGTTGGCTAGCATTCTCTATTATATAATAATTATACAATGCAACAAGTTTGTCACTATCGCCATATTACCGACATGTTGAGATCTCCTTGGATAATTGGAGTCAACGATGCGTACCATGTGGCCTCAACCATTGTCTGTTTACAGTTAGCTGATTATTCTGCGAACACACAGAGCGTATATGTCTGTAGCAAAAATTACGAAAGGACCGCACTAAGGCAGAAGACTCGAAAGACGCCCTACCCACCAGCATAGTGTGCGTCACCTTATAACAACAGAGGCATTGTACACGACGCACTACATATAAATACCCAAGTCGGAAGACTAGTAGATAGTATCGTGGAGAAGGCAAGAGAATGAGATAGCGAGAGAAGCGACCAGTGAGAGATACGCAACGATTGCTACGCCGTTTTACGGTGCAACGCTCCGGTGACGTGTCAACGGCCTTGTATCGTGTCTTCTTCTACGCCTATTATTCGCTATAGATATATTCAACCCTAAAAAAACCGCAATATGTGAAAAGATTGAAACAAGCACTCCCGAGGGAGCTAATGAAAGCGAGTAAATGACTGCGCACGCGTACGTCGTTCGTAACAAATGAGCGATTTTCCGCCCGCGCTGCGGACATGAAATCGGGTTATTTTAGGGGAGTCGGGAGAAAAGAAAATTAATGTTGCCTTCACACGACGATTTTCTGTCGGATTTATATATTTATTCAGGGACCCTGTTTATTATCAGGTTGGAAAAAAATTATTGTCACGAGACAATAAAAATACATAAAGTGAAAAAGCGAAATAATTTTTCTTATGCAGAAAGTGAAACCACAAAAATGCCACCTTGACTTTATACGAATAGATCGTATAACTCAAGTGCTCTACCCCACATAAAACTTTTTTTTAAACCAATATTTCTGAGTATAAAAACTCGACACAAAAAAGTGTCTTCCTGACCTTGTACGATTTTGGATTTAACATAGTTATTATCGTACGATAGTCCGAACAACAAGTTTTTCTGACCACGCAAATTCCATCTACTTGTCGAATATTTTTGATTCAGACTGTAACTGCCGCCGACACCATAGACCCAAAGAAACGCTATGCTATCGCACGCATTCGAGACACATACTCAACTGTCTGAACGATCGCGACAACGCTGCACTTACGGCCGGTTTGGTCACCCTGTCGTCTCTTATTTACGTGAGGCATCAATGGCCGTCAAGATATATTACTCTTCTTGGTGTGTAATAACCCTAATAGTCGTAGAAGTGAACTTATTTACAATATATAATACGAAACTGATTTTATTAATATGCACTCGTTGGCAATAGGTTATCGACCCAAGTTATTCACTCCTTGATGTTTGGTTTTTTTTTTGTTATTCCATAAATACACATTCCATGGTTAATTAATTATTTCTTCACAAGGTTTATCCACTATGAATTTAAATATGGCTTGACAAACATACCTATTTTTTTCTATTCAATTTAATTGAATCTATTTATCTAATTGTATGTTTGAGTAGAGCTAGAAACGCTCAAAAGTTTCAAGTTCAGCAAAAATTGTAGGTTAATTGGAGTTGCACGTGTTTCTCCGCTCTCGCCTTCACGCCCCACTCGATTGACAACGTGCGGCGGCGTTCTCGTATCGTACAGGTTTATCTATACAACAACGCCTTTTTCAATCTTCCGTCCAGAAATGTGAACGTTCCTGACATTGTACTAAAAAATGTCGAGAGAGAGAGAGGGGGGGAAATCTCGCCTTCGACTTGTACTACAAACTCACAGTGACTAAAAAAAAGTTTTTCCGTCTAGTATTGAAATGTACTATTTATCGATTTGGTGATTTATAGACATTGTAGGTTTATACAGACAGGCATGTGTCGACGAGCCTGTATAGTCGTGGAAATGTCCTACTGGCCTATTGATACATTTATAAAGCAATAATAATAATAATAACAATAATAATAATAAATGGTCGGATATTATCTGTAACGGTAATAAATATAATACAACTAATATATTCCGAGCTATGTGTGCATTCGAGTCGTAAAACTGTGCACTGCATAACACACAATCATATGTGTGTGTACCTTATACTGTAATCGCTGTTATGCGATATGGACTTTGTGCGTTGTGCACGCAATTATAGACTGGTAACGGGTCTCATTTCGGAATTGGCCATTTCGCGTGATGCTCAGTTCACACAATTAAATTGTGTACTCTTAAGAGTGAACAGAGTAGCTGAGACTCTGTCTTGCAAACTCTTAAGGAACGTCAAGTTTATTTTTTTGTTCATTATTTACAAGTTAAAGAGGTTAAAAACTAATTGTATCAGTGCTAATTATTTTAATTTTTTCTACAACGTTTTACCGTCTACTCGCGTCTTTTAGGTAAAAGGAACATCAACAGAAGCTTTATTTTATTTTGGAAAAAGAAAGAAAAGCAAGAAAATTGTCGTCCTTTGAAAATGCCTCACATTGACTAAAAAGTTTATAAAAATACCGGTAAAAGTTAGCGACACAGAATTTGCGCTATAGAGTGTGCCAGGAATGTTTTTTTAAAAATGTATTCGTTATCGTAACAACAAAAAATATTGTACCGTCGTCTCAAACTTTGCATCAAGACATATCGTTTGCGAAGGGGTCGATGCTCTTTGGATCGTATGATGAGTTACTACGTGCACGTCGTGAACGTGCAAGTTGAATCAGTATACCAAGTTTGAAATGCCATGCGGGTTACAATAGATAGGGGCCGATTAACCAGTAGAATCTTTAATTCGAGCTTTGAATGTTTAGCGTCGTGTTATGCGACGGAAACTCACTATTATAGTTGTTTTTTAGGTGTCGATTTAGAACACTATGCAGAATATTTACTTTCGGTTTTCGGTATCTTCTTATACCATATGCTTACTTTTATAAACGAAACTGATCGACAAAAATATTGGAGTTGATGGTTGATATTGTTAAAGGAATACAGATCGTAATTACTCAGTTGCTTACCCTTGGTTTCGCACACATCGCACAAAACCATTTCCAGAAGGTCTGCAATCAACTTCACATTTAGATTGTTAAAAGAAACTTGTATTCAATAACACTATAACTTTTTATGACGGTAAGAACGAAGAATGAAGATCAAAGGAATTATTTTAAAAATAAATGTCTGTTGAAATGTCGTTATGTCCCGAAAGGAAAGATACACGGTCGCGTTCCGAAAGTGCTTACGGTTTGACAGCTACGGTTATACTGCTCGCCAGCATCGGGTATATGGGCGACATTTGGAGGGGCGCGTATTTCATTGTAACGCAGAGACGATAGTGGTGGAGTAGGGACAGGAAGGACCCCAGATCAATATTAGGGCGTAGACTCAAGGGCAAAGGATACCCTAGCGCAGGCTCCATCATCCCGGCAAGCGTGCGAGTCTATATATATATATGTATGTATATATGAGAGCCCCAAAAACACCAGGTGTCAATAAAAACTTGAGACTCGGTACGTTGACGGCAGTGTTATGTATAAAACGTTGTAAAATAAAATGAAAAACTCTCTAGCAAGTCTTGTTGAGTACATACCTAACAATTTTTCATTAATGGCTCACAGCGGAGATGTGTATGAGCATTGGACGGCCTTAAAATAAAACTTTTAATGTATCTATTTTTCCACAGTGACTGACCACGTTAGCCTTATTTTTAGTGTTAAAACACGCACACGTTTTTGCGGTAAAGGATATTGGAATTTTAAGTACGAAATAAAAAGATAGCTTACCTTTCTTTGAATCTTCGCTATCGGAATGTAACTCGACATCATGCAGTCTCATCGACTGAACGAAGCTGCGCCAATGATTTCGAGGTCTTCCTCTCTCTGGAAAATCACCTTGTAACTCTTCCAATTGTTTGTCAGATTCTTTAAGCAGTCCATCCAAAATATCAGTTCCATCCTCGAGGGATCCCCGCTTCGAAATTTTCTTTACATCACCGTTTTTCGACAAATTATCGATGGAGTTTGTTATTTTGCTACCGGAGAATTTTTTAAAAAAACTCAAACTCCCTTCGAGTTTGTCAACTTTTTTTTCATCACTCAATAAAGAAATCCTAGAATCCTTTCGACCTTGGATCAGAGGTTGAGAATGCTCCTGCACCCTTTCCTTAAAATCCATCATTTGGTTAATACTTGGCTGTCTTTCGTATTCCACCCGCTCAATTACCCCCGTTTTCAGTGGACCTTTCAAATCCTTCTCCGTACTCTTCGTACGTGGCTTTACCGCTGCTTTCTTATCCTTCGAATGACTTACAAATTTCATTTCGCTACAATTTTTTGTTTCTTTCCGATCTTTCGTGGGCTGATTCCTGTGCGAGGTGCGCGGTGTTTCGAGCAATGTCTGACCCGGAAATCGAGTCTTGGTCTTTTCACTATGCTTTTCCAACTTTTCGCTAGACCGAGATTGTAAGCCGCCCCTGATGCAAGAGTTTCTATATCGAGTGCCATTTTCACCTGCAATATGACTACCGTGATCACTCGAAGGCTGAGATATTTGATTAATCTTTATGGTATTTATACGAATTTTAGCAGCATTCGAGAAAGTATTTTTAGCCGCCCCTGTCGAGCCAAATTTCTTTGACCCGTTGTCGTCGGAAGCTTTCTCAGTTTGTGATGCAACCAGACGAAAATTTTGTTCAGGCGTGCTTCTCAAGCGCTCGAGATCCTTAAGATTAGCTAGCAACGAACTCGGTGGTCGGACAGATGCATAATGCATGTTACGGCACTTGGTTTCGTGTTCCTTAAAATCCGGAGCTTCTATCGTACTGTTATTCCCTTTTATTTTTCCATGAGACGTCAATGGTGCTTTGTTCGAAAATTCATCATTCAACTTTGATAAAGATGGATTGATACGAACTGCGTCCCTTATTTCATTTATGTTCCTAAGCTTCGGTGCCCCGACCTTTATCCCCGTCGTTTGCAAAATAACTTTCTCTACAGACTCGATGTCACGCTCCCGGCACAATCTTCGTTCCTCAATGATTTTCGCACGATGTTTGTCTATTGGGGTCATACATGTACCGAGGTACGATGATTTCTTAGTCGTCGTCGTCGTCGTCGTCGTCGTCGTTGTTGTTGTTGCGCCTGAATCACCAGTGCACACTCGGGGCGGCTTCAGATTTTGGCTAGTGGTGGAAGATGTGCTCTTCATATTGTTCAACCTGCTTGATCGAAGAGGGGTCATTCTTACTAATTTTGGTGCGTCCCGAGGATCATCCGTTTGCAAGCTTCCTCTGTAAACCATTCTCAAGAACTTGGATTAACTCGTCGATATCCAGTTTTTATCTGCGACACCTCGCCAAATCTGCAACATGACAACAAAAATGTATCTCGCTAGATGCAATTATTTTTAAATCCCTTTATTGTCGCGGGAAATGAAAAAAGAAAACAGAAAAAAATTGATAACGGTGCGTAGAGATGCTTTATTATAATCCTAACTCAAGACGATTCATGTGAATAAAGTGTCGAAACTATTTCAATGCTTTACGCCGCAAATGAGTACGAGTCACGCTCTGATCGCGCGTTACGTTAAGGTGCATTATTAAATTGATAAGAAATAGAATGATGAATTTTTAAGTCATTGTTATTGTTTACGTGGAAAATTTGAGCTCTATCGATGATAACATTAGGGTGTTGGTGATCGTGCAACCTTTCAAGACACGTTTTCAGTTGCGCTGCAATGACAATTCCTCTATGCTAAGCGCAGTAACGGTGAATGGATATGGGTATGTCTAGTAATGGAGAACGGCGCCGTTCGAGTCCGCAAAGGAGGGAGGTATAACTCAACTCGGTATCTGTATGAGCATGATATTGTATATATGGTTATGTACGCGCTCCAACTCAAGTATCAGCATATTTAAGAACGTGGGTGTTGTCTCGGTTATATGTAGGCAGTGACCTGGACATCTTGCGACACGCGCGACTGTTCCTTTCGAAATAAGTATTATACAAGTGTTAACTAACTTACCTGTCCGCAACTCGACGGACCGCAAAGACTCCTTATTGCTTGGCTTATTAGTGAATATGTACTACACCGGCAGGACGCTATAATTGCTTTCATTGTATTCTCTCTCGCCACCATTGGCCGATTGCTTACGCAGTAATTATTCTGCAAATTTTTGTCAACAACTTATCCCGTTAATTACTTGGAAATTCGAAATGCAATCCGGTGCATTCGTCGTTTTTTAGAGCTGTAATCGTACTAGTGATTTCAAGCAATACAGAAGATGCTGCAGCGGCAGGTTCTACTCCAGTTTAGTAGATGGAATTTCTTGATATTGTAACATTTTTTTACAATTGATAAATGATTCGATAACTTTGCCACAAGGGAAATAAACGCTCGTGGTGTTGGAAAATAGTTTCAAGTTTTATGGTGGTACTTGATGAGTCGGATTTCCGTTCACCAATCGTAAACCATCCTTTCAATCCAATTGTTCAAATGGTGCATTGACTAATCGGTTTTTGGTCCGTTTCCATCTGACTCGACCCGAATCCACCTCGCTATCGTTGGAAATTAATCGACAGACCAAGAACCTACTTGAAATTCGGGCTGGTGGGTTTGCGAGGACGCTTCGTTATAACACCGACGATGACGACTTACTACTTTCTATTCATTGATCATCGGATATGCGAAAAGAAAACTTGAAGCTTTTCAAATTTTATTTATTCGTAATAGGTTAGTTTTTCCGGTGCGTTACCAATTTAGTTGATAAGAAAAGGGGATTTTCTTAATATTTAATATCATTTGTTTATGCATCCCGCAACAAAAAGTGCCTATTGACGGTTATATCATAGACACAACAAGTCAAACTTTTGGACAGCAGGTTGTACAGAAAACATGATGCGAGGGAACGGACGCAAGGGATTCCTTTCCACACCCTTGCCGTACAAGAAATCATTTCATAATGTTTTCATAACGCTAATACTAGTTAGACGATTCTCATTTTTCAAAACTGATATTGGTATATGCTGCTCAATGTGGATATACACAATAAGGTTTAAAATATGTACCTACGAAAATATTAGTGTAAAAGTCGGGAAGAAGATTAATTTGATCGATCAATGCGGAGTATACCGTGCATGAAACATTTAGCGTTAACACCGTTTATACATATAAATACTATATTATGCATTTGTGCTTAAATCTCACCAAGTATCGGTTACGGATGATCGTTGGAATCCCGTAAAATCCCCTGTACTAATCCGGCGCCTACGATCAACACTGACTGTTTTAAAAGTAACGTTGCTGCATATTGTTGAATTATACGCGAGCTAATTGGCGCGCGTTACGATGATATTTCCATGTACCCTACCTCAAATGGTGATGAACGATATACAATGTATCACCGAGTATATAAGATAACAAAGTAAACACGACGCACTGTGTATTAAATCCACGTGATCACTGTATATGATATAGTATCAGAGTCAGTTTGATCAACAGGTTTTCTGCGTAACGAATTTCTGATAACGATGGGGTCAAAATAAGACAACAGGATAACTTGTCTGCACACAATTTACGATGTTCTCAGACAATCGTTCACCTCTTTAATTTTACCTTCACTCGATTCGCTTTTTCTTTTCTTTTTCTCCCGATTATAGTAATCCGTAAATGCATAAGAATATCACAGAAAGGATAGAAAATTGATCATCGGAGGCGCATAGCGAGCACGCGATACCGGAGAGTCTGGTCGACGACTCGCCACCGGCCGGCGCAAGGTAGGTGTTCCAACTTTCGTGGCGTAAGATGTACTGAATGTGCATGAAAGAGTCAGAAGCGAGACGAAAGGCAATCGTCGTACCCTGTGTAGGCAATCATATGGGTATGAATAGGCAACTGTGTACGAGTTGCGTCGCATTGCACACCTCTTCCCTTCCTTTCCATTGTGGGGAATACACCGACAGCGCTGGACACGGCGGTGGGGTCTATCTATCCTAGCCGTTCCACTAGATTCCTACCTACAGAACTACTATCATCGGTGTGTAATGTGTACCCCGTACCACTCAACGGAATTTATACATTGTATCGCGTTAGTGTGCGCATACCACGAGCACGTCATCGCTAACCCACACAATGCGAGACGCACGTATGCGCCCACGCCTACGCACGTTCCTTAGTCGCTCACGTGTGGGTCGTCACGCTGTGCGCAGCGTAAATCGCAGCTCTCTCTCTCTCTCTCTCTCTCTCTGGGTGAAATGTTCTTCAATCACTTGTTTTTTAAATTTTTAACTAAAAAATTGCCGAAACAATTAGAAATAGAAAATTAGAGGACATGTGTATATGAGCCTTTGGTATTTAAAAACATTTCTACCCCCATTCGCTTTCAACTTGTAGATTATCCGAATATTTTGACGGCGTCAGATAAACGCGGAACAATTGTTAAAGATTATGTTAATATTCTTTAAATAGTGAACAAAAGGGCTCGAACCAGATTAGGAATGTACACATAATCGAGAGAACTTATATTGGAAACACACGGCAATCGCCTGGTAACTCGCTATTCCATATCAAACAGGAGTTACGCTGTTGTTTTTTAATGAGGCAGAAGTCACTTCCTTTCAAGCCAAAAGCGGAAACAGCGTACGTGCTTAGTTATATCCGTTCAGCGAGCATAAAGGGGCATATCAAGAGACGCGTTAGCATCTTCACATATGGTATAGCATCGGACATAGCATTTTCAGGTTCTTTTGGTATTTATTGCGAAATTTTCTTTGGCTCGTTGAGCTCATGAGATTTTAATAAGGTTGTTATATGATCAATCCGCATTAGGGGTGGATTTCGGCCATGTTATTGTTACTGTGTACGTTAAGGGGACACATTCATCAGAATTTTAAAAAAATCATTTTTAGTTTTATTTTTCATTGTGATTCTATATTACATGGAATATCTAGACGCCAAATTGTAGATTAAACGAGATAACGTGTTCCGACGATATTTCACGTTCTAGCTATGTGCATGAACTGGAAAAATATTTTTTTTAACTAAAAATTGAAAGTAAATTACACATGGAATTTTTTTTTTACCAACAACTCAAAATAAGTTACCTTGAAGTCTTTTTTTACCGACGATTTCATGTAAATTACCTAAAGAAATCTTTTGAACCGGCGGTCGAAAGTAGATTATATAGAGAAATCTCTTTAACCGACGGTCAGTGTAAATGGCCAAGAATATAGAAAATCCTTAAAATTTCGAAACAAAACGATACAAAAACAAGTAAAAAAACAATCACTGCAATCTCTTAACTCGAATTTGAAACGCTCAAAAGATGCGTCTTCAAATTGTATATCAAACTATGTAATAAAAATCAGGGCTTACCGACGCAACGTGTAGTAAACCTAAAGAACCTGGAAATGATCATGAAGTGATCAGGAGGTGATTAGGAGGTGATAAGGAAGCGATCAGGAATGAGCATGAAATGATCACTTCCCGATTACTTCACGATCACCTCCTGATCACCTCATTATCACTGCCTGATCATTTCCTGATCACTTCACGATCACCTCCTGCTCACTTCCTGATCACTTCATGATCATTTCCATGTTCTTTAGGTTCTTTAGGTTCTTTAGGTTCTTTAGGTTCTTTAGGTTCTTTAGGTTCTTTAGGTTCTTTAGGTTCTTTAGGTTCTTTAGGTTCTTTAGGTTTTAGAGCCATATGCGACGGTATATGTATACTTTTTTTTCGGTGAATATTTTTAGAAAAAAAAGACCTTTCGATACAGACTGGTGGGCGGACCAAAATCGTTTTTTAAAGGGTACTAGATCCGATTATTACGATATGTGTTGTTTGAAATAATTATCTACTAATATGATTGAATTTGATTTTGCATGCGATTTAAGAATATATTTTTTTTAAAATTATTTGTTTATAATTCAACTTTACTTGAGCTGTAACTTGGAAAGCGCCATAACCTCGATATTTTGGGTATGTTCATAAAAAAGTGCATTTCGAACTGAAAAGATTGGTAATGCGCAAGTCGATGGCTCTTTCGTTTTTAACGAATTTAATAAAGAATTAAAAACAAATACTTCCGCAATGTCGAATCATACATGGTCATTCTATTTGTATTGATTGAGTGATAAGCTCGTTGAATATATATCGTAATAATTATTACATCGTAAATTCTCGATTTCCCAGTTCGCATCTCTCAAATCCCAATAACTAGGGTATTTTTGGTATGCAGGAATGAAAGAGCGTTTTGTCCAAAATAAGATGGTCTTGGCCAATCCGGTGGCTCTTCCGATTTATACAAGTTATATCGAGGTGTAAATGTTCGTAAATTCAAATTATTATTGGAAAATGGTATTTTATTTATTCGAAACTGCAGTTGGTGTTGTTGCAAATTTTGGTCGTTTTAGATTTGAGCTAAGTAAAAATGGGTTTGATTTGGAGCACTTTTTTTTTTAGATTGGAACGGATAAAGTCATTTCATGAGTAATTCGATGGGAAACACCTATTTTTTTTTTTTGCCTATCGATAGAGAATATTAATATGCAACTTTTGGTCGTTGTAAAATTGGAGCTAAGTGGTGGCTGGTCCGAGTTAGAGTACTTTTTCTGAACAAGCTTAAGGTTCTTTAGAGTTATGTACGACGATATATATATATTTTCTTTTTCGGTGAATGGTTAAAAAAAAAAACAAATAGTTTGTATAACTATTGTCGATAAAGTTAATTTGGTGATTATTACCGATTTACCGGTCGATATCGTCATAATCCCGATAACTAGGGTATTTTTGGTATGCAGGAATGAAAGAGCTTTTTGTCCAAAATAAGATGGTCATGGCCAATCCGGTGGCTCTTTCGATTTATACAAGTTATATCGAGGTGTAAATGTTCGTAAATTCAAATTATTATTGGAAAATGGTATTTTATTTATTCGAAACTGCAGTTGGTGTTGTTGCAATGTAATGTATACAAACTATTGTCGATAAAGTTAATTTGGTGATTATTTCCGATTTACCGGTCGATATCGTCATAATCCCAATAACTAGGGTATTTTTGGTATGCAGGAATGAAAGAGCGTTTTGTCCAAAATAAGATGGTTATGGCCAATCCGGTGGCTCTTTCGATTTATACAAGTTTTATGTGTAAGATTACGTTACAACTTTTGTATTTACCTAAAATATCTGAGTTTTTTTCTGCATTTCGGTAGAGAATGTTAATACGCAAATTTTGGTCGTTTTAGATTTGAGCTAAGTAAAAATGGGTTTGATTTGGAGCACTTTTTTTTTTAGATTGGAACGGATAAAGTCATTTCATGAGTTATTCGATGGGAAACACCTATTTTTATTTTTTGCCTATCGATAGAGAATATTAATATGCAACTTTTGGTCGTTGTAGAATTGGAGCTAAGTATTGGCTGGTCCGAGTTAGAGTACTTTTTCTGAACAAGCTTAAGGTTCTTTAGAGCCATGTACGACGATATATATATATTTTCTTTTTCGGTGAATGTTTAAAAAAAAAAACAAATAGTTTGTATAGCTATTGTCGATAAAGTTAATTTGGTGATTATTTCCGATTTACCGGTCGATATCGTCATAATCCCAATAACTAGGGTATTTTTGGTATGCAGGAATGAAAGAGCGTTTTGTCCAAAATAAGATGGTCTTGGCCAATCCGGTGGCTCTTTCGATTTATACAAGTTATATCGAGGTGTAAATGTTCGTAAATTCAAATTATTATTGGAAAATGGTATTTTATTTATTCGAAACTGCAGTTGGTGTTGTTGCAATGTAATGTATACAAACTATTGTCGATAAAGTTAATTTGGTGATTATTTCCGATTTACCGGTCGATATCGTCATAATCCCAATAACTAGGGTATTTTTGGTATGCAGGAATGAAAGAGCGTTTTGTCCAAAATAAGATGGTTATGGCCAATCCGGTGGCTCTTTCGATTTATACAAGTTTTATGTGTAAGATTACGTTACAACTTTTGTATTTACCTAAAATATCTGAGTTTTTTTCTGCATTTCGGTAGAGAATGTTAATACGCAAATTTTGGTCGTTTTAGATTTGAGCTAAGTAAAAATGGGTTTGATTTGGAGCACTTTATTTTTTAGATTGGAACGGATAAAGTCATTTCATGAGTTATTCGATGGGAAACACCTATTTTTTTTTTTTGCCTATCGATAGAGAATATTAATATGCAACTTTTGGTCGTTGTAGAATTGGAGCTAAGTGTTGGCTGGTCCGAGTTAGAGTACTTTTTCTGAACAAGCTTAAGGTTCTTTAGAGCCATGTACGACGATATATATATATTTTCTTTTTCGGTGAATGTTTAAAAAAAAAAACAAATCGTTTGTATAGCTATTGTCGATAAAGTTAATTTGGTGATTATTTCCGATTTACCGGTCGATATCGTCATAATCCCAATAACTAGGGTATTTTTGGTATGCAGGAATGAAAGAGCGTTTTGTCCAAAATAAGATGGTCTTGGCCAATCCGGTGGCTCTTTCGATTTATACAAGTTATATCGAGGTGTAAATGTTCGTAAATTCAAATTATTATTGGAAAATGGTATTTTATTTATTCGAAATTGCAGTTGGTGTTGTTGCAATGTAATGTATACAAACTATTGTCGATAAAGTTAATTTGGTGATTATTTCCGATTTACCGGTCGATATCGTCATAATCCCAATAACTAGGGTATTTTTGGTATGCAGGAATGAAAGAGCGTTTTGTCCAAAATAAGATGGTTATGGCCAATCCGGTGGCTCTTTCGATTTACACAAGTTTTATGTGTAAGATTACGTTACAACTTTTGTATTTACCTAAAATATCTGAGTTTTTTTCTGCATTTCGGTAGAGAATGTTAATACGCAAATTTTGGTCGTTTTAGATTTGAGCTAAGTAAAAATGGGTTCGATTTGGAGCACTTTATTTTTTAGATTGGAACGGATAAAGTCATTTCATGAGTTATTCGATGGGAAACACCTATTTTTTTTTTTTGCCTATCGATAGAGAATATTAATATGCAACTTTTGGTCGTTGTAGAATTGGAGCTAAGTGTTGGCTGGTCCGAGTTAGAGTACTTTTTCTGAACAAGCTTAAGGTTCTTTAGAGCCATGTACGACGATATATATATATTTTCTTTTTCGGTGAATGTTTAAAAAAAAAAACAAATCGTTTGTATAGCTATTGTCGATAAAGTTAATTTGGTGATTATTTCCGATTTACCGGTCGATATCGTCATAATCCCAATAACTAGGGTATTTTTGGTATTCAGGAATGAAAGAGCGTTTTATCCAAAATAAGATGATCTTGGCCAATCCGGTGGCTCTTTCGATTTATACAAGTTATATCGAGGTGTAAATGTTCGTAAATTCAAATTATTATTGGAAAATGGTATTTTATTTATTCGAAACTGCAGTTGGTGTTGTTGCAATGTAATGTATACAAACTATTGTCGATAAAGTTAATTTGGTGATTATTTCCGATTTACCGGTCGATATCGTCATAATCCCAATAACTAGGGTATTTTTGGTATGCAGGAATGAAAGAGCGTTTTGTCCAAAATAAGATGGTTATGGCCAATCCGGTGGCTCTTTCGATTTATACAAGTTTTATGTGTAAGATTACGTTACAACTTTTGTATTTACCTAAAATATCTGAGTTTTTTTCTGCATTTCGGTAGAGAATGTTAATACGCAAATTTTGGTCGTTTTAGATTTGAGCTAAGTAAAAATGGGTTTGATTTGGAGCACTTTTTTTTTTAGATTGGAACGGATAAAGTCATTTCATGAGTTATTCGATGGGAAACACCTATTTTTTTTTTTTGCCTATCGATAGAGAATATTAATATGCAACTTTTGGTCGTTGTAGAATTGGAGCTAAGTATTGGCTGGTCCGAGTTAGAGTACTTTTTCTGAACAAGCTTAAGGTTCTTTAGAGCCATGTACGACGATATATATATATTTTCTTTTTCGGTGAATGTTTAAAAAAAAAAACAAATAGTTTGTATAGCTATTGTCGATAAAGTTAATTTGGTGATTATTTCCGATTTACCGGTCGATATCGTCATAATCCCAATAACTAGGGTATTTTTGGTATGCAGGAATGAAAGAGCGTTTTGTCCAAAATAAGATGGTCTTGGCCAATCCGGTGGCTCTTTCGATTTATACAAGTTATATCGAGGTGTAAATGTTCGTAAATTCAAATTATTATTGGAAAATGGTATTTTATTTATTCGAAACTGCAGTTGGTGTTGTTGCAATGTAATGTATACAAACTATTGTCGATAAAGTTAATTTGGTGATTATTTCCGATTTACCGGTCGATATCGTCATAATCCCAATAACTAGGGTATTTTTGGTATGCAGGAATGAAAGAGCGTTTTGTCCAAAATAAGATGGTTATGGCCAATCCGGTGGCTCTTTCGATTTATACAAGTTTTATGTGTAAGATTACGTTACAACTTTTGTATTTACCTAAAATATCTGAGTTTTTTTCTGCATTTCGGTAGAGAATGTTAATACGCAAATTTTGGTCGTTTTAGATTTGAGCTAAGTAAAAATGGGTTTGATTTGGAGCACTTTTTTTTTTAGATTGGAACGGATAAAGTCATTTCATGAGTTATTCGATGGGAAACACCTATTTTTTTTTTTTGCCTATCGATAGAGAATATTAATATGCAACTTTTGGTCGTTGTAGAATTGGAGCTAAGTGTTGGCTGGTCCGAGTTAGAGTACTTTTTCTGAACAAGCTTAAGGTTCTTTAGAGCCATGTACGACGATATATATATATTTTCTTTTTCGGTGAATGTTTAAAAAAAAAAACAAATCGTTTGTATAGCTATTGTCGATAAAGTTAATTTGGTGATTATTTCCGATTTACCGGTCGATATCGTCATAATCCCAATAACTAGGGTATTTTTGGTATTCAGGAATGAAAGAGCGTTTTATCCAAAATAAGATGATCTTGGCCAATCCGGTGGCTCTTTCGATTTATACAAGTTATATCGAGGTGTAAATGTTCGTAAATTCAAATTATTATTGGAAAATGGTATTTTATTTATTCGAAACTGCAGTTGGTGTTGTTGCAATGTAATGTATACAAACTATTGTCGATAAAGTTAATTTGGTGATTATTTCCGATTTACCGGTCGATATCGTCATAATCCCAATAACTAGGGTATTTTTGGTATGCAGGAATGAAAGAGCGTTTTGTCCAAAATAAGATGGTTATGGCCAATCCGGTGGCTCTTTCGATTTACACAAGTTTTATGTGTAAGATTACGTTACAACTTTTGTATTTACCTAAAATATCTGAGTTTTTTTCTGCATTTCGGTAGAGAATGTTAATACGCAAATTTTGGTCGTTTTAGATTTGAGCTAAGTAAAAATGGGTTTGATTTGGAGCACTTTATTTTTTAGATTGGAACGGATAAAGTCATTTCATGAGTTATTCGATGGGAAACACCTATTTTTTTTTTTTGCCTATCGATAGAGAATATTAATATGCAACTTTTGGTCGTTGTAGAATTGGAGCTAAGTATTGGCTGGTCCGAGTTAGAGTACTTTTTCTGAACAAGCTTAAGGTTCTTTAGAGCCATGTACGACGATATATATATATTTTCTTTTTCGGTGAATGTTTAAAAAAAAAAACAAATCGTTTGTATAGCTATTGTCGATAAAGTTAATTTGGTGATTATTTCCGATTTACCGGTCGATATCGTCATAATCCCAATAACTAGGGTATTTTTGGTATGCAGGAATGAAAGAGCGTTTTGTCCAAAATAAGATGGTCTTGGCCAATCCGGTGGCTCTTTCGATTTATACAAGTTATATCGAGGTGTAAATGTTCGTAAATTCAAATTATTATTGGAAAATGGTATTTTATTTATTCGAAATTGCAGTTGGTGTTGTTGCAATGTAATGTATACAAACTATTGTCGATAAAGTTAATTTGGTGATTATTTCCGATTTACCGGTCGATATCGTCATAATCCCAATAACTAGGGTATTTTTGGTATGCAGGAATGAAAGAGCGTTTTGTCCAAAATAAGATGGTTATGGCCAATCCGGTGGCTCTTTCGATTTACACAAGTTTTATGTGTAAGATTACGTTACAACTTTTGTATTTACCTAAAATATCTGAGTTTTTTTCTGCATTTCGGTAGAGAATGTTAATACGCAAATTTTGGTCGTTTTAGATTTGAGCTAAGTAAAAATGGGTTCGATTTGGAGCACTTTATTTTTTAGATTGGAACGGATAAAGTCATTTCATGAGTTATTCGATGGGAAACACCTATTTTTTTTTTTTGCCTATCGATAGAGAATATTAATATGCAACTTTTGGTCGTTGTAGAATTGGAGCTAAGTGTTGGCTGGTCCGAGTTAGAGTACTTTTTCTGAACAAGCTTAAGGTTCTTTAGAGCCATGTACGACGATATATATATATTTTCTTTTTCGGTGAATGTTTAAAAAAAAAAACAAATCGTTTGTATAGCTATTGTCGATAAAGTTAATTTGGTGATTATTTCCGATTTACCGGTCGATATCGTCATAATCCCAATAACTAGGGTATTTTTGGTATGCAGGAATGAAAGAGCGTTTTGTCCAAAATAAGATGGTCTTGGCCAATCCGGTGGCTCTTTCGATTTATACAAGTTATATCGAGGTGTAAATGTTCGTAAATTCAAATTATTATTGGAAAATGGTATTTTATTTATTCGAAACTGCAGTTGGTGTTGTTGCAATGTAATGTATACAAACTATTGTCGATAAAGTTAATTTGGTGATTATTTCCGATTTACCGGTCGATATCGTCATAATCCCAATAACTAGGGTATTTTTGGTATGCAGGAATGAAAGAGCGTTTTGTCCAAAATAAGATGGTTATGGCCAATCCGGTGGCTCTTTCGATTTATACAAGTTTTATGTGTAAGATTACGTTACAACTTTTGTATTTACCTAAAATATCTGAGTTTTTTTCTGCATTTCGGTAGAGAATGTTAATACGCAAATTTTGGTCGTTTTAGATTTGAGCTAAGTAAAAATGGGTTTGATTTGGAGCACTTTTTTTTTTAGATTGGAACGGATAAAGTCATTTCATGAGTTATTCGATGGGAAACACCTATTTTTTTTTTTTGCCTATCGATAGAGAATATTAATATGCAACTTTTGGTCGTTGTAGAATTGGAGCTAAGTATTGGCTGGTCCGAGTTAGAGTACTTTTTCTGAACAAGCTTAAGGTTCTTTAGAGCCATGTACGACGATATATATATATTTTCTTTTTCGGTGAATGTTTAAAAAAAAAAACAAATAGTTTGTATAGCTATTGTCGATAAAGTTAATTTGGTGATTATTTCCGATTTACCGGTCGATATCGTCATAATCCCAATAACTAGGGTATTTTTGGTATGCAGGAATGAAAGAGCGTTTTGTCCAAAATAAGATGGTCTTGGCCAATCCGGTGGCTCTTTCGATTTATACAAGTTATATCGAGGTGTAAATGTTCGTAAATTCAAATTATTATTGGAAAATGGTATTTTATTTATTCGAAACTGCAGTTGGTGTTGTTGCAATGTAATGTATACAAACTATTGTCGATAAAGTTAATTTGGTGATTATTTCCGATTTACCGGTCGATATCGTCATAATCCCAATAACTAGGGTATTTTTGGTATGCAGGAATGAAAGAGCGTTTTGTCCAAAATAAGATGGTTATGGCCAATCCGGTGGCTCTTTCGATTTATACAAGTTTTATGTGTAAGATTACGTTACAACTTTTGTATTTACCTAAAATATCTGAGTTTTTTTCTGCATTTCGGTAGAGAATGTTAATACGCAAATTTTGGTCGTTTTAGATTTGAGCTAAGTAAAAATGGGTTTGATTTGGAGCACTTTTTTTTTTAGATTGGAACGGATAAAGTCATTTCATGAGTTATTCGATGGGAAACACCTATTTTTTTTTTTTGCCTATCGATAGAGAATATTAATATGCAACTTTTGGTCGTTGTAGAATTGGAGCTAAGTATTGGCTGGTCCGAGTTAGAGTACTTTTTCTGAACAAGCTTAAGGTTCTTTAGAGCCATGTACGACGATATATATATATTTTCTTTTTCGGTGAATGTTTAAAAAAAAAAACAAATAGTTTGTATAGCTATTGTCGATAAAGTTAATTTGGTGATTATTTCCGATTTACCGGTCGATATCGTCATAATCCCAATAACTAGGGTATTTTTGGTATGCAGGAATGAAAGAGCGTTTTGTCCAAAATAAGATGGTCTTGGCCAATCCGGTGGCTCTTTCGATTTATACAAGTTATATCGAGGTGTAAATGTTCGTAAATTCAAATTATTATTGGAAAATGGTATTTTATTTCTTCGAAACTGCTGCACTTAATGTTGTTGCAATGTAAAGTATACCGACTATTCTTAATAAATAAAATTCATTGATTCATGACGTATTTTACAGAACCGTCTAATTTTAACGGAATGGGTGCAAGCGATTATTCCTCAGATGGACATCTTCCGAATGTTCTTCAACGGCTGAAGAAGGGAGCGCATGGGACATGATATGATGTATCATTTGTCGGTTTCTCTGGCAGAACTGTATAAGCGGTTGAATATCTCCAGCAAGTTTCTTCCGTGTCTGCATACCTTTTGTAAAAAATACCTCGAAGAAATTGTGAGCTCCCGTTGCGAGTTTCGCTGTTATAAATGTCGATTCTTTGTGGATGTCAACATTCACGATCTGCCACCCAATGTGCTTCTAATGAGGATATTGGAAGAAATGCGCAATGCCATGTCTAAAGGTGCCAAGACACCGGTGTTCCAATCTGGGACCTCAGAGACTGTTTGGAGGACGTTGCTACTCTACCTGCGGATGTCCATGTCTAAATAATTTCGAAAAAACAACTTCCGTTTTTTCAAAATTCATCCATTCAAAACCATCAAATTTTTACAAATTTGATAGTTGGTAACTTCTTGAACTTATAGTTTAAAATTACTGGATGTTTTCGTATTTTTTTAAAATAACAGTTTTGGTGAACATATTATTATTCTTTTTATTATTGTACTGTATACTTACTTCATTCAAAATTAATAATGTATGTAGAAAAATTTGAAAAATTGAAAAACGCTCAGAAAACGGTTAGTAACATTTAGGTAATATCTAAAAAGTTGTATTACTGTTTGGTTATTTTAAAACAAATTTTTATTAACAGCGGCCAACAAATGACTTCGGAAGACGATAGATTCCATAAATATCCATAGAAAAAAAAATAATAAAATAGTAATTTCTTCAGATGTTTAGTAACATTTAAGTAATAAGCAAAAAAAATGATTTGTTAATTTTTAAACTAATTGTATTAAAAACTTCGACAACAAAGGATTTTAGGTATGGATAAATTTTGTAATAATGTATATACAAAAAAATAAAACAATTCGAGAATCTTTAGTAGATGCTAACATTTGCGTAATAAGAAGAAAAAAATATTTTTTGTTTATTTTTAAACAAATTTTAAAGTACATGCGTTGAATGCGAGTGAATACGAAAAAAATGCTTATGCATGTTAATTGTTAATAGTGTTTGAAGTGTTTGGCAGTTTATAATAGTGTATTTCCAAACCACCCAGGAGGTAACACTTTCGGTTCGTTAGTTTTTGAGTGGAACTTCGCCATTAGCCCTATTTTACCACATGTAGCTGCAACCTTAAGAAAAAAAATGAATGTATTAATCCTAACGGCGCTTGAATCTTTAAAAATACTTTTTCCATCGTGATTAGTCCTATATTACCACGCATGCAGCTAAAATCTTAAGAAAGAAATTAACGATTATCTCAACGAGACCCGAATTTCTTTAAAAGCTCACGTACCTTCTTCTCGTCCATTAATACCGTCTTGAGACAGTTTCTGTAAGCTGGAGTCGTTAATCGTTTAATTGCTGATCTAATGCTATACATCGTCCTTCCATTTTCTTTCAGAATTCCGTTTGTTTCTGCTATCGTTTTACACAGTGAATCAAAACCTACGGTAGGATAGGTCAGGGAAAGTTCTGATATCATTAAGATTACTGTCTCGTCTTCACAGTCGCTCCAAGGGCGTATTTCTCTCTTCCTTGATGTTGGTGCAGTCGATGATATCGGCGTTGGCAAAATGAATCTTTCTGACTGCTCCAGAATGCGATACTCCGTTATTCGCGGTTTCTTTTGAGAATACGTTATCCTATTTAAGGCTTCGGAATCTTCATGCTCGATATCTCGTCCTGGACTCCCTACTCCTAGCTCACTACTTCCTATTTGCGATCGCGTGTTTTCGCCTATGTCCTCTTCACTAAGAGTTTCTCCCATTTTTCGTTTTAAGCACTCTCTGCGGTTACTACCAATAACATCTCCATCCATGACGGTTTTCCAAAATATCGCTTGTTTCATTTCTACAGAATTATTATCATATGCAAGAGACTGAAGATGTTCACGAAGACTTTTTATTCTCTGTGAGTTATGTTCTATCCATTTTTTCAAGCGATTGAAGTCCCGTGTTTTCCATTTTTTTACAATGTTGTATTTTCTTACAATCTCTCTTAATATACTAATGCTAACAATTATACTTTCCTTTGGTTTTTGATCTGAGTTTAATAACGGTTGGAACTTGTCCAGTGTTGATCTAAATTCGGCATCGGTTAAAATTACATTTATTACCCTAGCAACTGTACTCCGGTGTGTATCGATCGTTTTATTCGTTCGTCTCAAATTCTTTTTCAATGTTGTGGAAATTGGATTCTTACTTACTTTCTTGGCTATCGTTGTTTTTTCGATTGTTTGAACATGCGACGGTGCTGCTGACTCTACTTTAGTGCTCTTCAAGGTCGGTTCTTCTTTACTGATGTTCTGGAATTGATTTTGCATAGACTTCAGTGATCTTAGACGTCTAAATGCTCCACTGTCGTATTGGCTCATTGGAAGTCGACTCTTTTCTGCACACATCTTACTATTATAAACTGAAAACCACAAATGCCGAGATTCTCCGGAATTGCCTTTGATCAAATAATGCGGGTAAACGACATAATATTGCTTAATCCAACTTGTTAGGGCATTCTCAAACTGGGTACTATTCAAAGTACAATCATCGATACTGGTTGCGGATAGCACCATTTCTCCAAAAGATGTTTTTGGAGAAATCATGCTCCTCGCAACATCCGATGCGAAGATGATACCTTGAGCGTTCAGATTTTTTATAAAACGGTTATTTCCAAACACCTTGTCGTACTTACTTATTCTCGAGTCTACTGCACCAGCGCGGCGTCTCCAAGAAAACAAACCATAAGTGATGGTCCAAAATTTAAAAATATTTTCTGCCGTATTTTCTGTAAACTTACAATATCGTATGCACTCCAGAATCAAGTTACTGTGAATAGGAAAATATTTTGACGTATAAAAAGTTATTGCGACGTTTCCAAACTTGCGACGATATGATGTGAGTGCCTCCTGCGTGTCCTTAAAATCGTACGTTCCTTTATCACTTCGACTACGGCCAAGAGTCTTATGATTTAACAATATCTTTAACATCTTATAATCGATTCTTTTCCTAGGTCCCAAAGATCCATGCAAAAAGAACATGATTTTCGTCCATGTAGCATAGATGAACTCGATTTCTTCACTGGAAATGGTCACTGTGTTTATCGCGTCATCGTCGGTTATCTCATTATCTTGGTCCATCGCGGTTTCTCGGAAATCTGTATTTTCGTCTATGGACACCGAATCGATCCTCGCGGCGCTATGCTCCAGACGCATCGAACGTGTCATCATTCCAAATGCGGTACGTTCACCGTCTTCTCCTTCATCGTTGGCATGACTGCAGTGCATCTTGCTTATTCGAAGCACGAGATCATCCAATATTCCGTTGAGATCATTGATGTGACAATTGTCTAAATGCATTTGCCAAGTTTCTTCTTCAACGTGGAAAAACATCTTATCCTCAATCAGCTGTTTTACAAAACTCAAAACTTGATCGTTAACTGCTTCGGGCGACGGAAATTGAATGATGAACTCTGAATAATTCGAAAAAGTTCGGACTGTTTCCAATCGCAGGGCTACTCCCTCACGCAAACAAGACAAGGATTCGCGTATACAATTAACGTAACTCGCCGTTTCATTTCGGACCTGCTGTAATTCTTTGCTTTTCGATACCTTTTTTAAACCTTGACAAATTACGTATGTCGCAATGCAACAACACGTGTTTGACTTATATAAGTTTGCAAGAGGATCATATGCTTGGACGTACGAAATATTTTTGCCTTTTTCGATAGCGACGGAACCCCAGAAATGCCCGTAATTACAGAGAAACGACGGGTTCGATTTGCTAGCGTTTTTTAAAGAAAACGTTTCTACCGCTTTTTCCGTATTAAAATAAACTGCTCCTTTATCATCTGGAAATATTGTTGACGCTACGTGATATTCGATGCTGTGTATACCGCAATCATCGGGAGAAATGATAAGAGAACGCAAAAAACTATCAGCATCGTTGAAGTTATTTAACAAAAGGCCGTGACAGGCTCGGTAATAAAAAACATTGCGAATATGCAGCGGATGAACGAGTCCCTTTTGTCCTGTAATTCGAGTTCCTCTCATGAGCCGATCAACCTCGTTCGCAACTGCAAGGAAATCGGATTCGTATATATATAGTTTTCGTCGTGTTGGGAAACTAAGTGCTATTGCCCCGTGTTGCCTTGTCTTCGATTTTGGGGATAAATTTTTCAGGGCTTTTTGTAAAATTTTTTGAATAAAGTCTTTTCGCAGTGTGGCAGCCCGCGTCGTATTTTTTGCTCCGAACTTTTTTGATACGAGTTGATATATCATCATAATTCTACAATTCCCAGAACTTCCTATCGAAATTTCATGCCAGACTCCCCCCTTGTCGTTTAGACTGGCCTTTACTGTTTTGACGTTCTTGGTTGGTCTCGACCGTTGGGACATCATATCTACTGTCAATTTTACCTGTACTTTAAAAGCTGCGAGAGTTTTTGAGACGATAACAATACTGTCCACGTCGTTCTGAATCGTAATTCCGTCATCAACGGCGGAGATTACCCGTGGATTGCTGAGGTCAGGACCAGCATCGCTCAAAATCGCATTTTCTTCGACTGTTGGTGGCGCTAACGTTGTTGATAATGACGACGTTGGAGATTGGATTGAAATACTTAGCTGACTCGACAATTGTTGGCTCAAACGGTCTATCGCTTCTGGTGATTCTTCTCCCAAAGCTTCTCTTGAAACTTGTACTAATTCGTTTGATTGTTCTGCTTCCAATTCCTCTGCTATGTCTCCTGTTTCTCCCGTGAATGACTGGACGTGGTGTTCGTTTTCTTGTTTCTCATAAAATAACATGTGTGGAGTAGTTGTGAAACTAAATTTCGTCAAAAAATCAGAGCTAGCAAGTTTTGTTGTTTGTCTATCGTTACACCTATACCAGACATCATTGGACTGGACGTAGGCGAAGTAGTGTCCCTCTGTTGCTTGTAACCCCTCGTGAACTACTACTGCGTAGAGCCTGTACTTTGATGTGGATTCGTCGAGTTGAAGTTCCTCATCGATTTTCCATGTTTTCGTTACTTTATGCCCCCTGTTGTCGTGTTCACACGCCAGACTAATTGCCATCAGCTGAGGCTCTTCCAAAAAACTATTTATTATTCTTGTGGTTGCTCCCGTACAACTACATATACGTATTCTTCCATCAAATGTCTCTTTATTCCAAACGCGAAGCGCCTCTTGTGTACCCTTCTTATGAACCTGGTCTGGACGAAAGGTGAAAGAAAAGCCATCGCTGAGGGCCTCTTCTTTTGCATCACAGGATCTACAATGGATGATTGTTTTCCGGGTGTACCAGAATTTTGAGGCCGCTGTCGAAAAACTTTCCGCCATACCCCCGATGATATGGTGAAAGTATTCTGCTGCATCATGTTGTCGCAATAGATCAAAGTGATCGGGTCTTGTGTTAAGTATCGCCTCTATTGGATCTACACTTGTTCGTCCCGTGGCGATAGTTGCGTCCATTTCAGACATCGTCTCTCTGATCCCTCTGGCAAGCTGACTACAATCTGTTTGTCCAATGGATTCTCGACGGAAAACCTTCGAGTGATACAGACATTGCAGGACACTGTTCAAGTAACACGTATTACCCCGATTTACGAGTCCGCACGCCATTTTAAGATTGCCAGACCTGAGTAATGAGCAATAAAGTTGGTATAGCGCTTAAAGCAGCTACTGGTATAGCGCTTAAAGCAGCTACTGGTATAGCGCTTTAAGCAGCTGATCTAGCGCCTATAGCAGCTGATGTATCGCTTATGGCGGTGGTTAAGGTTGAGAAAAAAAAAGTAAAAAAAAAGTTAAAGGAAAAATAGTAAAAAAAAAAAAAAAAAAAAATTGGAAAGAAAGTTTTAAAAAAGTTACAAAAAAAAAAAATAAAAAAAAAAGTTGAAAAGAAAGTTAAAAAAAAAGTTGAAAAAAAACGAAAAAAAAAAAGTTGCAAAAAAAATCAATACAATAACAAGGAACCTTTAACAATATTATTATTTGTAAGCGGTCGGTTGACTGCGGTACAAAAATAAATTCTTAAAGAATCGACAAAAATTTTAATAATAAATTCGAAACGAAACGATCAGTAAGCGGTCGGGAGACTGCGGTACTGTAGCAACGATCGAAGCTAGACTGAACGACGCGTGAGACCTGACTTATATGCCCAGCCTGGAGACTTTTCGCTTGCGAGAATATCTCGCGAGATTTGCCATCTAGCGGCGAGTTTTTGAACTTAGATAAATGTCCCAATGGCTGGACATGTTCGATTGGCCGGACACACCGTTCGTGCAAGAGAGAAGGAAATACGATTTTCTGTGTGTGTGTAGGATTGATGACGATGAAACTCGGTATGCACGGATTTTTTGGGTCGTTGTTTATAAATCCGAGCTCAAAATCCACAGATTCAAAATGGCGAATGCAACATGCCGCAACAAAAATAGAAAAAATAGCTTCATGAACATGAAAGTGGGTATTCGGGAGTTTTTTGGATAGCTGATTACGAATTCGAACTCAAAATAGAGAAATTCAAAATGGCGGATACAATATGGCAGATAAAAATGGAAAAAAGTAGCATGATGAAGATGAAACTCGGTATGCAGGAGTTTTTTGGGTCACTGATTACGAATCTGAGCTTAAAATCCAGAAATTCAAAATGGCGGATCCAATATGGCAGACCAAAATGCACAATGTAGCTTGATGACGATGAAACTCGGTATGCAGGGGTTTCTTGGGTCGCTGATTACGAATCTGAGCTTAAAATCCAGAAATTCAAAATGGCGGATCCAATATGGCAGACCAAAATGCAGAGAGTAGCTTGATGAAGATGAAACTCGGTATGCAGGGGTTTTTTGAGTCGCTGATTACGAATCTGAGCTTAAAATCCAGAAATTCAAAATGGCGGATCCAATATGGCAGACCAAAATGCACAATGTAGCTTGATGACGATGAAATTCGGTATGCAGGCGTTTCTTGGGTCACTGATTGCGAATCCGAGGTCAAAATCCAGAAATTCAAAATGGCGGATCCAATATGGCGGAACAAATTGGAAAAAGTAGCTTGATGAAGATGAAACCGGGTATTCGGGGATTCTTTGGGTCGTTGATTACGAATCTGATCTCAAAATTCAGAAATTCAAAATGGCGGATACAATATGGCGGACCAAAATGTACAATGTAGCTTGATGACGATAAAACTAGGTGTGCAGGGGTTTCTTGGGTCACTGATTGTGAATCCGAGCTCAAAATCCAGAAATTCAAAATGGCGGATCCAATATGGCCGACCAAAATGCACAATGTAGCTTGATGACGATGAAACTCGGTATGCAGGGGTTTTTTGGGTCGCTGATTACGAATCCGAGCTCAAAATCCAGAAATTCAAAATGGCGGATCCAATATGGCGGACCAAAATGCAGAGAGTAGCTCGATGAAGATGAAACTCGGTATGCAGGGGTTTTTTCAGTCGCTGATTACAAATCTGATCTCAAAATTCAGAAATTCAAAATGGCGGATACAATATGGCGGACCAAAATGTACAATGTACACTTGATGACGATGAAACTCGATATGCAGGGATTTTTTGGGTCGCTGATTACGAATCCGAGCTCAAAATCCAGAAATTCAAAATGGCGGATCCAATATGGCGGACCAAAATGCAGAAAATAGCTTGATGAAGATGAAACTCGGTATGCAGGGGTTTTTTGAGTCGCTGATTACAAATCTGATCTCAAAATTCAGAAATTCAAAATGGCGGATACAATATGGCGGACCAAAATGTACAATGTAGCTTGATGACGATAAAACTCGGTGTGCAGGGGTTTCTTGGGTCACTGATTGTGAATCCGAGCTCAAAATCCAGAAATTCAAAATGGCGGATCCAATATGGCCGACCAAAATGCACAATGTAGCTTGATGACGATGAAACTCGGTATGCAGGGGTTTTTTGGGTCGCTGATTACGAATCCGAGCTCAAAATCCAGAAATTCAAAATGGCGGATCCAATATGGCGGACCAAAATGCAGAGAGTAGCTCGATGAAGATGAAACTCGGTATGCAGGGGTTTTTTCAGTCGCTGATTACAAATCTGATCTCAAAATTCAGAAATTCAAAATGGCGGATACAATATGGCGGACCAAAATGTACAATGTACACTTGATGACGATGAAACTCGATATGCAGGGGTTTTTTGGGTCGCTGATTACGAATCCGAGCTCAAAATCCAGAAATTCAAAATGGCGGATCCAATATGGCGGACCAAAATGCAAAGAATAGCTTGATGAAGATGAAACTCGGTATGCAGGGGTTTTTTGAGTCGCTGATTACAAATCTGATCTCAAAATCCAGAAATTCAAAATGGCGGATCCAATATGGCCGACCAAAATGCACAATGTAGCTTGATGACGATGAAACTCGGTATGCAGGGGTTTTTTGGGTCGCTGATTACGAATCCGAGCTCAAAATCCAGAAATTCAAAATGGCGGATCCAATATGGCGGACCAAAATGCAGAGAGTAGCTCGATGAAGATGAAACTCGGTATGCAGGGGTTTTTTCAGTCGCTGATTACAAATCTGATCTCAAAATTCAGAAATTCAAAATGGCGGATACAATATGGCGGACCAAAATGTACAATGTACACTTGATGACGATGAAACTCGATATGCAGGGGTTTTTTGGGTCGCTGATTACGAATCTGAGCTTAAAATCCAGAAATTCAAAATGGCGGATCCAATATGGCGGACCAAAATGCAGAGAGTAGCTCGATGAAGATGAAACTCGGTATGCAGGGGTTTTTTGAGTCGCTGATTACAAATCTGATCTCAAAATTCAGAAATTCAAAATGGCGGATACAATATGGCGGACCAAAATGTACAATGTACACTTGATGACGATGAAACTCGATATGCAGGGGTTTTTTGGGTCGCTGATTACGAATCTGAGCTCAAAATCCAGAAATTCAAAATGGCCGATCCAATATGGCGGACCAAAATGCAGAGTATAGCTTGATGAAGATGAAACTCGGTATGCAGGAGTTTTTTGAGTCGCTGATTACAAATCTGATCTCAAAATTCAGAAATTCAAAATGGCGGATACAATATGGCGGACCAAAATGTACAATGTAGCTTGATGACGATGAAACTCGGTGTGAAGGGGTTTCTTGGGTCACTGATTGCGAATTCGAGCTCAAAATCCAGAAATTCAAAATGGCGGATCCAATATGGCCGACCAAAATGCACAATGTAGCTTGATGACGATGAAACTCGGTATGCAGGGGTTTTTTGGGTCGCTGATTACGAATCCGAGCTCAAAATCCGGAAATTCAAAATGGCGGATCCAATATGGCGGATCAAAATGCAGAGAGTACCTCGATGAAGATGAAACTCGGTATGCAGGGGTTTATTGAGTCGCTGATTACAAATCTGATCTCAAAATTCAGAAATTCAAAATGGCGGATACAATATGGCGGACCAAAATGTACAATGTACACTTGATGACGATGAAACTCGATATACAGGGGTTTTTTGGGTCGCTGATTACGAATCCGAGCTCAAAATCCAGAAATTCAAAATGGCGGATCCAATATGGCGGACCAAAATGCAGAGAGTAGCTCGATGAAGATGAAACTCGGTATGCAGGGGTTTTTTCAGTCGCTGATTACAAATCTGATCTCAAAATTCAGAAATTCAAAATGGCGGATACAATATGGCGGACCAAAATGTACAATGTACACTTGATGACGATGAAACTCGATATGCAGGGGTTTTTTGGGTCGCTGATTACGAATCCGAGCTCAAAATCCAGAAATTCAGAATGGCGGATCCAATATGGCGGACCAAAATGCAAAGAATAGCTTGATGAAGATGAAACTCGGTATGCAGGGGTATTTTGAGTCGCTGATTACAAATCTGATCTCAAAATTCAGAAATTCAAAATGGCGGATACAATATGGCGGACCAAAATGTACAATGTAGCTTGATGACGATAAAACTCGGTGTGCAGGGGTTTCTTGGGTCACTGATTGTGAATCCGAGCTCAAAATCCAGAAATTCAAAATGGCGGATCCAATATGGCCGACCAAAATGCACAATGTAGCTTGATGACGATGAAACTCGGTATGCAGGGGTTTTTTGGGTCGCTGATTACGAATCCGAGCTCAAAATCCAGAAATTCAAAATGGCGGATCCAATATGGCGGACCAAAATGCAGAGAGTAGCTCGATGAAGATGAAACTCGGTATGCAGGGGTTTTTTGAGTCGCTGATTACAAATCTGATCTCAAAATTCAGAAATTCAAAATGGCGGATACAATATGGCGGACCAAAATGTACAATGTACACTTGATGACGATGAAACTCGATATGCAGGGGTTTTTTGGGTCGCTGATTACGAATCTGAGCTCAAAATCCAGAAATTCAAAATGGCCGATCCAATATGGCGGACCAAAATGCAGAGTATAGCTTGATGAAGATGAAACTCGGTATGCAGGAGTTTTTTGAGTCGCTGATTACAAATCTGATCTCAAAATTCAGAAATTCAAAATGGCGGATACAATATGGCGGACCAAAATGTACAATGTAGCTTGATGACGATGAAACTCGGTGTGAAGGGGTTTCTTGGGTCACTGATTGCGAATTCGAGCTCAAAATCCAGAAATTCAAAATGGCGGATCCAATATGGCCGACCAAAATGCACAATGTAGCTTGATGACGATGAAACTCGGTATGCAGGGGTTTTTTGGGTCGCTGATTACGAATCCGAGCTCAAAATCCGGAAATTCAAAATGGCGGATCCAATATGGCGGATCAAAATGCAGAGAGTACCTCGATGAAGATGAAACTCGGTATGCAGGGGTTTATTGAGTCGCTGATTACAAATCTGATCTCAAAATTCAGAAATTCAAAATGGCGGATACAATATGGCGGACCAAAATGTACAATGTACACTTGATGACGATGAAACTCGATATACAGGGGTTTTTTGGGTCGCTGATTACGAATCCGAGCTCAAAATCCAGAAATTCAAAATGGCGGATCCAATATGGCGGACCAAAATGCAGAGAGTAGCTCGATGAAGATGAAACTCGGTATGCAGGGGTTTTTTCAGTCGCTGATTACAAATCTGATCTCAAAATTCAGAAATTCAAAATGGCGGATACAATATGGCGGACCAAAATGTACAATGTACACTTGATGACGATGAAACTCGATATGCAGGGGTTTTTTGGGTCGCTGATTACGAATCCGAGCTCAAAATCCAGAAATTCAGAATGGCGGATCCAATATGGCGGACCAAAATGCAAAGAATAGCTTGATGAAGATGAAACTCGGTATGCAGGGGTATTTTGAGTCGCTGATTACAAATCTGATCTCAAAATTCAGAAATTCAAAATGGCGGATACAATATGGCGGACCAAAATGTACAATGTAGCTTGATGACGATAAAACTCGGTGTGCAGGGGTTTCTTGGGTCACTGATTGTGAATCCGAGCTCAAAATCCAGAAATTCAAAATGGCGGATCCAATATGGCCGACCAAAATGCACAATGTAGCTTGATGACGATGAAACTCGGTATGCAGGGGTTTTTTGGGTCGCTGATTACGAATCCGAGCTCAAAATCCAGAAATTCAAAATGGCGGATCCAATATGGCGGACCAAAATGCAGAGAGTAGCTCGATGAAGATGAAACTCGGTATGCAGGGGTTTTTTCAGTCGCTGATTACAAATCTGATCTCAAAATTCAGAAATTCAAAATGGCGGATACAATATGGCGGACCAAAATGTACAATGTACACTTGATGACGATGAAACTTGATATGCAGGGGTTTTTTGGGTCGCTGATTACGAATCTGAGCTCAAAATCCAGAAATTCAAAATGGCGGATCCAATATGGCGGACCAAAATGCAGAGAATAGCTTGATGAAGATGAAACTCGGTATGCAGGAGTTTTTTGAGTCGCTGATTACAAATCTGATCTTAAAATTCAGAAATTCAAAATGGCGGATACAATATGGCGGACCAAAATGTACAATGTAGCTTGATGACGATGAAACTCGGTGTGCAGGGGTTTCTTGGGTCACTGATTGCGAATTCGAGCTCAAAATCCAGAAATTCAAAATGGCGGATCCAATATGGCCGACCAAAATGCACAATGTAGCTTGATGACGATGAAACTCGGTATGCAGGGGTTTTTTGGGTCGCTGATTACGAATCCGAGCTCAAAATCCAGAAATTCAAAATGGCGGATCCAATATGGCGGACCAAAATGCAGAGAGTGGCTCGATGAAGATGAAACTCGGTATGCAGGGGTTTTTTGAGTCGCTGATTACAAATCTGATCTCAAAATTCAGAAATTCAAAATGGCGGATACAATATGGCGGACCAAAATGTACAATGTACACTTGATGACGATGAAACTCGATATACTGGGGTTTTTTGGGTCGCTGATTACGAATCCGAGCTCAAAATCCAGAAATTCAAAATGGCGGATCCAATATGGCGGACCAAAATGCAGAGAGTAGCTCGATCAAGATGAAACTCGGTATGCAGGGGTTTTTTGAGTCGCTGATTACAAATCTGATCTCAAAATTCAGAAATTCAAAATGGCGGATACAATATGGCGGACCAAAATGTACAATGTACACTTGATGACGATGAAACTCGATATGCAGGGGTTTTTTGGGTCGCTGATTACGAATCCGAGCTCAAAATCCAGAAATTCAAAATGGCGGATCCAATATGGCGGACCAAAATGCAGAGAATAGCTTGATGAAGATGAAACTCGGTATGCACGGGTTTTTTGAGTCGCTGATTACAAATCTGATCTCAAAATTCAGAAATTCAAAATGGCGGATACAATATGGCGGACCAAAATGTACAATGTAGCTTGATGACGATAAAACTCGGTGTGCAGGGGTTTCTTGGGTCACTGATTGTGAATCCGAGCCCAAAATCCAGAAATTCAAAATGGCGGATCCAATATGGCGGAACAAATTGGGAAAAGTAGCTTGATGAAGATGAAACTGGGTACTCGGGGATTCTTTGGATCGTTGATTACGAATCTTTAGGTTCTTTAGGTTCTTTAGGTTCTTTAGGTTCTTTAGGTTCTTTAGGTTCTTTAGGTTCTTTAGGTTCTTTAGGTTCTTTAGGTTCTTTAGGTTCTTTAGGTTCTTTAGGGTTTTAGAGCCATATGCGACGGTATATGTATACTTTTTTTTCGGTGAATATTTTTAGAAAAAAAAGACCTTTCGATACAGACTGGTGGGCGGACCAAAATCGTTTTTTAAAGGGTACTAGATCCGATTATTACGATATGTGTTGTTTGAAATAATTATCTACTAATATGATTGAATTTGATTTTGCATGCGATTTAAGAATATATTTTTTTTAAAATTATTTGTTTATAATTCAACTTTACTTGAGCTGTAACTTGGAAAGCGCCATAACCTCGATATTTTGGGTATGTTCATAAAAAAGTGCATTTCGAACTGAAAAGATTGGTAATGCGCAAGTCGATGGCTCTTTCGTTTTTAACGAATTTAATAAAGAATTAAAAACAAATACTTCCGCAATGTCGAATCATACATGGTCATTCTATTTGTATTGATTGAGTGATAAGCTCGTTGAATATATATCGTAATAATTATTACATCGTAAATTCTCGATTTCCCAGTTCGCATCTCTCAAATCCCAATAACTAGGGTATTTTTGGTATGCAGGAATGAAAGAGCGTTTTGTCCAAAATAAGATGGTCTTGGCCAATCCGGTGGCTCTTCCGATTTATACAAGTTATATCGAGGTGTAAATGTTCGTAAATTCAAATTATTATTGGAAAATGGTATTTTATTTATTCGAAACTGCAGTTGGTGTTGTTGCAAATTTTGGTCGTTTTAGATTTGAGCTAAGTAAAAATGGGTTTGATTTGGAGCACTTTTTTTTTTAGATTGGAACGGATAAAGTCATTTCATGAGTAATTCGATGGGAAACACCTATTTTTTTTTTTTGCCTATCGATAGAGAATATTAATATGCAACTTTTGGTCGTTGTAAAATTGGAGCTAAGTGGTGGCTGGTCCGAGTTAGAGTACTTTTTCTGAACAAGCTTAAGGTTCTTTAGAGTTATGTACGACGATATATATATATTTTCTTTTTCGGTGAATGGTTAAAAAAAAAAACAAATAGTTTGTATAACTATTGTCGATAAAGTTAATTTGGTGATTATTACCGATTTACCGGTCGATATCGTCATAATCCCGATAACTAGGGTATTTTTGGTATGCAGGAATGAAAGAGCTTTTTGTCCAAAATAAGATGGTCATGGCCAATCCGGTGGCTCTTTCGATTTATACAAGTTATATCGAGGTGTAAATGTTCGTAAATTCAAATTATTATTGGAAAATGGTATTTTATTTATTCGAAACTGCAGTTGGTGTTGTTGCAATGTAATGTATACAAACTATTGTCGATAAAGTTAATTTGGTGATTATTTCCGATTTACCGGTCGATATCGTCATAATCCCAATAACTAGGGTATTTTTGGTATGCAGGAATGAAAGAGCGTTTTGTCCAAAATAAGATGGTTATGGCCAATCCGGTGGCTCTTTCGATTTATACAAGTTTTATGTGTAAGATTACGTTACAACTTTTGTATTTACCTAAAATATCTGAGTTTTTTTCTGCATTTCGGTAGAGAATGTTAATACGCAAATTTTGGTCGTTTTAGATTTGAGCTAAGTAAAAATGGGTTTGATTTGGAGCACTTTTTTTTTTAGATTGGAACGGATAAAGTCATTTCATGAGTTATTCGATGGGAAACACCTATTTTTATTTTTTGCCTATCGATAGAGAATATTAATATGCAACTTTTGGTCGTTGTAGAATTGGAGCTAAGTATTGGCTGGTCCGAGTTAGAGTACTTTTTCTGAACAAGCTTAAGGTTCTTTAGAGCCATGTACGACGATATATATATATTTTCTTTTTCGGTGAATGTTTAAAAAAAAAAACAAATAGTTTGTATAGCTATTGTCGATAAAGTTAATTTGGTGATTATTTCCGATTTACCGGTCGATATCGTCATAATCCCAATAACTAGGGTATTTTTGGTATGCAGGAATGAAAGAGCGTTTTGTCCAAAATAAGATGGTCTTGGCCAATCCGGTGGCTCTTTCGATTTATACAAGTTATATCGAGGTGTAAATGTTCGTAAATTCAAATTATTATTGGAAAATGGTATTTTATTTATTCGAAACTGCAGTTGGTGTTGTTGCAATGTAATGTATACAAACTATTGTCGATAAAGTTAATTTGGTGATTATTTCCGATTTACCGGTCGATATCGTCATAATCCCAATAACTAGGGTATTTTTGGTATGCAGGAATGAAAGAGCGTTTTGTCCAAAATAAGATGGTTATGGCCAATCCGGTGGCTCTTTCGATTTATACAAGTTTTATGTGTAAGATTACGTTACAACTTTTGTATTTACCTAAAATATCTGAGTTTTTTTCTGCATTTCGGTAGAGAATGTTAATACGCAAATTTTGGTCGTTTTAGATTTGAGCTAAGTAAAAATGGGTTTGATTTGGAGCACTTTATTTTTTAGATTGGAACGGATAAAGTCATTTCATGAGTTATTCGATGGGAAACACCTATTTTTTTTTTTTGCCTATCGATAGAGAATATTAATATGCAACTTTTGGTCGTTGTAGAATTGGAGCTAAGTGTTGGCTGGTCCGAGTTAGAGTACTTTTTCTGAACAAGCTTAAGGTTCTTTAGAGCCATGTACGACGATATATATATATTTTCTTTTTCGGTGAATGTTTAAAAAAAAAAACAAATCGTTTGTATAGCTATTGTCGATAAAGTTAATTTGGTGATTATTTCCGATTTACCGGTCGATATCGTCATAATCCCAATAACTAGGGTATTTTTGGTATGCAGGAATGAAAGAGCGTTTTGTCCAAAATAAGATGGTCTTGGCCAATCCGGTGGCTCTTTCGATTTATACAAGTTATATCGAGGTGTAAATGTTCGTAAATTCAAATTATTATTGGAAAATGGTATTTTATTTATTCGAAATTGCAGTTGGTGTTGTTGCAATGTAATGTATACAAACTATTGTCGATAAAGTTAATTTGGTGATTATTTCCGATTTACCGGTCGATATCGTCATAATCCCAATAACTAGGGTATTTTTGGTATGCAGGAATGAAAGAGCGTTTTGTCCAAAATAAGATGGTTATGGCCAATCCGGTGGCTCTTTCGATTTACACAAGTTTTATGTGTAAGATTACGTTACAACTTTTGTATTTACCTAAAATATCTGAGTTTTTTTCTGCATTTCGGTAGAGAATGTTAATACGCAAATTTTGGTCGTTTTAGATTTGAGCTAAGTAAAAATGGGTTCGATTTGGAGCACTTTATTTTTTAGATTGGAACGGATAAAGTCATTTCATGAGTTATTCGATGGGAAACACCTATTTTTTTTTTTTGCCTATCGATAGAGAATATTAATATGCAACTTTTGGTCGTTGTAGAATTGGAGCTAAGTGTTGGCTGGTCCGAGTTAGAGTACTTTTTCTGAACAAGCTTAAGGTTCTTTAGAGCCATGTACGACGATATATATATATTTTCTTTTTCGGTGAATGTTTAAAAAAAAAAACAAATCGTTTGTATAGCTATTGTCGATAAAGTTAATTTGGTGATTATTTCCGATTTACCGGTCGATATCGTCATAATCCCAATAACTAGGGTATTTTTGGTATTCAGGAATGAAAGAGCGTTTTATCCAAAATAAGATGATCTTGGCCAATCCGGTGGCTCTTTCGATTTATACAAGTTATATCGAGGTGTAAATGTTCGTAAATTCAAATTATTATTGGAAAATGGTATTTTATTTATTCGAAACTGCAGTTGGTGTTGTTGCAATGTAATGTATACAAACTATTGTCGATAAAGTTAATTTGGTGATTATTTCCGATTTACCGGTCGATATCGTCATAATCCCAATAACTAGGGTATTTTTGGTATGCAGGAATGAAAGAGCGTTTTGTCCAAAATAAGATGGTTATGGCCAATCCGGTGGCTCTTTCGATTTATACAAGTTTTATGTGTAAGATTACGTTACAACTTTTGTATTTACCTAAAATATCTGAGTTTTTTTCTGCATTTCGGTAGAGAATGTTAATACGCAAATTTTGGTCGTTTTAGATTTGAGCTAAGTAAAAATGGGTTTGATTTGGAGCACTTTTTTTTTTAGATTGGAACGGATAAAGTCATTTCATGAGTTATTCGATGGGAAACACCTATTTTTTTTTTTTGCCTATCGATAGAGAATATTAATATGCAACTTTTGGTCGTTGTAGAATTGGAGCTAAGTATTGGCTGGTCCGAGTTAGAGTACTTTTTCTGAACAAGCTTAAGGTTCTTTAGAGCCATGTACGACGATATATATATATTTTCTTTTTCGGTGAATGTTTAAAAAAAAAAACAAATAGTTTGTATAGCTATTGTCGATAAAGTTAATTTGGTGATTATTTCCGATTTACCGGTCGATATCGTCATAATCCCAATAACTAGGGTATTTTTGGTATGCAGGAATGAAAGAGCGTTTTGTCCAAAATAAGATGGTCTTGGCCAATCCGGTGGCTCTTTCGATTTATACAAGTTATATCGAGGTGTAAATGTTCGTAAATTCAAATTATTATTGGAAAATGGTATTTTATTTATTCGAAACTGCAGTTGGTGTTGTTGCAATGTAATGTATACAAACTATTGTCGATAAAGTTAATTTGGTGATTATTTCCGATTTACCGGTCGATATCGTCATAATCCCAATAACTAGGGTATTTTTGGTATGCAGGAATGAAAGAGCGTTTTGTCCAAAATAAGATGGTTATGGCCAATCCGGTGGCTCTTTCGATTTATACAAGTTTTATGTGTAAGATTACGTTACAACTTTTGTATTTACCTAAAATATCTGAGTTTTTTTCTGCATTTCGGTAGAGAATGTTAATACGCAAATTTTGGTCGTTTTAGATTTGAGCTAAGTAAAAATGGGTTTGATTTGGAGCACTTTTTTTTTTAGATTGGAACGGATAAAGTCATTTCATGAGTTATTCGATGGGAAACACCTATTTTTTTTTTTTGCCTATCGATAGAGAATATTAATATGCAACTTTTGGTCGTTGTAGAATTGGAGCTAAGTGTTGGCTGGTCCGAGTTAGAGTACTTTTTCTGAACAAGCTTAAGGTTCTTTAGAGCCATGTACGACGATATATATATATTTTCTTTTTCGGTGAATGTTTAAAAAAAAAAACAAATCGTTTGTATAGCTATTGTCGATAAAGTTAATTTGGTGATTATTTCCGATTTACCGGTCGATATCGTCATAATCCCAATAACTAGGGTATTTTTGGTATTCAGGAATGAAAGAGCGTTTTATCCAAAATAAGATGATCTTGGCCAATCCGGTGGCTCTTTCGATTTATACAAGTTATATCGAGGTGTAAATGTTCGTAAATTCAAATTATTATTGGAAAATGGTATTTTATTTATTCGAAACTGCAGTTGGTGTTGTTGCAATGTAATGTATACAAACTATTGTCGATAAAGTTAATTTGGTGATTATTTCCGATTTACCGGTCGATATCGTCATAATCCCAATAACTAGGGTATTTTTGGTATGCAGGAATGAAAGAGCGTTTTGTCCAAAATAAGATGGTTATGGCCAATCCGGTGGCTCTTTCGATTTACACAAGTTTTATGTGTAAGATTACGTTACAACTTTTGTATTTACCTAAAATATCTGAGTTTTTTTCTGCATTTCGGTAGAGAATGTTAATACGCAAATTTTGGTCGTTTTAGATTTGAGCTAAGTAAAAATGGGTTTGATTTGGAGCACTTTATTTTTTAGATTGGAACGGATAAAGTCATTTCATGAGTTATTCGATGGGAAACACCTATTTTTTTTTTTTGCCTATCGATAGAGAATATTAATATGCAACTTTTGGTCGTTGTAGAATTGGAGCTAAGTATTGGCTGGTCCGAGTTAGAGTACTTTTTCTGAACAAGCTTAAGGTTCTTTAGAGCCATGTACGACGATATATATATATTTTCTTTTTCGGTGAATGTTTAAAAAAAAAAACAAATCGTTTGTATAGCTATTGTCGATAAAGTTAATTTGGTGATTATTTCCGATTTACCGGTCGATATCGTCATAATCCCAATAACTAGGGTATTTTTGGTATGCAGGAATGAAAGAGCGTTTTGTCCAAAATAAGATGGTCTTGGCCAATCCGGTGGCTCTTTCGATTTATACAAGTTATATCGAGGTGTAAATGTTCGTAAATTCAAATTATTATTGGAAAATGGTATTTTATTTATTCGAAATTGCAGTTGGTGTTGTTGCAATGTAATGTATACAAACTATTGTCGATAAAGTTAATTTGGTGATTATTTCCGATTTACCGGTCGATATCGTCATAATCCCAATAACTAGGGTATTTTTGGTATGCAGGAATGAAAGAGCGTTTTGTCCAAAATAAGATGGTTATGGCCAATCCGGTGGCTCTTTCGATTTACACAAGTTTTATGTGTAAGATTACGTTACAACTTTTGTATTTACCTAAAATATCTGAGTTTTTTTCTGCATTTCGGTAGAGAATGTTAATACGCAAATTTTGGTCGTTTTAGATTTGAGCTAAGTAAAAATGGGTTCGATTTGGAGCACTTTATTTTTTAGATTGGAACGGATAAAGTCATTTCATGAGTTATTCGATGGGAAACACCTATTTTTTTTTTTTGCCTATCGATAGAGAATATTAATATGCAACTTTTGGTCGTTGTAGAATTGGAGCTAAGTGTTGGCTGGTCCGAGTTAGAGTACTTTTTCTGAACAAGCTTAAGGTTCTTTAGAGCCATGTACGACGATATATATATATTTTCTTTTTCGGTGAATGTTTAAAAAAAAAAACAAATCGTTTGTATAGCTATTGTCGATAAAGTTAATTTGGTGATTATTTCCGATTTACCGGTCGATATCGTCATAATCCCAATAACTAGGGTATTTTTGGTATGCAGGAATGAAAGAGCGTTTTGTCCAAAATAAGATGGTCTTGGCCAATCCGGTGGCTCTTTCGATTTATACAAGTTATATCGAGG